>CM053793.1:559453221-559783221 GCA_028749045.1 Cupressus sempervirens | reverse complement strand
TTTATGCCTTCCTTCATTCTTTTGTCATGACCAGTATGCCAGTCTACCAATGGTTGTACTTGAAATGCTTTATTACTTCTTGTTAATCGATTGCTAATCAATGACAATACATCCTACTAACTCAATGCTTGAATTCTTCACTCACCACTTTCTCGGTTGATGTAACTTAGTAAAAAAAACTCCACCTTTGGAATTGATGAAAAAATCTTTTAGATATAAATCTCATAGGTTAACAAGACTCATAGGTCGAGACTTAACATGGCTTCATGTTGCTTGTTCATTCTTCCTATTTGTGGCCTTATACTTTTTCAAGTCTACTCCCCTTATCAAATTTATTTTTTGTCCTTACTCTCCTCCTTTTCACTTGGGTGGATTCTTTTTCTTTATTCTTCCCTTTTATTAGTCTTCTAATTCTCCTTTTTTTTATTCAAGTCCACTCCCCCTAATTTTCTCACATATATACTTTGTATTCATGTATAACTCCCTCCTTTTGCCATCAATGACAATGGATAGGTCTAGGATACTAGTGGGTATTTTATTCTGGTCTCATGCTCCCCCTATATTATTGATATTTTTTCTACATATTATCTACAACTTCTAAAAAGTATCCTTGTATTTTTCTCAAGTTGAATTTAGAGGAGTCTCCCATGACTCTTTCAAATGATTAAGTGAAAGTATTGCACTCCTTAGTTCTACTATGTGTTAGAGTGTGGTGATTGATCAGGAAAGTACTGCACATACTTCATAAATTCTCCAAGATTTTGAGCTAGCATATAATTATTAATTATAACCCTAAAGTGGTAAAAATACTTGTATGAAAGAGCTTAGGGTTAGGGATTATTTTATAGTTGTGATGCAAAATTGGTTCTTGTGGCAGTATTGAGCTGTAAGGGATTATAGATTGTAATAAGGTTATAATCACTAGATCATAATAATATCAAACTTTTTTTTTGGTGAATGTAGCTCAGGGATTGGGTGAACCACATTAAATCTTGGTGTCTTGTGTTCCTTTCTATGTGATCTATTATTTTTTGTTATTGGTTATATTTCATGTATTGTTATTTTTGTTTGTGTTTTAATCCTAACAAGTGGTATTAGAGTGAGGTTATTTTTTAGTTATCCTCTATAGGAAAGTCTCACGGTTGAGTGGGAGTGATGATAGACAAGGGCAAGCTGAGGGTTGATAGGTTTAATGGGCATAACTTCTAGTTATGGAAGATGCAAATGGAAGACTATCTTTATTGGAAGGATTTATGGAAGTTTTTGGAAGGCAAAGCCACTTAGCAATACTGTATGAAAAGCCCTCCACTTCAAACAAGGTATTTCTCATGAAGCATTTATTTAATATGAAAATGGCAGAAGGTGGATCTGTTGTAGATCATTTAAATGAGTTTAATACTATTACTAGTTAGTTATTTTCTGTAGGTATCAATTTTGAAGAGGAAATTAGGGCTCTCCTGATTTTGTATTCTTTGCTTGAAAGTTGGAATGGCTTGGTAATGGCTATGAGTAATTCTATTCCTAGATCTAGTACCTAAAAATATGATGATGTGATTGGTGTTATTTTGAGTGAGGAAACTTGTAGGAAATCGTTAGGTGGATCTACATCAGGAAGTGCTTTGAATGCACAAAGTAGGGTAGAATGATTGAGAGAGGAAGTAATTTTGAAAATCATGGGAAATCAAGAGAAAAATCAAAGGTGAGGAGGTCTCAATTGATAGGACTGAACAACTACTAGTACTGTGAGAAACCATGTCATAAAAATAAAGATTGCTAGAATTGAAAGAAAAATGAAGGAGATAAACCAGATGGAGACAAGGAGGAAAATGTGGTAAGTAAAAAATTTGAAGAGGATGCTTTGCTTCTATCTTTAGAAAGTGTTGATGATTCATGGGTTTTATATTTTGGTGCTTCATTTCATGCTACACCTCATAGAGGTTATTTCATTGATTATGTCCAAAGGGATTTTGGGCTTGTTTATTTGGGGGATAATGAACCCTGTCAAATTGTTGGAAAAGGAAAAATTAAGATTAAGTTGTAGAATGGGAATCATTGGCTACTACATGAGGTAAGACATGTTCCAAGGTTGAGTAGGAATTTAATTTCAGCAGGGCAACTCAGTGATGAGGGTTGTAGTAACTTTTAATGATAAAAATTGGAAGGTTTCAAAAGGTTCCCTTGTAGTAGCAAAAGGTGTGAAAGTAGGCACCTTATATCTTTGTAAAGGTCACATTGTTCCTTCTACTTGAATTGTTTGAGAGAAAAATGAATGTTAAGGAACAATTGCTGCAGTAGCTATTGCAGATTCTAATACAGCGCTGTGACACAACAAACTTGGGCACATGAGTGAGAAAGGTATGAAAGTACTTCATTCAAAGAGAATTTTACTAGGTCTAAAATGTGTTAATATGGATTTTTGTGAAAGTTGTGTGTATAGAAAACAAAAGAGAGTGAGTTTTGTAAAGACTGGGAAGGAAAACAAAAAGGAGAAATTAGAGCTTGTGCATACAGATGTATGGGGACCGGCTCAGGTATCTTGCCTTGGTGGCTCTCATTATTATGTTACATTTATTGATGATGCAACTAGAAAAGTATGGGTTTATTTCCTTAGATAGAAATCTAATGTATTTCAAACTTTTAAGAAATGGAAATGCTTGGTTGAAAATGAGATTGGTAAGAAATTAAAATGTCTCAGATTTGATAATGGTGGTGAGTATTGTAGTCATGAATTTGAAGATTATTGCTCCACTAATGGTATTCGTAGATAGAAAACTATTCCAAGGACTCCACAGAAAAATGGAGCGGCTGAATGCATGAATAGGACTATAATGGAGCATGAGGTTGCATGCTAGGTTGCCCTTACACATGTGGGCAAAGGTTGTTAATACTGCTATATATTTGATTAATAGAGGTCCCTCTACTCCTATGGGTTGTGGTATTCTAGAGGAAGCATGGAATGGTAAGAAGGTGAGTTATTCTTTTCTCAAAACCTTTAGCTATGAAGCATTTGCTCATGTAGATTCTGAAAATAGAACCAAGTTGAAAGCTAAGAAAAGAAAAGTGTATTTTTTGGATATGGCATTAATAAATTTGGTTATAGGCTTTGAGATTTTAAAAATCATAAAATTTTTAGAAGTAGGGATATCATATTCAATGATAAAGTGTTGTACAAAGATCTATTGCAGCAACATGAGAAGAAAGAAGATAATTATGTAGTGCTGGATGATACTCCACAAGTTGATGTTCCAACCATTCCTCATGATGCACAATAACCACAACAAAAAATACCACACACACTGGTAAATGTTAGATGGTCAACAAGGCAAATTAGATCTCTAGAAAGATTCTCTCCCTCTTTGTATTCAATTTTACTTACTAATGCTGGTGAACTAGAATTTTATGATGAAGCTATGCAAGTGGATACTAAGATTTAGTGAGAGTCTACAATGAAAGATGAAATGGACTCTTTGCTGAAGAATAAGACATGGGATTTATGCAAGTTGCTTGTAGGTAAAAGAGCTTTACAGAATAAGTGAGTTTATAGGTTGAAAGAAGAGGAAGGAGGTAAGAAAATATTTAAAGCCAGGTTAGTTGCGAAAGGATTTGCATAGAAAAAGGGGATTGATTTTGATGAGATATTTTCTCCTATTGTTAAGATGACTTCTATCCGTACTTTTTTAAGTCTTGTGGCTACTAAAGATTTGCATTTAGAGTAGCTTGATGTTAAAACAACCTTCCTTCATGGTGATTTGGATGAAGAGATATATATGGCTCAGCCATACGGATTTGTAATCAAAGGTAAGGAGAACTTAGTGTGCAAATTGAAGAAAAGTTTATATAGCTTGAAGCAAGCACTTCGACAATGGTATCTAAAATTTGACAATTTTATGCATGAGCATGGATACATAGGTGTCATTTAGATCATTTTTTTTATTTTAAGAGGTTGGATGATGACAACTACATTATTTTATGTTTATATGTTGATGATATGCTTGTAGCTAGGTCTAACATGGATCATATTAGGGGGTTAAAATGCCAGTTAGCAAATGAATTTGTTATGAAGGATTTGGAGGCAGAAAAAAAAATCCTTAGTGTGAAGATTTGCAAAGATAGTAAGAACAAAACATTGACACTATCTCAGGCTGATTATGTGGAGAAGGTGTTGCAACATTTCTCTATGGAGAATGCTAAAGCTATCAGCACACATTTACCTAGTCATTTGAAGTTGACTAAGGAGATGTGTCCCAAGACACAAGAAGAGGAGGATAAGATGTCCAAGGTACCCTATGCTTTAGCTATAGGAAGCTTGATGTATACTATGGTATGTACTAGGCTATATATTGCACATGTAGTGGGAGTTGTTAGCAGGTATATGAGTCATCTAGGAATTAAGCATTGGAATGCAGTCAAATGGATTCTCAGATATTTGAGAGGAACATCCAATAAGTGTTTACACTTTGGGGGATCTACTACTGATTTATAGGGCTATGTTGACTTAGATTTGGCAGGGGATATTGATACTAGGTAGAGTACTACAAGCTATGTCTTTACTATTGGTGAGGCAACCATGAGCTAGGTTTCTAGGTTACAAAAGGTTAATGCTTTATCCACTACAGAGGTAGAGTATGTAGCTACTACTGAGGTAGTCAAGGAGATGATATGGCTTCAATTTTTCTTGGATGAATTTGGACACCCTTAGAAGGACAATTATTTGTTTACAAATAGTCAAAGTGCCATTCATCTTGCAAAGAATTTAACTCTGCATTCAAAGACCAAACACATATAGTTGTGGTACCATTTAATTCAGTTAGTTTTGGAGGATGGATAGTTAAAGTTGGAAAAGATACATACAAATGACAATCTAGTAGATATGTTGATAAAGGTAGTCACAAGGGAGAAGCTGAACTCCACTTCAGCTTTAGTTGGTCTTCTAGACTGAATATGAATAAAAGAATAGCAGAGTCCAAGGTGGTTTGATCCAGTGGGAGCCTCATGGAGAAGTGACATAGCTATAGGATTAGTCTCTAAGTGGGAGATTGTTGTTTAGTGTGGAGCTTGATCAGTCCCCAAGTGGGAGATTATTAGAGTGTGGTGACTGATCAGGAAAGTACTGTAAAAAATCTCTATTTTATTAGGATTTTGGGCCGACATGTAATTATTAATTATAACCCTAAACTGGTAAAAATTCTTGTTTAAAAGAGATTAGGGTTAGGGATTGTTTTATAGTTGTGATGCAAAATTGGTTCTTGCAGCAGTATTGAGCTATAAGAGATTATAGATTGTAATCAGATTATAATCACTGGATCATAATAATATCAAACTTTCTATTTGGTGGATGTAGCCCAGGGATTGGGTGAACCACATTAAATCTTGGTGTCTTGTGTTGTTTTTTGTGTGATCTATTATTTTCTGTTATTGATTATATTTGCATGTATTGTTATTTTTGTCCATGGTTTAATCATAACACTATGTCTCTTTCAGTGGCATGGAAATTTGAGCTTCCACTTCATTTAGATGCACATTCATGATTACAATAATTGGAGTTAAAAATAATAAAGCTTCATGAATTAGATAGCCCTTTTCTCTTTTTTTACTCACAATTGATGTACCATATATATTGTATCCTAGATCTTGGTGAGATTATCTATCATTGATCTAAAGAGAAGATCATAGGCTTTGACGGCTTCACCATGTTATTGTTGAGCCTTTATCCTTTTCTTCTCAAGATCACCTATTAAGGTGTGTGATGTGCTTGGTTTCTAAAATTATTGGGTTTATTTCCTTCCAAGATTTTGACATCTCATCCTTGAGTGTTGGTAGTTCCCCTTTCTTCTTTGAGATAAGTTTCTTTCCCTCTTCAAGAGATCTCATTAGAACTTGTTGTTCCACTATCATTGGAATCTTTCCCACCATCTCATGGAGATTTCTTATGACTTCTTTGACCAGGATAATTAGATCATCATCCTCATTGTCGAATGCTCTTTCAGCAGGCACTTTCAAGATATTATGAGCATCTACCAATGTGGTGGCTTGTTCATACCTTTTATTGTTTTGCTTCATCCATTTGTATCTCTTAGTGAGCTGAGTGTACTTGTTCAACATATTTTATTTTATTTCTTAAATTTTTCTTGCTCATCTCTTCGACTCTATTGCCTAGTTCTTGCATTTTGGTAGCTTTGATTGTGTCAGTGTCATACAGTGCTTCCTCATCTTCTAATGTGATCGACTTTTCCTACTCTTGGGATGCATCTATCCTTTTAATGTTTTTCTTTATTCTCAATTTTTTTGAACCTCTTTTTCTCTTATCTTTTCAATTTTTAGGCTTCTTGACACTCCTCCATCCTTTGGACAATATCAAGGACATCTCTATTGTTGGGGTCTCATGTGGTTGAGTTGATTGCAAGGTTGCTTACCTTTGTGTTCCTTATGTCTACTTTGCCTATTCTTCTTCTACACTATTATGAATTTCCATTGTAGGTAATTAAGTGTCACCATTACCTATTTTATTTTACTTTATTGGTTCTCTATTCTCTCATTGTCCAATTGCTTTGTTGTGACCTATTGTGTCTTGTTCTATTTCTTCTCCCCCTTTAGCCACATCAATACTAATGGGTTATTATTCAATTTTTTGGGTATCATCATTGCATTGCTCTAATATAGAAGATGGTTCCATTAAGGCCTATTGAATTTCTCTTCTCTCCTTGGGTTCCTTGTTCTAGTCTTGATTGATTTGTATCTTTTGTTTGACTTGTGCAATAGACTATTTTGTTGTCCTCTCTTTGCATTTCTTGGACCTGTTGTCTTTCATTTCTCCATTCCTTTTTATTTTCCTTCAACTTCCTATTCTCAACCTTCCCCTTTCTTGAGAATTTCCTTCTGTTGCTCATACAATTGAGACTAGAACTTCTTTGCATTTGCAAAGGCATCTCTCTTGAACCTTGGAGTTATCAATGTCACATTTTATGGTGGGTTGGAATTCTATCTACATAAATCTATGAGATCCATGATATCTTTTCTACTTAGGTCAAGTCTTAAGTCTATAAGAGCTTCATCTAGCACACCCTTCCATTCCACTATGTCTTTAGACCATTTCCCCTTAAGTATCTCATACAGTTCCTCTCAAAACTTGTGACTCTATCATTGATGGCATTATATTGAATGCTCTTAGGCTAACTAGTACTACATGTACAATCTTATTCCTATTTTTCTTGTTGAACTTTGAAATTCTATTTCTAATAGTACTATAGTTTCAATTATTTTCAATATCATCAATAATATTTTGAAGTGAAAGCTTCTTACCTTCCTTTGTGAAATTGGGGCTTTTTGTCTCTGATACTTCTTCTCATTCTTCTTCCTCTAGCTAGGTAGGAGGTTTCATCTTTCCTTTAATCATGACCATCCTCTCATAAATCTCTACTATTGGAGGCTTGGATGTTGCAGGTTTCTTCTTGCTTGTTGCCTCTTCCTCTTCCTCTAACTTGGGTTTAGGAAAATATTTATCTCCTATATTAGATTATAGGATTTATCCACTTCCTTGGGCTATCTCTTCCTTAGCCTATTGCACAAATCATCCTATACCTTCTTCTTCTATTGCTTCTTTTCTTTGAAGGTTTTAACTTCTTTCTCCATTATCTTTTTCTTATTCTCTTCAGCCATGCCAAACCTTTGTTGATCTTTATCAACATGTTTCTCCAATAATTATATGATGAGGCTTCTTGTTGGGCCTTCTTCAATCTCATAAGGAAATTTAGTCAACCAGTGAGTTCTTGGCTCAAATACCTATGCTATGCAGTTGTTTGTGTTGGCTAAGAAGAAAATGTGACTTCTATAATCATTTACCATATTGATAGATATTCTTTTCCTTTTCTACATGTCAACTTAGAATTTCTTGAAGTAAATTTCAATATTCTCTAGGCCCTTACTACTTGACCTATTATACATACTTGTAATCTAAGTTGTGACATTGTTCCTTGACTTCCATTGGTACTACTTGTAACCATGGCACTCTTGATGCATGGATGATTGGAAAATTAGATACAAAGGCACATTTAACCATCCAAATACCTTTTTGAGTTAACACAACCAAAGAAAACAATAGAGAAAAATATCAAGGAGAGAAGAAACATTATTGATTCATCAAATTATCTCCGAACATGCTTGGCTATGAGGCCTTTTGGGTTGTGGCAAATACAAGATGATTACAACTTACAACTTTAATATCCATGATCTCTACAAATTTTAACTCTAGACTCACTTCTCTATGATCATTCACATTTCTTTCTGAACTCTCTAAGAACTAATTAAACTAAGCCTAAACACCTCTACTTATACTTGCCAAAATGATTTACAAAAAATATAGATCTTTACTTAAGAGAAGGTCAACCTTATAATAGTCTATACACATCCCAATGAATTATCCTTACATTAAATTCATGATTCAAATCAAATAATAAAATTGACTCATACTATGAACAAATCATAGACAAACTTGGTCAAAGAAGGAACTAAGCATTAATAGACATGAAACTCACTTGGCACATGAAGGAGCTTGACAACAATAGGACTCAGCCAAAGTGGAAACTCGACAACCATAGAAGTCAACCAAAGAAGGAACTTGACCAAAGTAGGAACTCAACCAAAGAAGGAACTCAAACAACATGGGGAACTCAATCATCATTGCAACTTGAAAATAACTACACTCAACCAATATGGGAACTTGATAATAAATACAAATTGACAATTAGTGAAATAATGCAAATAGATGAGTAGGATAAAGAGGCAAACTAGGATGCTCCTGCATCAACTCTCCCCTAAAAGAAATGCTTACCAATATTGCACCAAATTTGAATATGTGTGTAGTATTATTTATCTTAATCTTCTTAAGACTTTCCATCATCTACCCATGTAAGAAGCAACTAAGATCCAACTTGGTTTTCTTCACTATTATCTTGTGTGCTCTATACACTGCTCTAACATGCACATTATTGTCGACTAGATTGGTAAATTTTGTATGTAATCACCTTGTTATAAACTACACATTATGATCTAGAATTCCCTTTAATGTGTACATCCTTCCATTATGATAGTCAGTTTTGCTACTTCCACTATTGTTAGTTTTTGAGTGCTTAGTTTCTCTCTAGTTCCACTAAAACTTGTCACCTTCTCAATCACATCTTTCATGATCTTGTATGGCTTGTCTAGGCACATGTGTTTTTTGTGCACCTAATTGAGCATGAATCTCACCCATTCATCTCTAAAGAAATTTGGGATATTGATTGCATGGGCTAGGGTTTTATTTGTTAGCCCCAACCACTAATGTAACTAAGAATGCTATTTTTGTATGTGAAAGAGTCATATATGTTATTATGTTTTCATTGATGTCAAACCTTAGTTGGTTAGAAATTATGATAATTCAGCAAAGTGCTATATCATTTGATTCATGAAGAGGACTTGAAGAAATTATGATGATGGTATAGTTGATAAGTATTTCTATTCAATGGGTACTTAAAAGAGTTAGACCTTGACGCTATAATGTTGGTTTGATTATTTTTCAATCATGTAAAATTGTACTGAATTTCATGTATTCACCGAGTTACACTAGTTACACTAAGTGAAAGAAGGAATACAATATTTCTTGAGCTACTAAAGTAATAATTGAGTGCCTAGAGAAATAAAGACAAAGTTCACTATTAATCAAGAAATCTTAGTGTTAACCAAGCATAGTGTTGCCCAAGTGAACTAGTAATGTTCATTGTGTATACACTAATATGTTAGCAAGAAATACTAATCTATTAAGAGAACAAAGCATTAACTAACAAAACTAATATAACATATAAGAGAGACTAAAGAGAAATCCATAATTAGGAATGTGAGCCAAATGAATGGATTCTCACAATAGGAATTAGCTCTTTGCTTGGTAGATGAGTCTATGTAATGATTGGTGTGTATGCTCAAGACTTCTCAAACTATGCTTCAATGGAGATGGAAAATGGAAAATTGGTAGCTTTGTGAGCTCTCAATTTGGCATTATAAGGGTATGGTAAAAGGCTTTGTTTCTCAAACTAGCATTATAACTTTGGCTTAAAAGTTGTGATGAAATGGCTTGGGTGGGGATTCAATTTATAGGCAAAGGGCTTGAGGGATGGAGGGCTAGGATGCAAGGAGAGATGAAAGCTTAAGGAGGGCTAGGATGCATTCAAAGGGGAGCACATGGATTGTGCTTGTTTAGCACCAATTAGGGAGTGACACATGTCACAAGGTGAGTGGATGGAGGGAAGGGCAAGGTTGAGTCAACAAAGGAGGCTCAAGGGATAATATCTTCATAAAGTCCCTTCATAAATGGCTTGTAAGAGCAATGAATGGGCTTGTAAGAGTCTTTATGGCCTTGTAAGAGCATTCATGGTTGGGATATTTTCGAAGGAGTTGAGATTGTTGACTTTGCTTGGCTTAGTAAAGTCTTAAGCTTGCTTAGGGAATGTGACAAGGTTAGGAGGGGGATTAGAGGTGATTTAGGATTAGACTAAGCTTGTTAGAGATGTGCAAGTGGATGGCATTAAATGAGGGTGAGTGAGTTAGTAGCTAAGCTTGGTTAGTATGGGTGGATGGGGTGGATTAGGCTAAAATAAAGGTTTAGAGATAGGCTTAGGAAGAGGATAAAGTCCTTCTAGAAGAGTCTAGAACTTCATAAGGTTTTGAGGATAAATAAAGTTTATTTATCTCAAGGGTTTGGGTTGAGGAAATATTTATTAAAACATTTTTAATAAACATGAGGATTGATATTTATTCTTAGTTAAATATTTTGAGTTGGGATTAAGGGTAGAAAATGATGGATTTAGCCTTTAATTGAAATTAAAGAAAGATTAGGAGATTTTGGAAGAGTTTAGTGATCTTAAGGAAATTGGCCAAGTTTTGGGCAAAAAATAATTTTTTAATTTATTTTGGGTTTTTTTGGTCAATTTATTAATTAAATAATTAATAAATAAGGAAATAATGTTTAAATAAGATTTAAACATTTTTGGGAGGGATTCCTTAATTAAATATTTTTAATTAAGATAAAGGGATTTAATGGCATAAAAATAAATAAATAAATTAAATAATTAATTAATTAATAAATGATGATGTCATCAGGGACTTTTTTTTTCAGAAAATAAAAATATTATTTTCTAAAGGATTTTAGGTGTCTACACATTGAGTGAAGAAAAAAAGGAAAGATGAGATCTTAAGCCAAAAAATGACGAGAATTAAGAATGTTCAAGAAGCATAAAGGATAAGGATGAATTTTTTTATGAGATCTATGCCTAGAAAAATTCAAAGATGACTGTATGGAGAAGATTTTATATTTTTAGAATAAGCACAAACTTTGAGGTGAACTAGTATTGACCAAATGACTAGATAAGTTGAACTTGAACCATAATCAAGATCTATGAATGTAATTAAGTGAACAAATTTGGAAGAATATCAAAGGCAAAAGTTAACTATTTAAGGAGATGATTGAGACTATTTTTGGTTTTTGATCATTGTTGATTATTGATGAAAAGTGCAAACTATTGTAGGAAAAAGAAGAGCAAGGATAATAAAGAAAAATAGGGGAAGAAAGATCAAGCATAGGAAGTGCATGGTGAAAGAGAAAGAGTGTGAATCTAACAGATAGAAATAAGAAGGAACCAAACTGAGAGAAGTAGATATCTAAACCTAAAGAGATAATTTGATTGTTACTTTGTTGCCATTGTAGCAGAGTCAATCTATTAGTCAAGTGGACCTAATCAATCTATGAAATATTATATGGTAACATTGATTAGTGATGTTTGTAAGTCCTTCAACATAGGCCACTCTTTAGTAATTTAGTAGAGTGCAATATCATTTGATTGATGAAGAGGATTTGAAGAAAGTATGATGATGATAGAGTTGATAAGTATTGGTATTCAATTGGCACTTGAATGAGTTAGACCTTGAAAATATGATGTTAGATTAATTATTTTGTAATCATGTAAAGTTGTAATGAATTTCATGTCTTCACTAGGCAACACTAGTTACACTAAGTAAAATAAGAAATACAATACTGACCAAGCTACTAAAGTAATAACTGAGAGCCTGGCAAAATAAAGATGAAGTTAAGCGTTAACCAAGCAATCTTTGTGTTAACCAAGTTTAGTGTTACGTAAGTGAAGTGGTAAAGTTCACCAAGTGATGAACAAAAGGAAAGATGAGATCTGAAGCTAATAATTGATGAGAATTAAGATTTTTAGAGAAACATAAAGGATAAGAAAGAAGTTTTTTTAATGAGAGCTATGACTAAAATAATTCAAAGATGATCGTATAGAGAAGATTTTCTTTTTTCAAAATGAGCACAAAATTTGAGGTGAAATAGTATTGATTGAATGACTAGATGCCTTGAACCTAAACCAAAATGAAGATCTACAGATGTAATCAACTAAAAAAATCTAGAAGAATCTGGAAGGCATAAGTTAATTTTTTTAGGAGATGATTAAGACCATTTTCGGTTGCTGATCATTGTTGATTATTGATGAAAAAGTGCAAACTATTGAAGGAAAAAGAAAAATAAGGAGAACTGATCAAAACATAGGAAGAAAGATCAAGAAGAGGATGTGAAAGGTGAAAGAGAAAGACTATGAATCAACTAGATTAAAATCAACAAGAATAAGACCAAGTGAAGTAGAGATATAAACAAGAAAAGGTAGTGCTAAACATAAACATATTATTCAACTATTACTTTATTTCCATTGTAGTCGAGAAAATATCTTAATCGATTGGAACTGACCAGCCTATGAAATCCTATATGGTAACATCAATTAGTGATACTTGTAACTCCTTTAAAGAGGGCCACTCTTTATTAATGTCAAGGAGTGGATAAGGTCTAAATGATCTTTGGTTAAAATCCTCTAACCAAGTCACACTAAAAATGTGCAAGTAAATCTTTTATAAGGTTGGCTCCTAACAGATCTCACTTTAGAAGAATGAATTATTTGGGTTGTCAATCCCAGGCTATTTTTCCATTTATAGGGTTTCCAAGTTAAAATTATGTGTTCAATTGTGTGATTGCTTATATGTTACAAAGTTTATTTCATGTTTTATGTTTCATGCTGCAACTCGGTATAAGTTAAATAGGTACTCTATGTAGACACTCAAAAATGGTTTGCATCTATGGTTTCATCACTTCTTCATACTAATTTTTCCCATTTTCTCATTCTACTAATTCTAATCTTTTGGCTAGATTGACCATATTTTTTCATTTGTATCCTCTTTCACATCAATGTCATGCTGACTTGGAACCATTTCAAATCAACTCAAAATCACCCCAAATCAACTCAAAATCACTCAAAATCAGTCTTAATCAACCCAAAACATATCAAACATCCCAAATCAATCATCATTTATCCACTCCTAAGCATTGTTGTGGCTTTCAGTGTCTTGGAAACCTATCAACTTATCAATCTTATCAATCTGACCTTAGTACTATCATGGCTCTCAGTGCTAGGTCAAACTATCATTCATTTCATTCAATCTTTGACGTTGTTGAGGCTTTCTATGTTAGATCATGGCATCATCGACCATTTTAATAATAATGACAATGTCCATCGATGTTATTATGATCAAACCTTATCAATCAATTTCAATCCTGTAGCATTTACAATGTCGGTTAAATGTTACATATCAACCAATTCATGTCATGTGTCCTTGGCATGTTCTCAACTTCAATCAATCAATTTGATCATGGCTTTGGTCTACCTTTTCATCACCTTATTCCATATCCGTCATCATCACATTTTCATCAAAGGGTACAGTCACATTCATTCAATCAATTTGGCCAATCATCTGCTAATTTTCTCTATAGGATTAAATAACCCATAATTTAATCCTATTCTTTCTTCCTAATTATAATCCTTAATTAATTAATTTTATTAATTAATTGGTTCATCATCAGCAAACCATGGAAATTCTTAATTTCCTAAGTTCCATTTTCCATCATTAATTCCATTTTTTGCTAATTCTTATTTTGTGGAATAAGAGGATTTTTAATTCAAATATTCCATAAAATATTTCATCATCATGACACTTGGATATGAAACCTCATGGATTCTCCTTTGACACTTGGCTAAGATTTTTCATAATCAAATATTCTTACCTCTTACGCATGTCCCTATTTGGCTTATTCATCATAGATTCTTGGCTTTAAGTGGGTTGAGGTGTCTTATGACGCGTCATAGATTCTCTTCCACATTTAGCCAAGTTTGACTCTCATGTGTCATAGAATCTCACAATTGGCATATTCTATCATATGTGTCATAGGAATCTCTTGCCACATCACATATCTATGGGTGAAAAATCCAATGCTCTCACCCTCCATGTCAATTATAAAATGGACACCCTTCCTCTCATTTCAGGATCTGGAGGCTTTAGTCCTTGAGTCCTTGAATCCTTGAGTCTTTGAGTCTCTACTTCTTTGCATTTTGCATTCTTGCTCTCACACTAAAATCAAACTTCTAGTATTCTCATGGAATTATCCATATCATAGGCTTTTGCTTCAATCTTGTGTGCACTATAGGCAAATTGGAGCTACAATCATTTGGAGAAGAAAGAAGGACATGGGAGCTACAAACGAAAAGGGGAGTTTTTAATTATGTTTGCTTTCTTTTGATTAGTTTGGCTTTCATGGTAGACTAGTGGGTGCTAATATATGTTGATTGAGTTTGTGATTTTCTCATAGTATGTTATGCTTTTAATTTATTTTCTGGTCCTACATTTGGTGAACCCGACGTGAACATGCATATCTAACTTGCATTTTCTTGTTTAGTGCTTGTAGGTGCAAGGAAGGAGCTCACTTGGAAGGGTATAACAACTATCTACTCTTCCTTTTCACACCTATATTAATTAGGTGGTCTAGTAAAATGCTCATATGCTCTTGTTTCATGCATTCTATTAGCTTGCTGTCCTAGGGTGCACTCTGCTCTGTTAGGGCACACTTGGGACCCTTAGGAGTAGTTTTAGGAGCCCAAAAGCCACTAGAACCTCTTTTTTTTGTTTCTAACTTACCAACTACATCCAATTGGGCCCCAAATATGTCATTGATGCATTCTACACTATTTGGGCACACTTGGGAGTGTAGCTTTGAAAATTTCAGTTTCTGGGTCTTGACTAGGCACCATTTCCCCACACTTTGCACCTAATTTCCCAATTGCACCCTAAAACTACCAACTACACCCAACTAGGCCCCAACTATGTTATTGACATATTTGGCACTATTTGGGCACACTTGGGAGTGTTCTGAGCCATTTTGGCCTTTTGGGGTGCAATCTGCTCTGTCAGAGCACACCTGGGTTCACAATAAGCACATGCATCAATTAGAATCTGCATTTCAAGTTCCTATCACTCTCTAGGACATAGATTAGGTGATTTTGTGTTACTAATGGTCTATTTGCAGCATGTGGTGATTGTTGGATGAAGACGTGATCATAAAAAACTACTAATGTGTGCTTTTGCAGGATGTTGTCGAAGACTTTGTGTGTGGATTTCCTAGATTAGATAAAATTTTTTTTGGTGCTTAAAAAGAACCTTTTTCTTTTTTGCTTGGTGTGTCTATAGTGTTAAATCCCTAGGAGTTGTATTGTATGTATCCTCTCCCCTCGCCATTCGTGGATCTTGGGTGTAAGAGAAATCCGTGTAACTTCTATAGGAGGCCTGCCTTGGACCAAGATACTCGATATTGGGTATGCTAGGGGACGACCTCAGAGTAGTAACAGGCCAAAGCCAGTTCAATGTTCTAGCTGCTATATAAAATTTGATTATGGTGAAAGCCGTATCGGTAGTATTGCTGCGTGATAGCTCTCCTCCAATACCCTTGTGGTGCGTCAAACCTCGATTTTTGGGGCTGGGAGACCTTCTGCGAAAGTTTATCATTCACTTGCTGAATGAAATGCCCTTACTAAAAACCATGTTTTAGTGGCCAAAATCCTTTCTATCCACTGGCTCAAGGGGTCACCCATGCCCGTGAAGACATCCTACATTCTTGCGGTCCATAATAGAGGCAACAGTCCCTTGGGAAGTCATGCCCCCTGGGAAGCGGATCTTGGTAGCCTTGAGAAGTGAGTGCACTGTAAGACAGAGCCTGTGGTGCCAAGATCCTAGGTTTTCTACTATGGATAAGCACGACTAAACTTCAATTCAATCAGGAATTCAGTGGATACAGTCCTAAAAGCCTAGGTTGTGGTGTGTTTGTTAACTTTTTACAATAGCTATTCTTGTCTTAATGTGTCTTGCATGTGTGTAAAACATAATCAGGATAAAAGCCAAACTTTTAAATTTACACCTTGGATATCATTTGAACTTGTCAAAACATCACACATTGCCAAAACATTGCAACCTTTATCAAACTTTGCAAACTTTGGTTCAACACATTCAAACCTTGGAAAACATGTTGACTTGTGCTCCTAAACGTGCTTGGCAAAACGTAGATCTCACACTTGCATAGACTTCACTTGCATTCAATCTAGTATAGGCCTTATTAATGCATCATATAGACTTCATATTGCACCTTTTAGTCCTCATTTAGTATCTATTACCTTTCATGTTGCATCCTTTTAGGTTCAGTTTACCTCCCTTAGTCTTTTGCATTCCCATCTTAAATTCAACACTTTGCACTCATCACCTTGCATCCTTGCATACCTATTCATCATATTGACCACTTTATCCATAATTTTAGGTGTCCTAACCATCATTTTGAGCATTCATACTGGCCCTAACACTATCCTCTACTATTTACCTCTCTATGACATCAATCGTGAAATCATAGCTTCCAGAATTGCCTCAGTTTTAGCCTAGTTTACCAACTGCACCCAACTGGGCCCCAAATGCATCATTTATGTAGTATACACTATCTAGGCACACTTTGTGGTCCTGAGATCTAGTTTTGGGTTCCAAATAACATTTTGGGGCTTCAACAGTGTCCTTAGCTACCTGGAAAGCTCCCCTTGCACTAGCTTGCCTAGCTTTGCATTCTGCATCACCTAGTCTTTAGTACCTTCACTTAGGACATAATTATATAGGTCATAACCTCTATTCTACATCTCCCAACCTATTCTAACATCAACCCTAGCATCTTATCTTCTTGACATATTAGTTTGGTAACCATACTCTTCAGAATCAGCAAACCTTCATTCTGACTTACCAACTGCGCCCAAAAACTACCAACTGCACCCAAAATGGCTCCAAGTGCATCAATGATGTAGTTGGTACTATTAGGGCACACTTGGAACTATTAGGGTGCACTTGGGCACCTGCATGACCATTTTAGGCCTCCAAACTGCACTTTAGGACCCCAAAACTGCATCTAGGAGCCTCTACACCTACCTGTTTTGTACTTGACCCAAAACCACATCTTGCACCCAAAATCCCCTTTTGCATCATAGTCATTGTCCATATCACATATCCACTCAGCATCACCACCATTTTGAGTCCTCTAAACATCATTTTGAACCCCGAAACCTTTGAATTTAGTCAAAAATCTAAACAAAGTATGAGTCTTAGAGTATCTCCTAGTGTTGACGAATAATGGATCTTGACTAGTCTTTTTATCTTTTCTTCTAATTTTCTTTGGTGAAAATCTATCTATGTCTTGATAGATTTGACCTTGTCATCTTTTATCAATTTGATCTTTTCGTCTTTTATCAATTTTTTGGTCAAGATCCAAAGTCCTTTATCACAAGGTTAAACTCCTACACAAAATACTTTCTAAAAGGTTTTACCTAAGTTCAAAACTTTCCATATACCCTTGTCATAGAATAATCATATCCCTAGCATCCCCAAACATCATTTTGACTTACCCTAGTGGTATATCACCTTCATATTGCATTGATCAAAATCCTTAGCATCATTTTCACTATCAAACCCTATCAAATTGTCCATCAACCAAATTGCCTTCTTGAGCACTTACCCTCATTTTGCATGTCCCAAACATCATTACGAACCCCAGAACACCATCCTTTTCATAGTCTACCTTTCATACACCTACCTTTAGTATCATTACCAAGTCCAAACATAACCCTAATTGTCATTTTGCATACCTTAGAGTCATTTTCATCCCCTCTAGTCAAACTTCAAAACATCACCTTGCATTTGCATTTGCATAACATCCCTAGGACATTTTCACTTTGCACATCAAAAACGATAATTCATCTAGCATTTCATACATTGCATAACATTCCTAAACACTTAAAAATCCCAAAAACACTCATATCTTGCATACCCACCACTCTAAATCACCCAAAACACTCAAAAATTCCATTGCATTTGCACTCTTAGGTATCATGCCAGCACTTACTAGGACACAATCAGCTCAGAGACCTAAGGAACTCTATCAACCTTTGTTTTTTGAGGCACAAGCACAACCAAAACCTCGTCCAAGATAAAGAAAGAGCAAGAAAATCCAACAAACCTTTGACGAAGACCAAATCGAGGCATCACAACCATTACTAGCAGACACCTTAAACATGTATCTGCAAGATCCTCATAATCAAGAGATGGCACAACAAACCTTGAACAATGCACCTACCATGAGATTTCCTCCAAACGCTTCCCCCACACATGGTATGGTTAAATGGTGTCCTGACTTTGAACCTATATTTGTGCCAATACCACCAGGAGGAGGAAGTGTACCAACCACACCTGAAGATGAACAATCACATTCCTTTGAATTCAGCCAACCTAACACATCAAACATAAAATAAGGTACTGTACACCTAAGTGATGACTCTGACACTGACTATGGCATCATTGATGGAGAAATGGCTAAGGCATGTCAAGACAAAAGTTTTTGCAAGAACTTCAAACGTTTGGCAGCCCAAGAAATTGTCAAATTTAACCCAAACTTGGAAGGTCCTAAGTCCAAAAATCAAACCAAAACAACAATTGAAAACATCCAACCCATGATAAATTTGGACTTAGACAAGGGAAAACAACCTTTGGAGTTTTCAAACACAATAATGGCATCTATAAGGTCCCATCAAGAGTCAACTATCGAAATCCTCCAAAGTACATTTGAACACATCAATGTTAATCCCTTTTTTGATGAAATACCACCAATCCCTAAACACCCCAAAAGGACATTAAGACTTGATTTTAGTCACATGATGCAACAACAAGATGCACCTAAAGGGACTTGTGCTCTAGGAATGTCAAACATACCTTCTTTGGTGGCAAATCAACAAAGTACACCTTTGCTCCTAACTTTACCAAGTGCTATGACATCAAACACTATAGAGCCTCTCATAAGTACAACATGTGAAACATCAAGTGCAACCATCCCTATGGACACACAAAGGAAAAGTCTTATTGAAATTACACCCATTCCCAATATAAATGCATCTCATAGTCAAGGCAATATAATGTCACAAGCAGGAACATCTAAAACACAAAGGTACCAAAACAACAATACAACCATGGCATTCAATTCTCAAGGACTTAGTCAACCCCCACGACAACAACAACCTACAATGGTACAAGGACTCAACACTTCCAAGGCACAACTGAGTCTACATCTACTTGACACACATCCCACATATCAACAACAACATCAACCACAATGACAACAACCGCAAGTGGGGCAAACATACAACATTCGTAATACGCAATTCCATGTGAACCCACTTGACTTACACACAATTTATCAACAACAATTTCAGCAGCAATTCCAACAACAACAAATGATGTTTGCTAAACAACAAGAGAAACTCAAGCAACAATTGGAATACCAAAGATGCCTTGAGCAACAAATTGCATACCAGAAACATTTTTTACAAAAACAACATGTGTCACAACAACCTCAACAAATACCTCTACAACAACAAGCACACACATGGTCTCACATACAACCAACAGAGGTATCCCAACAAAAACCACAACACATGGCACAACAAAAACACATGGTACAACAATCACAGTCAATCCCACAACAAGTGCCACATCAAATACCACAACAAGTTCCCCAACAATAGGGACCTTTCTATCTTCGAGGTGCCAACATACCTCCACCACCTAGCGACACTTCATCAGACTCATCAGACACAGAAATGTCAGAACCAAGTAGACATAGTTCTTGCCATAGCAAACGGTCTACTCATAGACACAAAAGACTTGAAGGAAAGACCATCATACAAAACCCCAATGAAGAACTATTATAACAATTCAAATAAATTTCCAAACAAGTCAAGGCATTGGGAGTCCAAAAGAAATAGACTCTATATACAGAAAGGGACCTACGTCCTAATCTATTTGATAAAAGTCTGTATATGCCTCCATTCCCAAAAAACTTTGAAGCTCCAAGGTTTGAAAAATACCAAGGAAAAGGAAGCCTTATTGATCACATCCGAGAATTTTGTGCTTCATGTATCGAACTCAATGATGAGCCCACTTACCTTATGAGATTGTTCCCTCGTTCTCTAGGTGGGCCTACACTTGAATGGTACTCCAAACTTTCTGGTAATATCAAATCTTGGTCAGAGCTAGCAGACAAGTTTATCTCCCACTTTGCCTTTAACATTACAAATGAGGTGACACTTTCTGATTTGTGCTCAACTAAACAGAAGATAGGAGAATCATTCATCACATTCTTACTTTGTTGGAGAAGCTTAGTTAGTCAATGCTCACCAGACATTCCTGAAGAACAAGTAAACTTGTGCATTGAAAACTTAGTCCCAGACTTAATGTATGAACTCAAAATCAAGAGTCCAAGAACCATTTCTAAACTAATGAAAAAAGGGGCTAGTATTGAAGATGCTCTTATTCATAAGGGAATCCTCAAGATAAACAAAGAAAACACAAACACCAATTCATCTAATGACAAGGCAAAATTTTTCTCCAAAAACAAGAATGTGACTAATGATGGCGTTGTGGATGCTTGCAAAATTAGCACAGCACAACCTCAATTGAATTTGAAAGGTGCAAACCCCACAAATGCAAAAAATCCTAATTAAACAACACCTCAACAATAGAAAACTGAGACTTCCACACAAGAAAAAAGACATCCTAGAACCAAGGATAGAAAACTCACACCATTGGGGATACCTCTTGAGACTACATTACAACAGTTACTGAGTAATAACTTCCTGTAGCTACCCCCAATCAAAGATAAACCATTAACTAAAGTAGATTGGTGGGATGACAAAAAGTATTGTGATTACCATCGTACCAAAGGACACAAGACTTTATCATGCTTCCAATTGAAACATGCAATACAAGACCTTATTGATGATGGTATAATCACAGTTGATCCATCACTATTAGCATCCAACTCTGATCACACTATTTTCAAAGATCCTTTGGGTAATTATGACAAAGAGAAACCCTCAAGTTCAAACTCAAACTCACAAGGTAATGTGAATTACACATGCATTGGCTATGACTACACCATAAATTACTTTAATGAGTTTGACTTCTGCATATTCACATTCACATTTAAGGTTGAAGAACCTCATTACACTGTCACTACACACCGTAGAAAGATCACCCTACCTGGAGCCCCATCTAGACCTACTACTCCTACTTCATCTGATTATAGCCTTGTTGAACAAATTGGCAAAACCCTTGCACAAATGTCCATTTTGGACCTACTGCATGCATCCCCCCAACACCAAAAGATCTTGGAGCAAGCCCTTAAAGAGTCAATAGTCCTAGATAACATGGATGTCACCCAGTTCGAAGCCATGGTTGGGAACCTATCCATGTCACAACATATCACTTTTTCACCCCGTGATATTCCTAAGGTCAAACCTAACCATAATGATCCCCTTTATCTCAAAGTCTTCATCCATAATGCCAAGATCAGATGTGTCTTAATAGATGGAGGAGTAGGACTAAACATCTATACTCTTAAGGTTGTCAATAGTTTGGGTTATTTTGAAGATGATGTGGATCCCTCTCGAAGAATCACAATAAAAGCTTATGATGATGGTGAACGCTTCTCTAGGGGCATCATCACACTACCTGCCAGAGTTGGTCTAGCTACTGAAGACACATTGTTCCATGTCCTAGACATTGAAATGAATTGCAAAATGATACTAGGACACCCTTGGCTTCATGCTATGAAAGAAGTCCCTTCTACATATCATCAATGTCTGAAGTTTTCCTATGACAATGTGGAGGTTACCATCCCGGGTGATCTAGATCCTTTCCAGTTTTGTGCTAATCTAAGAGATGCTACTGCATTCCAAATCCCCACAAATAATGAAGCACAATGCAAAAATTCCTCTAAGTATGTGGATGTTGATATAATACTCAGTAAAGCCAAGGAAAATATGAAGATTGAAGACAATGGGTGTGGAGAGTACTTTATGTCTCAAGTCTCTCACATTAGGGAGTCACTAGTTTCTCCCCAATCTCATGGTAAATCACAACCACTTCAAGTACAACATTCAGAGATCAGTACAAAGAATGATGCTTCTATCAATGAGAATACATCCATATGTATTGAGAAAGCAAAAGCAGAATGAGAACCCACTTTGATATCTCCTAACAAGTATGGACTTGTGTTTACTATCATGCAAAAACAAGGCTATGATGGCTATAGTGGTCTTGGATCTCAAAAACAAGGAATCATTGAACCTATCACTATAGAAGGATGACCTCCTAGTTCAGGGCTTGGATTTAAACCATTACGAATAGGTCCTCCTAGTACCATGGTATTGACATGTAAGACTATGGATGTTTTGAATGATGAAAAGGCATCCGAGGATATCCCACCTGAAACCAACAATCCTCTATCTTCTGAGCATAACCCCAATGACCTAGTTGAATCAGATACCCATATATCTACCTACAACCAAAGCTCATTCAACACTAATGATGACATCTCCTCAAGTTATCCTGAACCTTTGGATTCGGACCAACATGGACCACCAATTTTTGATCAATTTGATGATGATAAAGAAGCAATTATGGCTGAAGATCATAAAGAAGCAATTTCTTCTAAAGAGAACACATTGGCATACTTTGGGGAGCCTACTCCACCTTCTAGTTACAAAGAAAAAAGAGAAAGAAATAACAAGCATAGGTCTCTTGGTGAAAATCGAAAGGCACCATTAGACTATAAAAAATCAAAAGCTAAGCAGCTCCCAATGATACAAATTGAAAAATATGATGCCATGAATATCAGTGTTCCAATGTTCAACATGCCATAAATTCTTTTAGAGCTCTGTCGATCAACATTCATATGGAAGGTCATTGGTCTCAACCCTCCCAACCCTCCCTTATATCCCTTTGTTTATCCCCAAATCCAGCTGCCTAATTTGTCCAACAACCAAAATCAGTTCTTTATCCAACAAGCCTTTGCATATGTCATCATTAGTGACATCCCACATGACATTTCTATTGACCCAATTATCCTTAGATGCCTTGATTCGCAAGAGACAAACATTGTCTTACATATGGTACACGATGGTATATCTCGAGGCCTTTCTAGTGGTTTGATTTTAGCTATAGACTCGAAACAAATCCTATGTAGTTATGGTCAGTCATGGATTTAGAGCTCATTAGCTAGCAACACCAACAATAGATATCTTCTTAGCATTTGTCAGTGACATTCTTGATTCCATCTAAAAGTCCTGAAAAAATATTAAAAAAAAATAGCAAAAAGTCATGAAAAAAAAAGAAAAGAAAAAAAAAGTGAAAAAAAGTCATGAAAAAATGGATGCCTTGATGAAAACCTGGCAAACAGGCATCTTGGCACGAAAATTTGAGTCAAGAGAAAAATTTTGTCCAAAAGTGAAAACCTGGCAAATAGGCACTTTGGGCAAGTACCACAGTGAAAACTTGGCAAATAGGTGCCATGTGTAATCAGTTATTGCTCCTCCATCTATCAGGATTCCATCTAGTCTTTTCCTCCTCTATCATTCCTTGATCATATTCTTCCTATTGCAAAACATCCTTGGCTCCTTAACCATGGCTCACGAATTGGTTAATATCCTTTGTTATCTTACCAAGCATTACCAGTCTATACACACTCTGTCAATGGCCTTTGTACATAGTTTGCGTCTTGTCTGGGGGCATATTAGCTACATGGTGCATGAGTTTGAACTTGAACTAGGGGCATATACCTAAGCACTCTTTAATCGCATAACAGATTGGAGCTAACACTTGTATATCTTTTTACGATCCTAAAAAAATCCCTAAAAAATCATAAAATGTCCTGAGAAAATCTATAAAAATCACATAATGTCCTGAAAAAATCCTAAACATTCAAATACAATCCTGAAAAAATACTAAAAATCACATAATGTCCTAAAAAAATCCTAAACATTCAAATACGATGCAAAAAAATCAAATATCCCCAAAAACCCTAAAAATCATAAAACTCATCAAAAATTTGCAATAAACCTTGTACATATTCACTGTGGATAACCATCCCTTTTTCCGTTCACACTTGCACTTTGCAGACTAAAACTCAAAGCACTACACTTCAATGCTAGTCACAATATCTGAGCAACATGAACCAACAATCAATCCAACATGTCACTATGAACTTATCAACTGAATCCACAACCAAAACTATCACATTATCAACATATCAAACACTATCTACACACCTATAACATTAACAAGAACATAATAATGGACAAGGATAGCTGTTGGCTCATGCTGTTTAGTGAGTGATTTATTTTTTGCTTTGTTTTTCTTTGATCATTTTCCTAGCCACTAGATGATATAAAACTAATCTATGAGACTGGCCGGGATGGTTCATGGTCATCTTTTTCCATTTTTGGCTATTACAATGTACCTTTGAGAGTCTGGGGCATGTACATATGCCTTAGGAAGGACAAGGTCATTCTCTGTCTGCATCATGCTTGTTTAGGCAAAAGGCTTGCATTTGCACTCTGGCCCTTTATGCCATGATGTGTTGCATTCCATTTGCCATATCAAAATAAAGCTCCATTTGACATATAGTGCACTTTCTAGAAGAAAAAGTCTTTCCATCATACTAACATCTCCTCATCTCATCTTTCTTCTTCACCTCATTCTCCATCACCATGATCATGTCTTTTGATTCACCAAATCATCTTCATCTAGCATTCATGCATTCCTGCATCATCCTACACTGTCAATCAACTTTCTATGGCTTTCCACCTAAGTCAACCTTAGTATGAAATTTTTCTCATCATATTTGACCAAATATGACCATTTTTGATGATTTCCCTCATGTTATGACATCTTTCCATCATTTTGGGCATGCACGCATAGTTTCGGGTCATTCCGAGTCTAATCGGGCTGATTTTGGGCCCCAGAGCCTTTTAGGGCGCAATCTGCACCTTTAGGGCATAGTTGGGGTTCCCAACTATGTCATTGATGCACTTAGTCAT
This sequence comes from Cupressus sempervirens, assembly GCA_028749045.1. Lineage (NCBI taxonomy): Eukaryota > Viridiplantae > Streptophyta > Pinopsida > Cupressales > Cupressaceae > Cupressus > Cupressus sempervirens. The sequence continues at coordinate 559,757,860 of CM053793.1, read as the reverse complement.
TCCAAATACATCATTGATGCACTTGGTAGAGTTTGGGCACACTTGGGAACCTAGGTTATCCAGAACTACTCTCGGAACCCCTAGGTTGCACTCCGAAGGCCATAACTTTTGCATTTCAACTTAGATTTATGAACCGTCAGTTGCATTGGAATCATATCTTTCTTGTGAAAAAAATGAGCTATAATTTTAATTATTTTTCCACTATATGGAGAGTTAATCCTTGAAATTACTCTTGGGCTCCTAGTTGCCCCCCGTCATGTTGATTTTGGCCCCTAGGGCCTTTTCGGGCACATTTTGCACTTTTTGAGTCCACTTGGGCTTCCCAAGTGCATCATTGATGAACTTGGTACTACCATGGTGCAATTGGGCTTACCAAGTGCATCAATGACGCACTTGGTTGAGTTTTGGGCCCAGTTGGGGACCTAGGATACCCAGAACTGCTCCCGGAGCCCCTATGTTGCACTCCGGAGCCCATAACTTTTGCATTTTAACTTGGATTTGCAATCCGTTAGTTGCATTGGATTAATATATTCATTTTGGAAAACATGAACTATAATTTTCATCATTTTTTATCTTTCTTGAGTGGTAAACCATGCAATTATTCTTAGGCTCTGGATTGACTGTGTTCTACACTCTGGGCCTCATAACTTTCACATTTTAGCTCTGATTTTCATTCTGTCAGTTGCTATGGTTTTGTCTTCTTGTTTTTGAAAAATTGACTTATCATATGCTTAACTTAGTCAATTTTTGAAGGGGGCACCAATATATATCATCTCTACTGGGGCATGTTGTGGCTTTCTCATCAGTTATTCTTTGATACAATGCTCTAAATCACATTGTATCAAAGAGGGGCAAAATGTAGACACTAAAAAATGGTTTGAATCTATAGTTTCATCACTTATTCATACTAATTTGTCCCATTTTATTATTCTACTAATTCTGGTCTTTTGGCCAGATTGACCATATTTTGTCATTTGTATCCTCTTTCACATCAATGTCATGCCGACTCGAAACCATTTCAAATCAACTCAAAATCACCCCAAATCAACTCAAAATCACTCAAAATCAGTCCTAATCAACCTAAAACATATCAAACATCCCAAATCAATCATCATTTATCCACTCCTAGGCATTGTTGTGGCTTTCAGTGTCTTGGAAACCTATCAACTTATCAATCTTATCAATCTAACCTTAGTAGTGTCATGGCTCTCAGTGCTAGGTCAAACTATCATTCATGTCATTCAATCTTTGATGTTGTTGAGGCTTTCTATGTCAGATCATGGCATCATCGACCATTTTGATAATAATGACAATGTCCATCGATGTTATTATGATCAAACCTTATCAATCAATTTCAATCTTGTAGCATTTACAATGTCGGTTAAATGTTACATATCAACCAATTCATGTCATGTGTCCTTGGCATGTTATCAACTTCAATCAATCAATTTGACCATGGCTTTGGTCTACCTTTTCATCACCTTATTCCATATCTGTCATCATCACATTTTCATCAAAGGGTACAGTCACATTCATTCAATCAATTTGGCCAATCATCTGCTAATTTTCTCTATAGGATTAAATAACCCATAATTTAATCCTATTCTTTCTTCCTAATTATAATCCTTAATTAATTAATTTTATTAATTAATTGGTTCATCATCAGAAAACCATGGAAATTCTTAATTTCCTAAGTTCCATTTTCCATCATTAATTCCATTTTTCTGCTAATTCTTATTTTGTGGAATAAGAGGATTTTTAATTCAAATATTCCATAAAATATTGCATCATCATGACACTTGGATATGACACCTCGTGGATTCTCCTTTGACACTTAGCTAAGATTTTTCATAATCAAATATTCTTACCTCTTACACATGTCCCTATTTGGCTTATTCATCATAGATTCTTGGCTTTAAGTGGGTTGAGGTGTCTTATGCCGCATCATAGATTCTCTTCCACATTTAGCCAAGTTTGACTCTCACGTGTCATAGAATCTCACAATTGGAATATTCTGTCATATGCATCATAGGAATCTCTTGCCACATCGCATATCTATGGGTGAAAAATCCAATGCTTTCACCCTCCATGTCAATTATAAAATGGACACCCTTCCTCTCATTTCAGGATCTGAAGGCTTTAGTCCTTGAGTCCTTGAATCCTTGAGTCTTTGAGTCTCTACTTCTTTGCATTCTATATTCTTGCTCTCACACTAAAATAACACTTCTATTATTCTCATGGCATTATCCATATCATAGGCTTTTGCTTCAATCTTGTGTGCACTATAGGAAAATTGGAGCTATAATCATTTGGAGAAGAAAGAAGGACATGGGAGCTACAAACAGACAAGGGAGTTTTTAATTATGTTTGATTTCTTTTGATTAGTTTGGCTTTCATGGTAGACTAGTGGGTGCTAATATATGTTGATTGAGTTTGTGATTTTCTCATAGTATGTTATGCTTTTAACCCATTTTCTGGTCCTACACTCTAATAATCGATATAGTTATAAATAATGAGATAATAGTTTGAAGTGAAAATATCATCAGTATGAAATGAGATGTTAAATGTGGTTATCGAGGTATTACTATGAATGTTTATAAAATTTAACTTGGTGTTGAATTGTTTTTAAGGCTTATAGGATAATTGGATATAAATGATTCACCCCCCTCTTATTTATGTAACAATTGGTATCAGAGATGAGTGATTGAAGGAAATAAATTTACATGGACTTAAGCTAAAGATCTGAAGATGTTGTATATGAGAGAGGAACCTAAGTTGAATAAGGAGAACTTCTCCTCATGGAAAAATAGAATGGGGATGCACTTATATAGAGTTAGAGATCATGCTCTAAACTAGATAGATAATGCATATGTTGATCTTATTGGTCCTATGATTATAGATGAAATGAATAAGAAAAGAGAACACTACAACATGATGATTGAAATTGTATCTACCTTGAATGATCTGGAATTTGATGATATGAAGAACTTCACCAATGCTAAAGAGATGTGGGAAAAGTTGGCACTTGTTCATGGTGGAGATAATAATGTATTGAGAGATAAGTCTAAGAGTTTGAGAGGCAAATATGATGACATGAGAATAAAAAAAGGCAAAAATGATGCATAGTATGTCAACCAAATCAAGGAAATTGTGAGTGCAATCAGAGTTGTTTGAGTTATCAGTGATAGTAAAATTGTAATTAAAGTTTTCAGAACACTTTTACCTATCTATGCTATAAAAGTTTCTATAATTCAAGAAGTTAGAGACATGCCTAGTAATGCTCTTACACTTGATGGTTCCTATTTTTGAATTAAGCAATTATGATAATTCTATGCCTACACTCGGGAATGCTTTCAAGTCTTCACTATCTATTGGCAGTTCAAAGAAAGATAAGAGCAGTAAAGATGAAAGTGAGTTAGAATTAGAAAATTATATAACTGAGATTGAAGCATTTCTTTCAAGGAGGTTATCGAGAGGTAAAGGTAAATTATCTCTAATATGATTCAAATGTAAAAAAGTTGGTCAATTTTCTACAAAATATCCTAACAAGCACAAGAATGAAAAACATGACAAGAGAGATCACAAATTTAGAAAGAATAAAGATTACAAGGATTACAAAGATAGAGAAATCATGCTATATTACTAAGGAAGAGAAAACTGAATTGGATACTAAAGATGACAAAGATGGAGTTGATGTGGTGTATGTTGTTGTTAAAGAATACCCTAATGAGGAAAGATATGAAGAAGAAAAAAAATCCTTATTTCACTTGTAAGTAAGAATGATACTTAGAAAGTAGTGGTTTTTCACATCACATGACTAGTGATATAAGTAAATTTGATAAACTTGAAGAAATTGATGATCGTGAAACTATTTTAGCTAGGGAATGATGTTCCATGTCCAGTGAAAGGTAGAGGATCATTGATGCTTAATGATAAGATATAACATGATGACGCATATTGGGTATAAAGACTAAGATATAATCTATTGAGTGTTGCTAAGTTGAATAATACAGGTCATAAGATTGAATTTTAGTACAAGAAAGTGAAAATCTCTGATGATGATGGAAATCTAGTTAGCATTAATGAACAAACTAAAGGTAATCTATTCTACCTTGATCTTACATTTGATTCTTGATTGTTTTCAAAATTTGAATATATATGGTTGTGGCACAAAAGGTTATGTCATGTTAACTTTGAAAATATAGTTAAGGTCAGTAGATAGAAAAGAGTAAGAGGCTTATTGAATTTGTATAAACCTAAGAATATAATCTACAAACAATGTCAACTTGGTAAGATGACCAAGTCAAGTCTTTCAAGAAAAAAACATACTTATAATGATATCTTGGAACTTGTACATACTGATTTGTGGGGACGAATGAGAGTGGGAAGTTATTGTGGTGATATATATTTCATACTATTTATTGATTATTACTCTAGGCTTATGACTATCATGTTCATGAAAGTTAAGTCACATGATTTTGATATGTTCATATGGTACAAAGAAATAGTTAAGTAGGAAACTGGTAAATAGTTTAAATGTTTAAGATTTGATAGAGGTGGAAAGTTTATGTCTATTGATTTTATGAATTGTTGTGTTGAGAATGGAATTAAGAGACAATTATTTTCCTTGAATATACCACAACAAAATGGAGTTGTTGAAACAAAAAGTGAGTCTACTATTGATTATGCAAGGATGCTAATGATTGAAAAAGGAATTACTAGAATGTTCTAGAGAGAAGCATTTAGTACTATAGTCTATACTCTTAATCAAGTTCAACTAAAGACAGGAACAAACAAGACACCCTATGAACTTTTGTATGGTCATACATGTAATGTAAGTCATTTCAAAGTATTTTGAAGTAGATGCTACATCACAGAGATGCAACAAATGATAAATTTGATTCTAAAGTTGATGAAGGTGTTGATTGATGGAAGAATAAACAAGATAAACTAGATAGTGAGAGGGAGGGGGGGGGGGGGGGGGGCGGGAATCAAAATCTATAACTCTTTCTACCTTTTCACCAATTCATTCAAACCTATCAATAATTTATGCAAGTAAAAATTATAATGTAAAAATACTATAACATATAAATGTTTAATCTTAGATTGGTTTTGACATATGAGTGACAATATACTTAAGTTATTTACTTAGTTCATGTCGAACAATTAATGTATGCTAAGCATAAGTTGTCAAAGAGTATATGCCAAGCAAGAGATATATAGTTTATGTTGAGTAACTAGTAAGTGATGAGTCACTCAAGTGCCAAGTAGATAGTAAGTATCGAGTCATTTAGATGTTGAGTAATTAGTAGATGCCAAGTCATTTAGAGGCTAAGTTAAAACATTGAAGAGATAGTGGATGCTAAGCATCAGACACTTCAAATGCCAAGTAATATAGTTTTGACATAGTTGTTTGTAATGAAACAAACTACTATGTAAACCCTTTTGGAGCTAACTTGAGGATTTTTTTTTGATCCTAGATGATAGGGAAAAATCTTTATTGAGAATCCCTATGCAGTACATGTAGCCAATTAGTTGAAGGGATATTTTGAGAGGCTAGATGGATAAATTACAATCATTGATTCATACCTAACCCTAAGTCACCTAGGTCTTTTAAAGGAGGAAAAACCGTAAAATTTTTATGAATGTGTGTGAAAGGAGAAAAGAGAGAAGTTTGCATGCATAAATAGAGCATTCATGGTGATTAAGGTATTATGAATTGAGATACATTGCAGAATTAGTTAAAAGAGAACAACAAAAAAGAGTTAGAGGATAGAAGAGATACATTTGATTAGTGGGGATCAAGTATACATTAGGAAAGAGGTGATCTATTATCTAGCAAGAGAGTGCTAACTGTAGGATCATTATTGAGACATGCTAATAGGTGAATTAGTTAAATCTCTTAACAATGTAGTCTTAGCAGACTATTGTAAATCCTTTAACATAGTTCTTACTTCATTGTAAGTTAAAGACCTTACTAGGAACACTTCTAATAGGGTGTTGAAATCATTTGATAGGGTAAGGTCTAACAATATTGTAAGCCTTTAATAGGGTAGACCTTTCACAGGGTAGATCTTGTTTCATGATCAGACATTATAACCTTTATTAGATACACTTTATTACTATAGTAGTGGAGATTTTTTGGTGTCATCCCCACCCTAGTTTTACCTTCTCATTGGAGGGTTTCTAGGTAACCAAATATCTTGTGTCATACATGTGTTGAATGTTATTTCTTTTATATTAAGGATGAATATGTTTAGCTAGCTATTTCAATTTACATGCAAATTGTGAGATGGATGTGTGGTGAATGAATTTATGGTTAAAGTTTTAAAGAACTAATCCACCACCTCCAACTCTCAGAGTTTACTTTCCCTATTGTATTTCCAACAATAAATTTTATCAATAGCATGCATGAAATTAAAACATATAACACAATATTTTTTACCCAAAAACCCTCCAAGGTGAAGGTAAAATTGAGGTGGGGATGACACCCACAAATCTTCACTATTGTATTAATAAATTTAACTAGTTAAGGTTACAATGTTCAACCATAAAATATGATCTACCCTATGAGGAGTCTACCATGTTAAAGGCTTAAGAGACTGCTAGGTCTCACCTTGTTAGATGATTTAACACTCACAATAAAGTAAGGAATCTATTAGGAGATTTACAAAGATCTGTTAAGACCACTCTATTAAGAGATTTACCTTGATTCAAGTTAGTTAAAAATAATCAGTACCTAACTCTTAATTCTTTTTTGAAAGCTAATTTCAAGTCTTGTCCTTTGTAATTAACCTACTCCTTTGATATGATATTCTTGTCTTTCCTTTTCACTTCACTGCCATGACTAAGTCACTTGCTCTATTAGATGATAACAAAATCATTCATTGACTTCTAATCTATTCTTAGTCTTTCTCTTGGATAATACTTCTTGTTCACATGCATACACCTCTCTTTCCTTTCTCTTACTTTGTATGCTTATGATCTAGGTTAAGATCATCATTGTTTAAAGAATTTCATAAAGAATTTTCTAGATGATTCTTCAATAGGCTCTTCATCATGATTGTCGAACACACAACATAGGGATATGTAATCCACATCATGTAATTATCTTGTAACAACCTCTATAGGTATTAATTTTTCTATAAAAACCTCAAAAAAAATTAAATATTCCTTCCAAGTTGGCTTAATAATCATTTTGCCTCAAACTCTATTCTATTCCTAACTTTTATGTAAACTCTATTTTGCTCAGTCTTTGAAGTCTTTAATGTTTGGTATTATTTTTTCTCAGTCTATATTACCCTTCTGATGCTCAACATGTGTTGTTCTCAACACACACTATATAACTTAGTACTTGTATACTTGGAATTTTCTCAATCGTTGATGAGCTCAGTTCGTATAGAAAATACTCTGTGACCAAAAACTTAGTTGACTCCTATAGAGATTTGTACATACTTGCTTATGTACATGACTTGGCCTATATATAGTAGCTCAACTGCACTAATGACCATCAAACTTTGCCTTGTAAATGACTAAATGGTTGACTTCAATAGACAACAATGGTTAGAGATACCAACAATCTCCCCCTTTGACATTAGTGGAAAAAACACTTTGTCATATTTACATTGTTATAATACAATTTGATAAATGAGCTCTCCCTCTATGTCTTATGACTTATTCCTTTAAATGAACAAAGAAAAAATGAACAACAAATAAATTTCTCCTTTATTTGACTTGTTTTTCACATTACATTCTCTTTATCAACTATGTTTCCCCTTTGTTGACTCTATTTCCCCCTTATTTTTGAACACTATATGTCACTACTACTGGGGTTGCATACATGGAAGTAATCCATATTTTTCAATGAATTCCTTGTGAACTTGGGTAATCATGGTCGATGAATTATTTCATGTGGTTCTTGCTGCCTCCAAAATTTGATTTTGCAACTAGATTCTTGTAGCCAAATCAATTAAACTATTAGCCACTGAGAGTTTATGATCTTCTATTAAAGACTCTGGGCTATTTTTAGTTCTCTCTATATGAACTCCAAATGAGGTATCATCATTACCTAAATAGATATCAATTTGGGTTTCATGTCACTATTAGCTACTTGAAGCTCGACCAATGTACCTTGATCATTCAATAGATTATTGTAGTGATGAATACTTGATCCTGCTGACTCATAAATAATGTTGCTAGATCTTTTCATCTCAGCCTGAATTATATTTATTTGTGCTTGAATGTTATTAATGAATCTTGGCACATCTAAAAAAATTGTGTACAAATTTTGTACCTTTTGAATTAATTCAATCTTAACCCATACTTTCTCCTATAATTGTACTTTCTAATTGATAATGGTTATGGAGACTTTGTTTACAACTTTCATTTCAAATATTATAGAAGACCAATTCATTAACTTCTCATTTCATTCCATACTTCCAACATTCACTTGATCAACTATATTTACAAGTTGGTTTATTATTGGTGCATCTTCTTCAAAATTCTGAATGTCAAAAGCATCAAAAAAAATATTCTTTACATTATACAATACATGTTTCTATTTTAGCTCTCTTCTCAACTCTTCTTGTCTCTTTTTCTTTGCCAAAACTTCTTGTAGAAAAATAGTTTGCTCCAAGGTTAGATATGCTAGGTCCAATTGTGGCATCTCAATGATTTCATCTAGACTAACCTCAATATGGCGAAACATCTTTTATTGCCCTCCTTTTTCTACTAGATGAAGGAGTACTATTGCTTGACACTACCTTCTAAGTTGGTGAAGGGGTGTCACCAGTTAGTCTTTCTTATGCATCTATTCTCAAGACAGTAATAGTTACACTCTATTCAACTTTATTTAATTCTTTACCTTCCTCAATATGAGTTGCTAAAACAATATTATTGTCTACAATTATTTCCTTTACTTCACTATCTACCTTTGTATCTATGAGCCTTGATTGCTCAACCTCTGGAGTGTTAGGAGTATTGACATGTATAGGGGACATGCTCCTTTATGGACTTGACATGCTTGAACTTTCTCTGCTGCTATAATCATATTTGATGTTTATAATGTCTGTCTCTACTTTCTTTGTTGTTAACCCAAAATGCTCTTCCACAAAAAATCACTTTTCTATTGTACAAATTTCTCTTTATTTAGTAATTAAATTTTTTCTATACTTAGGAATAAATCTACTCCAATGCTACACCAAAAATGTGTCCTTTTTCTCTTGGGATAAGTCAGGCATTACTTCAACTAATGTGTCAGTCCTTATCTTTTTCTCTTCTTTCCCTGCTTGTTCCCATTTTATGTTCAATCTATCATATAGATCTTGAGGTATATTCTTCTCTATTTCACTAGGAGCTAACTTGAACTTTGAGATCATTTCTACCATAACCTCCTCAATTTTTTTCTACCATTATTATCTAATGTATCATATTTGACAAATTTGAGATAAGATAAACCTAGGGAACTCCTTAAGTTTTCACATACTTCATTAATAGTATTAGGTTTCCTTTGATGTGGTCCTCTAACCATTCTCCTTCTTTCTTAGTTTCTGGGAACACTAGGCTTTGTAGCTTCTAATATTTACTACTTTGTAGATTTATTAGTATTAGCAGCTATCTTGGTCCTTGGCTCATTTGGTGGTGGAGGTGACACTACCAACTTCTTCTTTGTTCCTTGAGCCTTCTTGCTCGGTGGCATGGCAATATATACGGTTTCTACCTTGTCACCTGCTTCTTCCTCCTCTTCCTTATGACCACTTATTCTTCATTTTCAGCAAGATCTTGTGTCAATTGTAATGGTTCTTTTCCTTTGCCTCATATGCCCAATTTAGTTTCAAGGTCTTCAATCATTTTCTTCCTTTTCTTCTCCTTTAAAGCTATCTTGATATTTATATTTATTCTTTATTTTTCTTCTTCATATCTTCCAAAAGGTTCAACCTTGGTATCTATCTCTTCTTTCAGTAGCACATCAATGTTTGAACTCACTACATCACTATATATCTTATATTCAAAAATTGTAACCAAGCCTTCCTTAGTTTAACTACTTGTATAAAAGTGTTGTCCATATCAACAAGAAAACATTTCACTATAATACTTTGTGACCAATTTTTTAGGAATCCTCATTCTCCTTTTCATCATTTGCTCAAGCTCATCAACGTAAGCATTCATTATATTTTCAAATTTTTCTCCTAATTGAGTAATATACTCATTTACCTATCTTGTTACTAGTTTGTCTTGCTCCCATACAAAATCATCAATACCCAAAAAATACTTTTGGATGTAAAAGAAAATACAAACAATAAGAGATCCAAACTTACACAATGAATTTTTGCTTTTCTTATTGATTACAAATTTTCTACAAGTTGTAACTTCTGTCGCTTGGCAAGATCATACTCATGATCTTTCATCACAACTTCACATGCTTGATCCATAACCATACATGGAACACTTTTTAATTTCCTCAATTGATAGAATTTGCAAGAAATGACTCTCACTAAAAATTCAATTAGCGGATCATAAATGTTTGTAATGGACAGATCTCATCCATTCCACTTGGCTCCTATGTTGACCTCAACTTCCTCATATCTCAAACATCACATGCTTTTCTTTTTGTGTAGGGTTGGATAACTTGTAACCTTGTGAATAATTTTCTTTGTGATCTCCACTAGTCCATTTTGTAACTAGTACTTCATGTCATGAATTCTACTCAAAAAATCTTTTATCCATTTGACTTTTTTTTTTTGCAAATTCTAGGGCATGGGTTAACCCTTTCCTCTATTTTAAAAAAAATTATTCCTTCAAAATTCATTCATTACATGACTTCTCATAAGCTTCTCTGACTTCATAATCTCCCAACTCTCCAATTTTGCACATATAACAACTTTTGACATCATGGATCATAGTGAATTTAGGTGGTATCCAAGATATAGTACCCATAGAGTCTCCTTTCATAGAAATCTCTAGAATAGCACAAAACTTAGGTAGAGGACAAGAATCACTCTTCACCAGTTAGATTTTAATAACCTCTTGACTTATTTCCATGATCATTTTAAGGCTTTGAAGTTCTTTCTTTTTTGGATACTCGACATAGTTTAGATATTCACTCATTCAAGCTTCTTCATCCAAATTGCTCTTGAAATCTTTTCTAGTTGCTAAAATCACCAAATCACTTTGTGCTCTCAAAAATTTGTGTGTAAGGTATGTAATAATGTATTTGAAATTCATTATATACCTTCTTTTGATTGATTTAGGGTCTCCATTAATGTTGAGTACATGGGTGAGTGGAGGCTAGCCGTCTTGGTTGATATTGATTCCTTCCATCTAGGTCTTTGTACTACAACTTGGTCTCTTCTATGCCATTTGATCTCTACCATATACTTCTTGAAGTGCTTGGTTTATGTTGCAATGCTCAATCAACATAGAAAATTTTACTGACATTCAACAACCTTTTACAAATTTGTTCTTATTCACCTTATATATGCAGATATGAACTTTTGGCACATATTCATGTTTTAGCAACTGATGTATGATGATACATCAAATAAGTATATAGTTCCATACATACTTATCTTTCTTAGTTTGAGATGATATAATTACCTTATCTATTAGATTGGGTGACCTTAGCTCCATTAGCTCCACTATTTGCATCTTCTATTTTCCTTTTCCATTTTTGGTTCATTTTATTTCTAATTTTCTCAATGTCTACTTTGCCTTTGCCTTGGTCTTTTGTTAGATTTGTTGAATGCACATGAGTCCTGCAATTCTTTCTTTGATGTCTAAATTTGTGACATTTGGAACATACATTGTTAGGTGCATAATTCTTTCTCTAATTTTTCTAGTAGGGTTTTGTCTTTGATCTGCATTCATATGCTCTATGCCCATAACTATTATAGAAATATCCTTCAAATCTAGGTGTAATAGATGTATTCCTTAGTCTTGACCTACACACATGTATTTGATGCCCTTATTTCTTGTAGTAGAAATAGTAACTAGTAAACTTAGGTTTAGAATTTTGTACACCATATTTTCTTTTACAAATATTTGCAGTATGACCATGTTTTCCACAGTGATAGCATGTTGGTTTTTCCTTTGACTTTGTATTCCCCAGTTCTCCATTCATGTATAATTCTCCTTTCTCAGTGTATGAATGTCCCAACCCATCAAAATAGCTTAATAACTTCATAAGTTCTTCAAATTGCTTCATTGCTTTCTTTGCTTTTTTGAATTTCTCCATGGATTCTTATTCATTTTTCAATTCATTCTTTAGTATTTCCTTTTGTGATTTTAGATTTTCAATTTCCACATCCTTATGATTCAATTCTTGATTTACAAGAATTAGTTGATTCATCATGTCTAGTTGAGTGTTTGTGAGATTCTACACTCTAATATCCTTTCTTCAATTCTGGTAGCCATTACCCTTTTGTCTTCTTCAACCATAGTTCTGTCTTCTTCAACTTTCTTCTTTTGTTCAGTCACTTCACATAGTCTTATTGATTGGATTTCATACTCTCTTTTTAGTTCTCTTATTTCTTCATTCAAGAATTTTTTTTTGTCAAGTAGGTCAACATATGCTTTTTCATTTAGATTGATTTCTTGAAATAGTCATTTAGCCTCAACTTCTTCATAGGAAAACTATTTTATCTGAATTATAATTTCCTTTTTCTCCTTTTTAGGGAATCCTTCAAATCTTGTCTTTCCTTCTCAAGTTTCTATAGTGTGAGTTGGATGTCAATCACCTGATTGTCAATAACCTTATCTAGTTTGAATTCCTTCATCTCCAAGATCTAATCTCTAAGCTATTAAGCTTCTCTCAGAGAACTAATTCTTTGATACCAATTATTGATTGATAGAGGAATAAACAAGATAAACTAGAAACTGGGGGGGGGGGGGGGGTGAATAGGAATCTATAACACTTTCTACCTTTTAACCAATTCATTCACACCTCTCAATAATTTGTGGATGTAAAAATTTTAATTTAAAATTATTGTAACATATAAATCTAATCAATCACTTGAATGAAAGTAACACACATAAAACAATATTTGTCACCCAGAAACCCTCCAAGGTGAAGCTAAAACTAGGGTGGGGATGACACCCACAAATCTTTATTACTACAATAATAAAGTTAACAAGTTATGGTTATAATGTTTGACCATAAAATATGTTCTACTTTGTGAGGAGTCTACCCTATTAAAAGCTTACAAGACTGCTAGGTCTCACCTTGTTAGACGATTTAAAACTTACAATAAAGTAAGGACTTTTTTAGGAGATTTACAAAGATATGTTAAGACCACTTTGTTAAGAGATTTATATTGATTCAAGTCGGTTAAAATTGATTCGATACCCGACTCTTGATTTTCTCTACACACTAATTTTGAGTCTTCTCCTTGCTAACTAATCCTCTCCTCTAATATGATATTCTTGTCTTCCCCTTTCACTTTACTACCATGACTAGGTCACTTACTCTATTAAATGATAACAAAACCCTTCACTAACTTCTAATATGTTCTCAACCATTCTCTTGAATAAAACTTCTAGTTCACATGCATACACCTCTCTTTTCTACTTCTTACTTCACATGCTTATGATCTAGGTTAAGATCATTGCTATTTAAAGAATTTCATAAAGAGTTTTCTAGATGATTCCACAATAGCCTCTTCATCTTGATTGTCAAATGCACAACATAGGGATCTTTGATCCAAATCATGTAAATGTTCTATAATAATCTCTGTAGGTATTAATTTTTTGTAACAACCTCAAAAAAATTCAAATATTCCTTCCAAGTCAACGTGATAATCATTCTGTCTCAAACTCTATTCTATTCCTGACTTTTATGTAAACTCTTCTTTGCTCAATCTTTACTATTTCTTGATGCTCAACATTGTTGTTGCTCAGTTTGTATTATCCTTATTATTCTCAACATGTATTGTGCTTGACATACACTATATAACTCTAGTGCTTGTATACTTGGAATTTTCTCGGTCACTGATGAACTCAGTTTGTATAGAAAATACTTTGTGACCAAAAAATTATTTGGCTTTTATAGAGTTTGGTACATACTTTCTTATGGACATGAATTGGCCTATATAGAGTAGCTTAGTCATAGTGATGACCATTTGACTCTGCCTTGTAAATGACTAAGTGGTTGAGAATAATAGACAACAATGGTTAGAGATACCAATGAAAGGTATTTTTCTTGGTTATTTCTCTAAGAGAAAAAATTATAAATGTTTGAAGAAAACTACTAACAAAATGATTGAAATTGTGAATGTGAGAATTGATGAGTTTGTAGAAAGAATGATGAGGATAGAAAAAACAAACATGATGATTACAATAAGTTTATCCATGTCTATGATGATGCACTTGATGTGTTACTCAAGAAACAACATGTAATAATCAAACTATAATATAGTACTACCGAGCATCGACTTATTCTACCTAAGCCACAAATAGTACAACTCAAGTAGAATGAAGAGCCCCAACTAAGTGGAGATAATATTGAGATCAAAGAATTAAACCTATCCTAGCCAAGTATGTGAGAAAGAACCATTCACTTGAAGAAATTATTGGAGATAGAAGCACTAGAGTCATGACAAGAACTATGTTGAAGAACCCTACATGTTTAATTGTTGAGTTTGAACCAAGAACTGTAAAAGCTACACTTAAAAATGAAGATTGAATAAATGCTATGAATAAAGAGATTGACCAGATTGAAAAAAAAATGGAGACTAGTACCAAGACCAATTGACAAGAATGTGATTGGAACAAAGTGAATTTTCAATCATTTTTGCACTTGTGGCATGATTAGAAGGAGTTAGAACTTTGTTGGCTTATGCTACTTACAAGAGATTCAAAGTGTATCAAATGGATTATAAATCTACATAGAACAACTAGAAGGATTTGTTGAACCTGACCAGAGGTACATGGTCTACAAATTGAATAAACAATTGTATGGATTGAACCAAGCATTAAGAACATGGTGTGAAAGGTTACATTCATACTTAATTAAATTGGATTTGCAAGAACTACTAAAACCAATAATTTGTATTTGAAGAGTGAAGCTAAAAACATGGTATTGATTTTTGATTTTTGTGTGGATGATATTATATTTGGTGGTAATGATTTTCTATATAAATAATTTATCGATCAAATGAGTAAATAATATGAAATGTTAATGTTTGGTGAGATAAAAAAATTCATTGGCTTACAAGTTCATCAAATAAAGAATGGTATATTTGTGACCTAGTCTAAGTACATAAAGGAGATCTTGATTTTTTTTTGCATGGATGAGTTAAGACCAGTCGGTACACCTATGGTGACTAGATGAAAATTATCAAAGGAGGATACTATAGTTGAGGTAAATGAGACATAGTACATATAAATGATTGTAAAGATACAATATGTTGTGTATAGTAGCCCTGATATTGTACATGCAGTTGGAATTGTTGCAAGGTTTTCCTCTAATCCTAAGGAAACACACATGACTATTGTTAAGAGGATAGTCATATATCTTAAGGGGACTAAAGATTTTGGATTGTGATACAAACAAGATGGTAATTTTGAACTAAAGGTTTACACTGATGCTAATTGGGCTATTAATGTGGATGGAAAAACAAGTACAAGTGGTCGAGATTTCTTCTTAGGAGAAAGATTGATAACATGGTTGTGAAAGAACTAGAGTTGTATTTCACAATCTATTGCTAAAGCTAAGTATGCTTGTACTATAATTAATTGTTCTAATATTATTTAGATTAAGAAATTATTGATAGGGATACAAGAAGAAGTTACTGATCCTATCACTATCTATTGTGACAACACTAGTGTAATAAATATATCAAAGATTCTAGTGATGCATGAAAAAACAAACATATATCTATTAAGTATCACTTCTTGAGAGAGCAAGAACAAGAGAAGCAAGTAAAGCTTGAATATATGAAATCTAAAGAAAAAATTGTAGATATATTTACCAATCCATTGCCTCAGGATGCTTTTGAGTATCTATAAGGTAAACTAGGGGTCCTTCCCCTATCCGTAATCCACTAAGTGAAGATGCATGTTGCATCAATTCATGGATGATCAGTTATATTTTTGTGATGCAAGAGTTAAATCTTTAGGGATATTTCTTGAAGGTTTGTAAGTGTTTTAATGAAACTAATGCAAATAGTAGATGCAAGGTACAACTACAAGGTTTTATAAGTTTCATATAGGGACTTACATTTTCCTTTGGCATTGTTTTCAAAGGGGGAGAAGATGATTGAAGATGACTAAAGGGGGAAGAAGATCACTAAAAGGAAAAGATGAGAGAATCTATGAGAAGACATGTAGAAGTTACTGAAACAAGGAGTACACCCAAAGGGTGAGAATTTGACAAAGGACCTAATAGGTGTATGAAATCCTATATAGTAACATCAATTAGCGATGTTCATAAGTCCATTTAAGTAGGCCACTCTTTAATAATGTCAAAGAGTGAATGAGGTCTAGATGATCTTTGGATAAAATCCTCTAACTAGGTCACACTAAAAATGTGCATGAAACCTTTTGCAAGGTTGGATCCTAATAGAGATCACTTCAGAAGATTGAATTAGTTGGTTTTCTAGGCCTAGGTGGTTATTCTCTTTATAGGTTTTCCACATTAAATTTTTTTGTTTAATTGTGTGATTTCTTACGTATTGTAAATTTTATTTCACATTTTATGTTTCATGTTGCAACTTGGTATAAGCTAAGTAGTTACTCTGATATTTGGTATAATCACAAACAACAAGATTATAGTTTGAAGTAAAAATATCATAAGTATGAATTGGGATGTTACATGTGGTTACTAAGTTATTGTTGTGAAAGACTATGAAGTTTAATTTGGTGTTGAATTTTTTTAAAGGCCTGTGGGATAACTAGATATAACCAATTCACCCCCCTCTCAGCTATCTAAATATCTCTTCTAGCTCTTTGATATCTTTCTCATCTTTTTCTATCACATGGATATTCCCACATATTTGTCTAATTTTTGAATCTCCTAGCTCTACTATATTTTCCTTGAGATAGCCACCAACATATTCTATCAATAACACACTACTTGGGAGTGAAGATAGGGATCCCTTCATGTTCTTCTTATTAGCGCTGAACAAGATTGGCTCATAGAAAGGTGACTCAAGATCCCATCCCTTGACCAATTTGACTTTGAATAGACCATTGTATTGTGCCATTACAAGTTGTAGCTCTAGGTATGTCTCTCAATTTATCACTCTAAGTAGATCCTAGGGTTTCAAAGTAACTAATAGGTTCTTTCTCAATTTTACATAAAGAATCACTCTTTTGGTAGCTAGGGTTTCACAAAAAAAAGCTCTATTAGATCTCATGATTGTAAAATGTGATTTTTTCTTGGTAATATGCATATTTATAAATCCTTTAGAAAAATTAATGTTGAGGTCTAAATAGTAACCTCACCTCTTACCTACCTTTGCCTTTGTGCAATAAATCTCATATATTGGTTCATCCAACAATCAAATTTTGGAGACAATGTGTCTTCCACTTTTGAGTGCAATGCCTTCACTTTCCACCAAGTCACTCATTGTGACTTACTCATTTGCATGAGGGGATTGGTGAAAGACTTATCTAGCTTGCCTAACCTCGGTTAAGATTTCTATAGCTTGAATTGATTAGGAGGACTCACCACTTTCCAATGAGCTTGCCACTTCTCCAATCTTTATTCCAGTATTCTTTGATCTTTTCTTAATCCACACTCTAGAGAAGTCCTGGTTGACTTTCTCAACATCAATGACCTTGCCTTCTCCCTCGTCACCATTGTGACATTTATTGGGTTTTTTCTTTACCCAAAAGTTTGTAGCTACATGTCCTATCTTGTGACATCTATAGCATATTTTTAGTGATTTTATATGGTCTTACATGATTTTGTTTTCCTATCCACCATTTTCATTCTAATGCAATGTGTTCATCATTCCTATAAGTGAAGTAGCATGTCTTCTAATGATTGATGTGATCTACTACTAGATCCACAATCTTTTTTGTTGTGACTGTGCATGTCATAGTAGTAGTAGTATTTCTCTTCTCCAGCTTTATGTGCATGATCTCCACATCCATGTGTGCTATGCCCATATTGGTAACAACTATAATATAGATAGTGGTTTTCCACAATCCATTATAATTCTTAGCTATGATTTCTAGGTTGATTGTGTTGCAATTTTTGCATCAAAGTTTTAGATCACACTCTATGATCCATCATCAAGATGAGAGAGCTGAAGGAAAAAATGATGGATTATAGAGTGTGATCTAAAATGTTGATGCAAAAATTGTAACACAATCAGCCCATAAATCATAACTAAGAACTATAATATAGTTCTCTATATGTATCATGTCTATTGATTGCAACTTGCCTATGTTAATACTCTTTTAACTTGTGTCTTATTTTACCATAATAAAGAGAAGTAGGTTTATTTGGTGACATACCTCTTTTTGCTATCTCTTTGTTCTTTGTAGTGTGTGAGTCTTTTTCCTTTGAAGACTCTCCTCTTTTAAATGTGAAGATTCCTTGGAGTCTTGGACTAGTTGAGCTTTTCATCTCCCTGTGAGTGTTTGATTGTTCCTCTACCTTCTGGTGATTTCACTTGGATTTGCAAGTCTATCACACTCTTCCTTTACTATCTTGAGTTTGTCCATTAGCTAATGAAATCACTCTTCCATTTGTCTAGCTTCCTCTATTAGAGCATTTAGTCATTCTATCTTATCATGATCATGCTCAAGTAGTATACTATTTTCTTGCACTACATACCTATGCTCTTCCTCCATGAGAGCTATCTCATCTTCCTTTTCTTTCACCAAATCCTTATCTCACTAACTTGATTCATAAGATAGTATTAGTTCTTTATAGGATTTATCTATTTCTAGGTTGACACTCATCCATAGCTTCACATAATCTTACAGTGGAATGTTCATGTTCATTCTTTTGGACCTTGCTCTTTTTCTTTAGCTTATCATTTTCAGCCACGAGTTCTGATTTAGCTTTGTTTGACTCTTTAGAACAACTTTTTTCTTCTAGCTTCTTTATTATCTTTTTTCTTTCTCCCATCTTTCTCATTAGCTTCTTTCACTTAGCTAGGGATTTTGTTAGTTTGTCCTTTAGATCTTCAATAGTGTCTAATGCTTCTTCCAACATTATTCTAAGTGATGCCATTAGATATTCCTCCAAGTTGTTAGGGTTTGTGCTCTGATAACAATTGTTGGTCCCAACCAATACTAAGAGGGGGGGTATAAATCGGTATGCTCACTTTTACAAAATCTATTGGTTAATGTAGCAAGCTCTATCACACACATAGTTACAACATCTTTAACTATTAAAGAAATGACAAATGTTATCCAATAAAGCCACACAATATCCCACATAGAATCATACATCAATGACATAGATATTTTTAGGTGGAAACCCCCAGTGTGAGGGTGAAAATCATGGTAGAAGTAATATACCCACTAGGCTTTCCTTGCAAGAAAAAGTGTGCCCTGTTAAAGGCTTACATTGGTTCCTTTTGAAAATGCATCCCATCATGAATGCCAATAATGTTTTAGGAGTTTAATAGCCTGTTAAGGCTACCTTGTTAGAGGATTTGGATTTATTTTTGAGAGACACCTTGTTAGAGGATTTTAAAGACTTATTACAAGTCTTTCCTATCAAAGGATTACAATAGATACTTGTTAGATAACTGAGAGGGGGAGGCAGGGGGGTGGGTGGTGGGGGGGTGAATCAATTATATCTAGTTATCTGACATAGCTTAAAAATAATTTAGCACTAATTTAAACTTTTTAAACTTTCATAGCACTAACTTGATAACCACATTCAACATCTCAATTCTCACTTATGATCCTTTTACTTTAAATTGTTAACTTAGTGTTAATGACTATACCGAGTATCACAACAATTATTTAGTTTATACTTAGTTGCAGTATGAAACATAAAACATGAAATAAAATTTGCCAAACATAAGAAATCATAGTTCACTCTTTTGAAGTGAGCTCTACTAGGAGCCAACCTTATTTTAGGTTTAATACTACCTTATTTTATCATATCTCTTCTTTTCTTGGTCTTCTTCCTTCTGAACTCTTGTCTAGTTGATTCACACTCTTTCTCTTTCACCTGGAACTTCCTCTACTATATTCCCTTGTCCTTGATTTAGAAGCTATACTTCCCCTCAAGGTAAAATTACCCTCTTTCAAAGTGTCATTAAGAGATCTTATTCCAGATGAAGTGTAAAAAGTGTCTAATTACAAGAACTATAATTATTAGGTGAGAAAAGCAAGAAAGCCTTTGATCATTAAAAATATTATTAGATAAGAATGTCCCATAATTACAAAAAAAATGTGAATCATAGGTAATTTCAGGTAGGTGATCTAGCCCTAAGAGATAATCCAAAGAATCAATTGGATTAAAGAAAGGAAAATTTGAAGCAAATTGGCTAGGTCCTCTTGTGATCATTGCTGCATATAGATATGAGGCTTATCAATTATCAACATATGAATGTGAGCTATTGGATGAACCTATAAACAACATGTTACCACCAACTAATAATGTTGATTATTTTATATGTAAAAATCATATCAATTTTTATGTTTTCATTGATGTTAAGCCTTAGTTGGTTAGACATTATACTAATTCACTAGAATTCCATATCATTTGATTGATGAAGAGGATTTGAAGAGAGCATGATGATATAAGTGTTGGTAAGTGTATGGTATTCAATATGCACTTGAATGAGTTAAATTGATGAAGGGTGCCCCCCTTAATACCATAGACACATAACATGAACAAAGAAACAACAACAATTGTGAGAATAAAATACAAGCTTCTTATTGTCACCGAAAATACAAAATTCAAACTTACAATATGCTAACCCACACATGTACCTTCATTACATTAATTTGCAAGACAAAGCTATGAACTATCACCTAGAGCTTTCCTAGGCAATGTTCATGCCTTTCTTAAATAGGTAATTTTATGCCACTCGAGAAGGTTCTAGATACTCAAACTTAATACCTAGGGTTGGCATAACCTAAAAATACATATAGAATAGGTCAAATACACTTGACATTTATTTTAGAAATTTTGGTATCCCAACTTTGAAAGATCGTAACTCTCAAACCATTGCTTTGATTGGCTATTATAACCAGTTTTTGGAAACCTTAGCTACTAATCTACAGGCTTGGATGGGTGCAAGTGCCCATCCATCGAGATTCCAAACCTCATTTGGGACCTCTAAGGCCTTAAAAAATGAGCTTGAAGTTTTTATACCAAAATTACACACCAAAAATTTGTAATAACTTTACAAATACATATAATATAGCCATGAAACTCCATTAACAAATTGATATAACTAAAACAAACCTTCACCACTGAAAGTAGAACATTTCAAGGTCATATGAATGACTTGCTAAGTAGCAAGTCTCCATAGAAAACAACTCTGCATTAAGAAAACCCTTATTGAAACAACTAAAAGGAAATATTTTTGGGTGATGCAAGATTGCTCTTGCACCTAGGATGCTCCTGCATCAGACACATAGGGTAATTTGAGAAGTGATCCCATCACATCTCAAGCATTAAAAGGAAAACCAAGGCAATTAATCTCCTCCTTTTCTAGCCATGATGAATCTTCTACTATCCTCCCTTTCCATTTGATGAGGTATTCTTCATAACTTTTGTTCCTTGTACTTTTGCCAACATGATTGTCCAATATCTCCTCAATCTCTTTTGTAGCTGAACTAGCTGCTGGAGTTCACTATACTTTTGCATCTTCATCCCCATCACCTCCTTCATGGTACTTTGTCAAATCTGAAATATTAAATACTAGTGAAATATTCAATTTAGTTGGCAATTCCACTTCATAGGCATTTCTAGAATCATGTCTTTTCACTATCTTGCATGATCCAAACTTCTTCATTTTTAGCTTCTTATATGTACCCACTAAAAAATGGTCCTTTTGAAAATGAACCATGATGTCACTCCAACCTAAAATTCCTTATGTTGAAGATCTGATTGAAAAGATCATTATTGAAGAAGGGAGATTGTTTGCAAAGAGGGAGATTGTTGAATGTTTTCAATCATTGTTTTGTCACTGATGTCAAACCTACTATTTGCTGGAATGACAATTTCTTATAAGATCCAAGTACTATTCACTTAGTTGATTGATGAAGAGGATTTAATTAATAAGATGTAACAAAAGCACCTAAGGGAAAGGTTGAGTTATGGTTTTGTAATGAAGTACAAGGATCAGTTAAGACAATGATAAAATGATGTATTGATAATACACTTGAAGATACAAAGGTTGGGTACACTTAGAAACTCTATAAGAATAAGTTGTAATAAAGTTGTCTGCAAAGTTTGACTAAATTCATTAGTGGGTGTTGTGTGTGCCGAGTGAAACAAAAGGTGTTGAGAAAGTAATAGGTGTCGAGCATCAATAAACATTAGTTGATATTGAGTGAATCCATAGTGGGTGTCAAGCATCAGTAAAACATAGTTGGTGTCGAGTAACATAATATGTGTCAAGCATCTAAAATTCAATAGTGCCAAGTTGCTGCATTATTTGAAAAGTCAAAGATTTTCCAAATTTGAGCTGACAAGTTTGTTACCTTGAATTTTTTGAACTAGATGGAGGATAAGAATGATGAGCTAGTGGCACAAAATTTTAGGTTAACCATTTTTAGGTGAATACAGGTGGATTCTTCATGATGTTTTTGTTAGAAACAAGATAAGGAGTAGATACATTGTATCTTAGCTAATCCATTCAAACCAAAATTAAGAGAAAAAATATTAGAGTGGGAAAAGTATTCTAGACTTCTATTTAAGGAGTTACAAGTCAAGAAGCAAGAGTGGTTGGTTGGAGAGAGTATGTGGTGTCAAGGAGAAGGCATTGAAAGGGAGGAATAGAGCACAAAGACTCTGCTTTGATAGGTGACCACAAAGGTGATTGCATTGGCACAATGAGCATGAAGACTCAAGGAGACAAAGCTTCAAAGGAGGACAAGCTATTAGAGTTGCAGAGACTGAAAGCCAGGTAAATTTATGAGTTAAATTAAGATCTAAAATTTGCAAGTTATGTTGTGAGTTGTA
Organism: Cupressus sempervirens; assembly: GCA_028749045.1. Classification (NCBI taxonomy): domain Eukaryota; kingdom Viridiplantae; phylum Streptophyta; class Pinopsida; order Cupressales; family Cupressaceae; genus Cupressus; species Cupressus sempervirens. Next base: position 559,734,753 of record CM053793.1, on the reverse strand, counting down.
TCAGATCAAAAGCCCTTATTGTTACTCTCTAGAATTGTATCAGTTAGGGTAAAATCCTATGGACTTAGGTTGGTTTAATAGCCATTTTAAAAATCCTTTAATAGGGTGACATTCCAAGTGAATGTTCTAAAGTCCTTCAACCAGACCCACATCTAACAGGGTGGTCGAAATCCTTTAACCAGGTCACATTTAATAGTATGTTGTATCCTTTAATAGGGTAGGCATTTCATAGGGGATCACTTTAGAAGAGTGAGAAAGAAGTAGCATGTTAATAGTGGTTTTTTCCCAAATTGGGTTTCCACGTAAATCACTATGTTATGTATTGATCTTTCATGTCTTATTCTTGCATGTTGACGTTTTAGTAACTTGCTAAGATGTATGTTTAGCTTGGATGCATGGTTAGTTTAATTGGGTACACTATACAAAAAAAAAAGTTTTATTAGGAAATTTGGACCTTGAATAATTGATTCACCACCCATCTCAGTTATTTTAAAGCATTTCTAACAATTGGTATCAGAGCAATCTGTTAATTTGGTTTAAAGGTACTAGAAGCAGAAAAGATCAAGATGTCTAAGAGAGAAGTTCCCAAGATTAATAGAGATAACTTCACTACATGGAAAAGTTTAATGAAGCTACATCTTGGATCAATAGGTGATCATGCACAAACCTCAATTGAAGTGGAACATGTAGATCTAGCTAGTGTCCCTACTATAGAAGATATGAAGAAAAAGAAGGAGCATAATTAGGCAATGCTGGAGATTACCTCTGCCCTCAGCTATGCTGAATTTGATGACATCAAGGGATGTGACTCTACATTCAAGATGTGGAAAGCCTTGACTAATATTTATGGAGGAGATAAAAATGTCCAAAGAGAAAAAAGAGAAAGCTTCAGAGGAAAGTTTGATGACATGAGAATGGAGAAAGATGAGAGCATTGCTCAGAATGCCTATAATTTTTTTTAATTGCAATGAAGTTGGACATATTTTTGCAAGATGCACATAGGAAAAGAACTATAGAGAAGTCAACAAGTACAAGAACAAAATAGAATATGATAGCAGAGATTAGAAAGACAAAGGAAAAAAGTGCTACATTGTTGAAGAAGAGGATTTTGATGAAAATTATGATGAGGTAGTCTATATAGCCATGCAAGACGAGTCAGATGAAGATGAGGCAACAACACTAGCAACTTGTGTAAACAAGAATGACAGATGGATCATAGACAGTGGATGTTCACATCACATGACAAGAGACAAAAGTAAGTTTGTTACCTTTACTCAGTATGATGGGAATATTGTTAGATTTAGAAATGATGCTGCATGTCTAATCAAAGGAAAAGGTTCCATTAATATTATATGAAAAATTTCATGTGATAATGCATATTATATTGAAGGATTGAACTATAATTTGTTGAAAGTGTCATAGTTAGAAAATGTAGGATGCAAAGTAGAATTTGGAAACAAAATTGCCAAAATCTATGACACTGATGGAAATCTGATAGGAAAAGGAGACCAAACTAGGAGTAATTTTTTTAACCTAGATATGGAGGATGTTTCCTATTTCATTGTAAGATTTGATGATGTCTGGCTATGGCATAAAAGGCTATGTCATGTCAACTTTCATAATCTGATTAGCATCAACAAAATGAAGAAAGTCAGAGGTCTACCAAAACTGAAGAAGTCTGATAATACAATGTGCAAACAATGTTAGCTAGGAAAGATGACCAAGTCAAGTTTCAAAAGAAAAACCTATACTTCTAAAGAAGTACTAGAGTTAGTGCATACTAATTTGTGTGGCCCAATAGAAGTGTAAAGCTACAAAGGAGACATACATACATACATGCATACATACATACACACACACACACACACACACACACACACACACACATATATATAATGCTATTTGTAGATGGCTACTCTATGATGATGACTATCATGTTTCTAAAGGAAAAATTTGATGCATTTCAAATGTTTAAGTGGTATTTGGCCAGGGTTGAGAAAGAAACAAGAAAGAGTCTGAAGTGCCTGAGACCAAATAAAGGAGGAGAGTTCACATGAAAATAATTTGAGATATTTTGCAATGACAAAGGAATTAAAAGAGAAACTTTAGCACCCATAACTCCCCCACAAAATGGCATTGCAGAAAGGAGGAATAGATCAGTGATAGATTATGCCAAAATATTAATGATGGAGAAGAATGTTGCTCTCAAGTATTGGAGAGAAGTTGTAAGTACAACTGTCTACACCCTAAATCGAGTACAAATCAAGAAAGGTATAGATGCAAAACCTTTTAAATTATGGTATGGTCACTCACCCAATGTAAAACATTTCAAAGTGTTTGGTTGTAAATGCTATATTCTTAAAGATTCTAGAAATGGCAAGTTTGATGCAAAGAGTGATGGAGGCATATTCCTTGGATAATCCACTAGAAGTAAAGCATACAAGTGTTTAAATACTAACACTAACAAAATTGTGGAGAGTGCAAATGTAAACTTTGATGAGCAGATAGAAGTTCAAAATGAAGAATCCAAGAAACTAGAAGAGTACAGAGCCTTTGTGTACTCCTATGAAGGAATGACTACTGAAGAAGAAGCTGCCAATCAAATTGGGAATCAATAAAAAAGTTTTAGTATCAGCCGAGCCACAACCATTGAATGCCAAGCTGCATTTAGAAGCTAAGTTGCAGAATGAAGATAATGCCCATTCTAATTTTGAAATCAGTACACATGAAAGAGATGTTGAATTAATAGAAAGAGATATGCAAAGTGATTCTAAAGCTGAAAGACCAAACATGGAAATAAGGAAAGAACCAAGGCTATCCAAGTATGTGAGAAGACATCACCCTACTAAAAAAATTATTGGTGAGAAGGAAGCCAGACGAATGACTAGAAATAGACTAAGAAATGAATCATGTCTGCTAAGCAAGATTGAACTCAAAATAGTGAAAGATGCACCGCAAGATGATGATTTGTGTAAAGCTATGGAAGAGGAGATTGATCAGATAGAGAAGAACAAAACTTGGACTTTAGTTCCAAGACTAACTGACAAGAATGTGATTGGTACCAAGTGGGTATTTAGGAACAAGCTAAATGAGAATGGTGAGATCACAAGAAATAAGGCCATACTAGTTTGCAAAGGTTATGAACAAGAAGAAGGACTGGACTATGGGGAAACATTTATTTCTATTGCAAGGATGGAAGGAGTAAGAAATTTACTTGCATATGCTACCTACAAAGCTTTTAAAATCTATCAAATGGATGTAAAGTCTACTTTTCTAAATGGTATACTAGAAGAGGAGGTCTACACAGAAAAAGTAGAGGGATTTGTTGATGAGAAAAATAAAGATATGGTTTGCAAACTACATAAAGAACTCTATGGTCTAAAACAAACACCTAGAGCATGGTATGAGAGACTTCAAAAATATCTTGTGAAGATAGGATTTGAGAGAACATATGACAAAAACAACCTATATATCAAGGCAGAAAAAGGTAAAGACATTTTGATATCTAAAATCTTTGTTGAAGATATAATATTTGGAGGAAAAGATGCACTATGCAAAGATTTTTCTGATCAGATGAAACATGAGTTTGAGATGTCAATTTTTGGGGAAATTAGATTCTTTGTTGGATTGCAAGTATATGAATTGAAACATGGCATATTTGTGACCCAATTAAAATATATTACGGAGATACTCAAAACATTTGGCTTAGAGGATTCAAAACCAGTCAGTACACCAATGGTAACAAGACATAAGTTATCCAAGAATAATGAATTAGCTAAAGTAAATTAGATAATTTATAGATCAATGATTGGAAAGTTGCAATATGTTTTGCATGGTAGACCAGACGTTGCATTATCTGTTGGAATAATGGCAAGATTTTATGCAAACCCAAGAGAAAATTATCTTATGGCAATAAAAAGAATAATGTGATACCTAAAAGGAACATATGACTTTGGCTTATACTATAAGAGGACTAAAAAGTTTGATTTGAATGCCTATATTGATGTAGATTGGGGAGGTAATATAGATGACAAAAAAAACACCAGTGGAGGAGTAGTTTTCTTAGGTAAAAGATTAGTCACTTGGACTAGCAAAAAGCAAAGTTGTACCTCACAGTCCACAACTAAAGCTGAGCATGTTGCTATTGCTATCAACTGCACCAATATTGTATGGATTAAATACTTGTTGAAAGGTATGAAGGAAGAGGTAACTAAACCTATGATACTCTATTGTGATAATACAAGTTCCATCAACATATCAAAAAATTCTATGATGCATGCCAAAAAAAAGTACATTGCAATTAAGTATCACTCTGTAAGAGAATTGGTGGAAGACAAACAAGTGAAGATGGAATATGTCAACTCAAAAGAAAAAATTTCTGACATATTCACACAAGCATTACCTAAAGATGCATTTGAGTATCCTAGAGGTAAGTTAGGGGTGGTACCCCTATCCAAGGCTATTTGAGTATTAGCAAGATTGCCATGCATCAAATAAGTTGATTACTGAAATGATATAAATTGATATAGAGGATACTTGCTTTAGGTTTTGCCTGAAGTAATTAAAGTACTAAAATTCCAAACAATTCACAAGCAAGGTAATAGAGGGAGAAATTAGAGTTCCTACAAAAACTACATTTGCATAATAAGCTAGTAAAATAGTATGTCTTTGGCATTGTTGTCAAAGAGGGAGAAATAGCAAAACTGATCAAAGTGGAAAGTTACAGAAAAGAGGGAGAAAGAGCAAAAATTGATCAAATCTACAAGATCAAATGTGCAAAGGGAGAAATAGCAAGAAAATAGTAGCAAAGAAACAACAGTTAAGGGGGAGAAGTAGAAGTAAAGGAATCAGTCAGGTTAACAAATCAAAGAGGGAGTAGGCCAAAAAGAAGAAGATAGTGTATCAGAAGAAGAGATATCCCTAATACTTTGAAAGAGGGAGTTACTTACATAACTTAGAGGGAGTCATAAGAAATTCAAATTTTTTGATAGAATGAATAAGTTTGGATACAAAGTTTTCTTTTTGGCATTTGACTTACTGTATTAACCTAGTTAGCATTTTGATAACTTGGTTGATCAATTTGGTTTGCCATCAATGCCAAAGAGGGAGATTGTTGAAGATCTGATTAAAGAAAATTATTGAAGAAGGGAGATTGTTTGCAAAGAGGGAGATTATTGAATGTTTTCAATCATTTTTTTGTCATTGATGTCAAACCTACTATTTGCTGGAATGAAAATTTCTTATAAGATCCAAGTACTATCACTTAGTTGATTGATGAAGAGGATTTAATCAATAAGATGCAACAAAAGAACCTAAGGGAAAGGTTGAGTTATGGTTTTGTAATGAAGTACAAGGATTAGTTAAGACAATGATAAAATGATGTACTAATAATACACTTGAAGATACAAAGGTTGGCTACACTTAGAAACTCTAGAAGAATAAGTTGTAACAAAGCTATTTGAAAAGCTCGACTAAATTCATTAGTGGGTGTCAAGAAAGCTAGTTCATGCCAAGAAGATTATCAGTAAGTGCTAAGCAAATGAAAAAATCTAGTGTGTGTCGAGTAAAACAAAAGGTGCTAAGCAAGTTCAAATCCACAGTGGGTACTGAGCATTAGTAAAACATAGTTGGCATCAAGTAACACAATATGTGTCAAGCATCTAAAATTCAATAGTGCCAAGCTGCTGCATTATTTGAAAAGTCAAAGATTCTCTAGATCTGAGCTAACAAGTTTGTTACCTTGAATTTTGTGAACTAGATGGAGGATAAGAATGACGAGCTTGTGGCATAGAATTTTAGGTTAACCATTTTTAGGCGAATATAGGTAGATTCTTCATGATGTTTCTAGAAGAAACAAGATAAGGGGTAGATACATTGTATCTTACCTAATCCATTGGAACCAAAATTAAGAGCAAAAAGATTAGAGCAAGAAAAGTATTCCAAACTTCTATTTAAGGAGTTACAAGTCAAAAAGCAAGAGTGGTTGGTTGGAGAGAGTATGCGGTGTCAAGGAGAAGGCATCAAAAGGGAGGAATAGAGCACAAAGACTCTTCTTTGATAGGTAACCATAGAGGTGAGGCACAATGAGAATGGAGACCCAAAGAGATGAAGCTTGAAAGGAGGACAAGCTATCAGAGCTATAGAGACTGAAAGCTAAGAAAATTTGTGAGCTAAGTTGAGATCTAAAATCTGCAAGTTATGTTGTGAGTTGTATCAGATCAAAAGCCCTTATTGTTACTCTCTAGAAATTGTATCAGTTAGGGTAAAATCCTATGGAATTAGGTTGGTTTAACAACCATTTTGTAAATCCTTTAATAGGGTGACATTCCAAGTGAATTTTTTAAAGTCCTTTAACAAGGGCCACTTCTAATAGGGTGATTGAAATCTTTTAACCAGGTCACATTTAACAGTGTGTTGTAGCCTTTAACAAGGCAAGGCTTCCATAGGACATCACTTTAGAAGAGTGAGAAAGAAGTAGTATGTTACTAGTGGTTTTTCCCAAATTTGGTTTCCATGTAAATAACTATGTTATGTGTTGATCTTTCATGTCTTATTCCTGTATGTTTAATTTTCAATAACTTGCTAAGATGTATGTTTAGCTTGGATTCATGGTTAGTTTAAATGGGTACACTATACAAAAAAAGTTTTATTAGGACATTTGGACCTTAAATAATTGATTCACCCCCCCTCTTAGTTATTCTAAAGCATTTCTAGCACTTTATACCTACTTTTCATGTCTTACTTAGCCTTATACTATGTATTCATCTTGATAATGTGTCTCCTCACCTCCTCATGGATATTCTTGAAATGTTCAAAAAATTCTTTTACCTCAACACTACTTATGTCTCCTTGATACAACTGCCTAAAATTATTAACATTTCTAGGACTACTCCCATATAAAATATATAATGGTTATTTAGTAGTACTCCTATTGAAAAAATTATTATATTCAAATTCTACCTATGGTAAAATGAAATCCCAGCCTTTTGGCTTGTCTCCAACAAAACATCTCAACAAATTTGCCAAACTGTGATTCACAACTTTTGTCTACCCATCAGTCTATGGATGATGTGATGAAATAAACTTCAAATATATCCTCAATTTCTTCCAAAATTTATACTATAAATACCCAACAAACTTGATGTCTTGATCTAAAACTGTACTCCTTCGCAAATGATGTAGTCTCATCACTTCTCTGAAAAAAAACTCTGCCACATGAACAACATCACTAGTCTTCTTGCAAGGAATAAAATGTGTCATCTTTGAAAACCCATCAACCAAAAAAAAAATATAATCATGCCCTTGCTAAGTCCATGGTAATCCAAGAACAAAATCTATGCTAACATCCTCACATAGCTTCACTCGTACATCTATTGGATGATATAACCCTGTATCCTACTTCACTCCTTTCACCACCTAACATACTCTGCAACTTTGTACAAAATTCTTCACATCTTTTTGCAACTATGGCCAATATTAATTCATAGCAACCAAAGAAATGGCCTTACCTCTCCCAAAGTGTCCAACCAATCCTCCACTATGCTTCTCCTTGATGAGATTCTCTGTCATTGAGCTTGTAGGAATGCACAACTGACATCCTTTGAAGAACATACCATCTTTAATTATGAAATCTAACCACTTCATCCTATCAAGTGTAGTAGGTTATATACAATCCTTCCACACTTTTCCAATATTAGGATCCTTTGGATACAAATTCTTGAGCTCCTTGAACCAACCACCTTAATCTGCATCTCTGTTAGAAAAAGTTGTCTTCTACTAAGAGCATCTGCAACAAAAAGTTGTCTTCTACTAAGAGCATTTACAACTCTATTAGACTTCCCACTCATGTGTTTTAAAACAAATGTATAAATTTGCAAAAACTCAACCCACTTCAAATGTCTTTGGATCAATTTTTGTTGACTATTCAAATATTTCAAAGTTTGATTATCAATATACAAAACAAACTCCTTAGGAAGAAGATAGTGTCTCCACTTCTTCAATGCCTAAACTATAGCATAAAATTAATGATTATAAACAAAAATATTTTCTTTTGAAATCATTCAATTTCTCACTAAAGTAAGCAATAGGTCTACCTTCTTGGCTCAAAACAACTCCTAATATAGTACCACTAGCATCACAATCTATGTGAAACACCTTGATAAAATATGGAAGTGCTAAAACATGTTTCTCTATAACTTTCTATTTCAATAGATTAAAACTCTTATCTACTCCTATAGTCCACTTAAATTCTTTCCTATCCCTTTTCATTATTTTAGTCAAGGGTCTACAAATACTACTAAAACCTCTTATGAACTTTATATAAAACTAGCCATTCCATGAGAAAATCTTACCTTCATAGCACTCTTTGGAGTAGGCCATTCAAGGATAGCCTTCACTTTCTTTGGGTCCATTTTTAGACCTTTTGCTGAGACTACAAATCCTAGGTACACCAACTCCTTCATAAAACTACACTTTTTAAAGTTTATTAACAACTTTTCTTCCCTCAACTTATCAAACACCTTTCAGATATGCATCAAATGATCCTCCAATGCCTTACTAAAGATCAAAATATCATGTAGATAAATAATGAAAAACTTACACAAAAACTCCTTTAGTACTTCATTCATGAGCCACTTGAAAGTGCTCGGTGCATTGGTTAGCCCAAAAGGCATGACTAACCATTTGTATAATCCTTTCCTTATCTTGAAGGAATTCTTCCACTCATCACCTTTTGTTATGTGAATCTGATGGTATCCACTCTTCAAATATATCTTTTTGAAACACTCAGCTCCACTCAAATAATCCAAAATATCATCCATCCTTGGCAATGGAAATATATACTTGATTGTGATCTTGTTGATAGTGCGAGAATATGTGCACATATTCTATTCTCTATTCTTCTTTGGTGCTAATACTATTGGTACAACACATGAACTTAGACTCTCAAATCAATATCTTCTGCAATAAATCATGAACTTGTTTGTTCAACTCTTCACTTTTTGCTGGTGTCATTCTATGCACTTCCTTGTTTTAAAAATTGGCTCATAGAATCAAATCCATCTGATGATTGATCTTCCTCACTAGGGGTAATCCATTAGGTACATTATCTAACACAATATCATAAAAATTCCCCAAAATGTCTACAACTTCTTTAGGTACCTCCTCTACTTCTTCTTTACCATCTTTTAGTATTATAGAAAAACACATATGCTCATGCTTCATACCTTTGAGAATCTCTTTTCCATAAAAAAAACATATTCTAGCAGCACTACATACCTTTTCTTCTTTCTCCTTTAATGACTTCAACTTATGCTTCATTCCATCCTTTGTTAGAGTGTAGGTATCTGCTTGCCCATCATTTATAACATGCCTGTCAAATTGCCACAACCTACCCAACAACATATGACATATGTCCATAGGTATGATATCACAAAGATCCTCATCCTGATATCTTTCGATCTTGAACTTCAATGACCATGACCTTGTGGTCATCTTGTACCCAAGCAATACAATATGGATGTGTATATTTCTATATCTATAACTTAAACTTTGTGACCATCATTTTTGACACTAGATTTTCAGTAATTACACCATCAATGATCACATCACAACACTTATCTTCACAACTACACCTTGTCCAAAACAAGCTCCTTCTTTTATCAAGTTCATTCTTAACACTTAGTAGGACTCTTCTGTTAATTAGGACTTATCCACTTTCAACATTTTCATAATGTGATGATCTAGCATCTTCATTAACATATGAAACTCTATCCTATCCTTTCATTCTTTGATCTATCCTTCCTTGGCACTAGGAACATTCAAAAGACCATTGCCCTTCTTCTCCATAGTAAAACAATTTCCCATGGAAGCCTCCTCTTCCAGATCCTTGTCCTTTACCTCTTCCTCTCTTATCTTTATTGTTTTGATCATGAAAATAAGCAAAATTATTTCCCCTCTAGTTTTGACTACTACTTCCAACTTTATCCTTGTTCTTTTGTTCATCATTTTGGCCTCCATAAGACCGTGCACCAGATCTTCTATCACGACCTCTACCACTACTCTTGTTATCAAAATTTTTGCTTAGCTTCTCCTCAACTCTTAGGGAAAAATGGTATTCCTTCTCAATATTGGTCACTCAAACAAGATTCAACTCCTCTTGAATGATTTTCCTTAACCAATTAAGATAATGGTCCACTTTCTCCTTATCATCTTTTGCATGGTTAGTTCTAATGAGAACTTGGTAGAACTCTTCGGTGTACTCTTAAAGAGATTTTTCTACTTGCTTAAACCCTTGCATTTTCTTCAATATATAGAGCTCTTAATCCATGAGAATGAACTATCACTTCATTTTAGCTACCATCTGATACCATTTGGTGTTTTCTTCCTTTCTTCTTTTATTTTGATCTAACTAGATCTCCTACGACTAGATCTTTGCATGACCCTTTAGTTTGGCCTCCACAAACTTGACCCTATTCAAATCTTCAATATCTTCATATTCAAAGTAATCTTCCAATACCTAATCTCTAGGATCCTACTTAGATTGGTGCAAGTACCCATCCATTGAGTTTTTAGACCTCATTTGGGACCTATAAGACATTCAAAACTGAGCCTAAAGTTTTTATACCAAAATTACACATCAAAAATATGCAATAACTTTATAAATACGTATAATCTGGCCATGAAACTCCACTGAAAAATTTATATAACTCAAATGAACCTTCACCAATGAAATTATAACATTTTGAGTTCATATGAATGACTTACTAAGTAGCAAGCCTCCATAGACAACAACTCTACGTTAAGACAACCCTTATTGAAACAATTAAAAGTAATTATTTTTGGGTGATGCAAGATTGATCTTGCACCTAGGATGCTCCCACATCATAAACTCTAATGTTATAATGTTGGTTTGATTGCTTTACATGATCTTAAGAAAGATGTATGTTCAAGTTACACCAATTGAACTACATGGTGAATGAAGGAATACGATATTAACTAAGCTACTATAGTTGTTACAGAGCATATGAAGAAAAAAATTTAGTGTTAACCAAGTCATGTATTCATCAAGAAAATTGTAGTGTTCACCAAGCATGGACATGAATAATGAGTTTGTAAAAGATTCATTTTGAAGGCTAACATTTGGTGAAAATTAAGAATGTATGAGAAGTCTAAATGACAAGGACAAAGTTAGTTATGAGATCAGTAGATGGAATAGTTCAAAGGAGATCTAATGGAGAATATTTAACAATATTAATTAGAGTACAAAGTTCAAGAAGGAAGTCTATTTTTTGAGTGACTAAATTCAAAGAATATGAGATCTACAATTGTAATTAAGTGATAAAATCTGGAAGATTCTAGAAATACAAACATTAGCTATTTGAAGGGATGAACAAGATGTTTCTTGTTGCTGATATTTTCTAATTATGCTAATGTTATTAATGCAAAGTTTATCAAAATACAATCTAGGAAGATGGAGAGGATGTTGGTACAAGCAAAAATGGGAAAATATTGAAATCCATTTTTTGGTATTTTCTATGTTCTAATATTTTTAATTTTTGGAGGTCTTTGGGGGCATCTCTAGGCTTTGACAGGGCCAAGAAGTTGTTGTAGTATGCTTAAGACTTTAGACAATAAATTTAGAACTCTAGAAAATCTTTTTAGAAATTCTGACGGTTCATGATTTCGAGCTATGAGTAGAAAGCTATGACTTCTACAAGTAGACATAAATTTTAATATAGCTTTTTTATAGTTTTTATAGTTGTTAGAGTTTATTTTGTAATTAATTAGCTTGTGAAATTTTCATTTTCATATCCAAGGGATAGTGGTGATCGTTGGGATCCATAAAACTTTTATAAACTCTATTTTTTGAAATGAATGGATCACTTTTTGGCTTGTAGAACATCTACTATTGTATTTTAAGTGTTTCCAATTTAGTCACAATACCACAGGTTCTACACCAAGTATTGTAACCTAAATTCATAATTTAGATTAGTGGTATTAGAGCTTGTTCACTCTTGTATATACCATTGTACACGGTCAGCTTATCAGAGGTTGGGATCAGTACCATGCTTTGATAAGGAGAAGGACAAAGCAATGAATTTCATTGATAGAATTCATCATTTGTAGCAACAAGTTAATGAAATTTTGGAGCAGACCACTAAGAAGTATAAATAGAGGCATGATGAGCATCAAAATCCTCATAATTTTCAAGTTGGGGATAAGGTATTGTTGCATTTCCAGAAGGAAAGCCTACAAGAACCTTATAGGAAGCTTCATCCTCTTCACTATGCTCCACATAAGATTATAATGGAAGTTGGTGAAAATGCATTTGAAAAATCAAGTTGTCTCCATTTTTAGGTATTCACCTAGTCTTCAATGTAGAATCATTGAAGCCAAATTTCCCTCCTTTACTAGATATTGCAGATGATATTGAAGAAATCTGTCATATAGAGCTAAATCCAAAAGTTGTCAATCCACTTCAAAGTGATCAAATTGTGAAAATTGTCATGAAGAATTTGAGGAACCAGACAATCTATTTGTACAATGTGGTAAAAGTAGGACAATTTGTTCAATAGGGAAAATGACTTACATGTGAACAAATCTAGCTTCATCTTCCACATTTAATGTAAAGTGTGATGAAGTGGGGCCTATTTCCTCTCAAGGAGGAAGGAATGATCAAAACAGGGTCCAGGAAGATGCAGAGGATGTTGGCATAAGAAAAAATGGGAAAATATCAAAATCCATTTTTTTGATATTTTCTATGTTCTAATATTTTTCATTTTCAGGGGTCTCTGAGGCATTTTTGAGCTTCAACAGGGCCAAGAAGTCATAGCACTATGCTTAAGATTTTGGACAATAAATGTATAACTATAGGAGATCTTTCCATAAATTTTAACGATTCGTGATTTCAAGCTACGAGTAGAAAGTTACAACTTCTACAAGTAGACATAAATTTTGATATAGTTTTTATAGTTGTTAGAGTTTATTTTGTAATTAATTAGCTTGTGGACTTTTGGTTTCATATCCAAGGGATAATGGTGACCCTTGGGATACATCAAACTTGTATAAACTTTAGTTTTCAAAATGAATGGATCGCTTTTTGGCTTGCAAAACATCTACTATTGTATTTTAACTATTTTCAATTTAGTCACAATATTGCAAATTCTACACCAAGTATTGTAACCTGAATTCATAATTTAGATCAAAATTGAAGTGGATAAAGAAGAGAGAAGATGAATTGAGCATAGTAGTATTATGAAGATCAAGTAGAGGAAGTGCTAAGTGAAAGTGTAAGTGTGAAAATCAGCTAGAAAGAGATAAGAAGGGAGAGATAGAGAAAAGTGAGATCTGAACAAGCAAGGTAGTGCTAAAACCTAATAGATCACTTGACTGTTACTTTCTTACCACCATAGCAAAAAAATTTCTTAACTTAGTGGACCTAACAAGTCTTTGAAATCCTATATGGTAACATTCAATAGTAATGTTTGTAAGTCCTTTAGAGTAGGCCACTCTTTAGAAATGTTAAGGAGCGATAAGGTCTAGATGATCTTTAGTGAAAACCCTCTAACAAGGTCACACTAAAAATTTTCATGTAACCTTCAACAAGGTTGGCTCCTAAGATAACTCACTTTAGAAGAGTGAAATTATTTGAGTTGTTGGTTCTGAGGTGATATTGCTCTTTACAGGGTTTTCATGTTAAATACTTGTGTCAAATGTGTGATTTCTTATTGTGTTGTGAAGTTTATTTTATGTCAACTATTTAATGATACAACTTGATATAAGCTAAGTAATTGCTCTGATACTTGGTATATTAGGAAACAATGAGATAACACTTTAAAGCAAAGTTTTTACAAGTTGGGATTATGATGTTTGATGTGTTTATTGAGTTATTTATTTGAACACTTATGAAGTTGAAGTTGGAACATAATTATTTTAAGGACTATAGGATAACTAGTTATATTTAATTGACCCCTTTCTCAGTTATCTAACAATTGGTATAAGAGTTAAATGATTGAAGGGATAAGTTTGAAGGAGCTTGAGCTAAAGATTTGAAGATGTATAAGAGAGATTTACCAAAGTTGAACAAGGATAATTTCTCCTCATGGGAAAGAAGATTGGGTCTTTATCTATGTGTGATTGGAGATGATGCACCATTCTATTTGGACAACTAGTACAATCCTCCCAATGGACCTATGAAAGTTGATGAGATGAACCAGTAAAAAGGAACACAACAATCTCATGATTGAGATTACTTTTGCATTAAATGATGCTAAGTTTGACAATGTGAAAAACTATGCTACTGCTACAGAAATGTGGGACAAGCTAACACTTGTACATGGAGAATTTAAGAATATCTTGAGAGCTACATTAGAAATCTTAAGAGGCACATATGATGAGACAAGAATGAAAGGTGGAGAAAACATTGTGCAGTATGTTAACTAGATCAAGGAAGTTGTATGTGCTATCAAAGTTGCTAGAGGCACCATTAGTAATGAAGAAGCTGTAAGTAAGGTTCTCAAAACACTTTTACCTGCCTATGATATAAGAGTATGAACAATTTAAGAATTTAGAGCTATGCATAGTGATGATCTAAATCTTAATGGCTTAGTTAGTTATTTGATTGCATTTGAGTTAAGTAATTATGATAATAGTGTGCCTAAGATTGAAAATGCATTCAATTCATCACTAACCATTGGAAGTTCAAAAAAAGAAAAGAATAGTAAAGATGAAAGTGATTCATAACTAAATGAAGAATTGAATGAGACTAAAGCATTATTTTCAAGGAGACTATCTAGAGGTAAAGGGAAATTAAAAAGTACACTGTCCTTGATATGTGTTCAATGCAATGAAGTTGGTCATTTTATTGCTAGATGTCCTATTAAGAACAAGAGTGATAAAAATTACAAGAAGGAGCACACATATAGAAAGAACAAGGACTAAAAAGACAAATGGAAGAAGTCATGTTATATTGCTAAGGAAGAATAGATTGAGCTAGACGTAGAAGATGAAAAAGGAGTAAAAGTGGTTTATGTTGTTGTTAAAGAAAATCCAAATGAGGAAAGGTATGAGGAACAAAAAGCCCTTATTTCTTATGTTATTAAGAGTGACACATGGATTATTGATAGTGGATGCTCACATCACATGACTGGAGATATAAGTAAGTTTGATAAACTTGAGGATAATGATGGTGAAACTGTTAAAATTGGAAATGATGTTCCATATCCTCGGAAAGGTAGAGGTATTTTGATGCTAAATGATAAAATTAGATGTGATGATGCATATAGGGTTCAAGCACTAAAGTATAATTTGTTGAGTGTTGCTCTGTTAAATAATATAGGTCACAAGTAGGAGTTTAAAACATAAAAGTAAAGATCTATGATGACAATGGAAATCTAATTGGCATTGGAGAGAAAACAAGAGGTAAGTATTTTTACCTAGATCCTAGAGTTCATACATGTGTATTTGAAAAATTTGAAGATGTATGGTTGTGGCACAAAACACTATATCATGTAAAATTTGAAAATATGGTCAAAGTTAGTAGAAAGAAGAAAGTGAGAGGCTTACTAAATCTACATAAACCTAAGAATTCTATGTGCAAATTATGTCATCTCGCTAGAGTTGAAAAAGAAACTAGTAAACAACTAAAATTCTTGAGATCTAGTAGAGGTGGTGAGTTTATTTCTGATGAATTCACTAACTTTTGTATTGAGAATGGAATTAAAAGACATTTATCTGAACCAAGGACTCCAGAATAGAATGTGATTGTTGAACAGAGAAATAAATCTATTGTTGATTGTGATAGGACACTACTAATTGAAAAAATTATTTCACAAATGTTCTGGAGAGAAGCCATAAGCACTACAATATATACTCTTAATGAATTTAGTTAAAGAAAGGAACAAGCAAGATGCCATATGAACTCTAGTATGGTCATACACTGAATGCAAGTTATTTTAAAATATATGGAAGTAGGTTTTCTATCCATTAGGACGTAAGGAATGGAAAATTTGATTCTAAAGGTGATGAAGGCATATTCCTAGGTTACTCTAGTCAGAGTAAGGCTTATAAGTGTTTGAATAATGCCACTAAAGCTATGATTGAAAGAGAAAATGTGAGAATTGACAAATTTGTAGATAAGAATGATGAAAAAGCAAGAAGGAACCCAAGAATTGTAATTTTTTTTTATGTATGTAAATGAAGATGCACCTGATACTACCCTTGAGAAATAGGAGAAAGATATCAAGCATTAGATTGCATTACTCAAGTCACAGATTGAACAACTTGAGTAGAATGTTGAGCTCTAACTGAGAAATGATAATGCTAGAGATAAAAATTAGAACCTATCCTAGAAAAATATGTGAGAAAGAACCATTCACCTGAACAAATCATTGGAGATAAGAGTGATGGAGTCATTACTAAAAGTAAGTTGAAGGATAATACTTGTTTGATTTCTAAGTTTGAGATAATAACCATAAAATTGACACTAGATAATAAAGATTTGATCAATGCTATGAATGGAGAAATAAATTAGATTAAGAAGAGAAATAGATGGAAATTGATGCTGAGACCTATTGAAATGAATGAAATTAGAACAAAGTGATTTTTTAGGAACAATCTAAATGAGAATGGAGAAGTTGTAAGGAACAAGGCCAGACTAGTTTGTAAAGGTTATGCCCAAGAAGAAGAAATTGATTATGGTGAGACCTTTGCACTTGTAGCTAGCCTGGAAGGAGTTAGAACTCTATTGGCATATGCAACCTACAAGAAATTCAAGGTATATCAAAAGGATGTTAAGTCTACATTTTAAAATAGATTACTAGAAGAAGAGGTATACATTGAACAACTAGAGGTTTGTAGAGCCAAATTAGAAGCATCTGGTATGCAAGTCAAACAAAGAAATCCATGGATTGAAGAAAACACAAAGAATATGGTATAAAAGGCTACATTCATATTTGACAAATATTGGATTTGTCAAAACCAATAAGAATAGTAACCTGTACTTGAAGAGTGAAGCTACAAAAAGGTATTTATTGCTGAAATATTTGTGCATGATATAATTTTTTATGGGAATAATTTGTTGTGAAAATAATTTTGTAATCAAATGTGTAAAGAGTTTGAGATTTCTATGTTTGGTGAGATCAAGTTTTTCATTGGTTTGTAAGTTCATCAAACATAAGGAGGCATATATGTGACAAAATCAAAGTATATTAAAGAGGTTTTGAATACAATTGACATGGATGAGTCAAGGCTAGTTGGTACACCTATGGTGACTAGATAAAAATTATCTAAGGTGGATACTACTACTGAAGTGAATGCGACACAATATAGATCAATGGTTGGGAAACTACAATATGTTGTGCATAGTAGACCTGATATTGCAAATGTAATTGGTATTATTGCAATGTTTTCCTTTAATCCAAAGGAAACACATATTAATGTTGTCAAAAATATATTTAGATACCTGAAAGGGAAAAAAAAGTATGGATTGAGGTAAAAAAAAATGGCAATTTTGAGCTTAAAGTTTACACTTATGTTGATTGGGTTGGAAATGTTGATGAAAAAAAAAGTGCTAGTGGTGGAGCTTTCTTTTTAGGAGAAATATTGATCACATGGTTGAGAAAGAAAAAAAGTTTCATATCACAATCTACATCTAAAGCTAGGTATGTTGCTTCTATGATTAATTTTTCAACTATTTTTTGGATTAAGCAATTATTGGAAGGAATGCAAGAAGAAGTTACTGATACTGTCACTATCTATTGTGATAAAACAAGTGCGATAAATATATCCAAATATCCTATGATGCATGAAAAAACCAAGCATATATCATCAAGTATCATTATCTGAGGGAGCACGTACAAGTGAAGCAAGTAAAACTAGAATATGTGAAGTCCAAGGAGAAAATTGCAGACAAATTCACAAAGTCACTACCTAAGGATGCTTTTGAGTATGTAAGAGGTAAGCTAGAGGTTCTTCCCCTATCCAAGATTCACTAATAAAGGATTCACATTTCATCAATTCATAGATGAACATATATATCTTTTTGGAGTTGATGCAAGAGTTCACTCTTTATGAACTATTTCCTAAAGTTGTGAAAAGTGAATGCAATATTTAAATGCAAGGTACAAGGTATTAGTATAATGTTTTATAAAATTGGAAATTATAGCTACCTTTGGCATTATTTTGACAAATAAAATGTGTTTTAAAGGGCCCCTAAAACCCTTTACAATGCAAGAGATAAAAACATCAAAAGACCAGGCTAATAGAAAATAGAGCATAAAAAGGACAATGACCAAAAAGTCTAGCAAGAAAGGCCATCAATAAAAGGATAGCCTAAAACAATACAAAATAGATAAACCAAACTAGGAAAACATTAATCCATATTCACAAGGAGGTTTGCAACCTCCATCTCTAGAGTGTCCATCTTTCCAAAAACCTCTTTGATCTTAGTGAGCTCATTGTTATACTCTGAGACTTTCTTCTTCTTGCTAGTTTTGGTCTTTCTCCCCAAGCCTTTCATCTCAGCTCTAGCACTACCTTCATTTACAATAATTATCACCTTTTTTATTCCAATGTCTTCTAGTCTTTTAATTAGAGCCTTGAGGTTTTCATTGGAGGCCTTGAGGATATAGTAGCTCTAGTTAGCTATGCCCCACAGAGTAGCTTGAGTGGCATGCACTTTATTGGTAAGATCCAAAATTTTATCTTACAAGACATACAAGGCCACAAGGTCCACATAATGGTTGGATTCAATACTCTCCCCCTCTTCAATAACCTTCTTTCCTTCCAATAGGCTCATTCTTTCCTTTATCTTAACAATATGATGGCATAGTCATTTAATAGACCTAAAGATGTCCATCATGTTATTCTTAGCATTGTTGAGAACATTTATGTTATCTTTCTTGATGAAGTCACTCATGATCAACATTGTGGGGTTGATGAGCTTTTGGAGTTCCACCTTCCCTTTAAGATCCTCATGAATTTGTAGGTTGACAGTTGCTCTGGCTATCCCTAGGTGAATGTTATCCATGTTCATATTTTTCCATGTTGCCATGCTCCCTTTAGCAGAGGCAGTAACCATCTCTATTTTATTTTTCATTAGATCTTCCATAGGATTGATGGAACTCTCATACCCCTGCTAGTCTCCCAGGTCCAAATTGTTGATAGGTTTGTGCTCCTTGTTCTCCACAAATCTCACAGTCTCCTCTTGAAATGGCCTCTTCTTCTTTTCTTTGGGGGTATTTCTCACAGCATCATCCTCCCCTTCTATTTCCATCTCCTCTACTTCCTCCTCTTCATCCTCAGATGACAACTCCTTCATTTTCTTCTTCTAGGGCTTCTTGGGCTTTTCTTTCTTCCTCTGCCTCTTAGCCGAGCTTGTCTTCCCAATAGTGTCTAGATCCTCCATATGCATGTCAATTTCATCCTTTAGTAATAAGTTCATCTTTAGACTCAATGGGTTTTCCCAAAGGAACTTTGGTAAACTAATTTTTGTAGCTGAGCTCTAAAAGATTTCCCTTTGGATTTTTTCTTCCTACTCTTGCTCTGTTTAGGGTCCTCATCGGTGTTGAGGCCATCACTGTCCTCCTCATTTGAGGATTCTTTATGCTCATCAAAATCACCAACTTTACCCTCATCAAGCTTGCTCTCAATGAAATTCCCTACAATGTTAGCTTTGATGTCCTCATAAATAAGGAGCACGAGGCCATTGTGAAGACAGGGATTAGTTATACCATTGTGAAGACAGGGATTAGTTATACTCTAATTTCTAACCCCATTGATGCTATTTTTCAACAAGGAGTACAATTTTTTTTCCAAAAAAATCTTCACATTGTACCCAAAGTGATTTAACATGATAGAATGATACATATAAACACTAGAGAACCTACCATCAAGGGTAATGTAGTAGACAATAGCCCTAAGAATAAACCACTAGAATTTCTTTAGGGACTTGGGCTGAAAGTAGGTGATACTTTTTTTCTCCACTAATTTCTTCTTCTCCTTGGGTGTCTTTGAGAAGGTGTCTGTTGTAGAGTCAGAGATCTTCTTATCTCTGTAAAACTTCTTGTCAACAACCAAGATGCTTGTGATCTTAGAGATATACTCCTCCATGATAGAGTACTTCCTTACATTCATAGTCAAGGAACCCTCATTCCAATTCTATAGGAACAACTGGATAAATTGGGAATTTCCCTCATGCAATTTCTCTAGGAAGGTAGCAATGCCCCCTTTTCTCAACACTTCCCCTATTCATGTTCTCTTCCTCCATTTGTCACAACTAGCTAGATCTCAACATCTTCTTTGGCCTCCCATTCTCTTCATAGTGTTTGTAGATCTAATGCAAGAAGTGAATGGAAATGCAACAGATACAATCAAAAAAAATCTAGAATCTATGTGATATAATAGCATAGTAATGATGAGTACCACCACTAGATCTCCCATACCTCATAATAAAAATAATATACTTCTTAGCATACATCACTATCTTTAATGATGACCCCTTCATCTCCTTCTATCGCGTCATAATTGATTCTTGAGATGAATAGATCATGTAGGTTTTTATTCCATTTTTGTAATCTTTGATATGTCACAACCAAGTCAGCCATAACATCAGCAACCCCATTGGCTTCTTAGTAAGTATGGCCAATAAAGTAGTCCTCAAAAGTATTGAGAATATAAATATTTAATTTTATTATATTGTCTATGATCCAAAAGGGAATAATTTGGCCTTTAAAACATTTCACAATGTTGAATGAATCTCCCTCTAGCTAGAGTTTGGAAATACCCCTCTCTTTAGCCAGTTTAATGGTGTGAAGGGTAGCCATGGCTTCAACAACATGGTTAGTTTGAACACCCAAAGGAAGTGCCACTCTTTCCCAGCCATGACCAAAATAATCTCTAATCACTCCCCCACACCTAGCCAACCTAGGATTTCCCTTAATTGCCCCATCAAAATTTTCTTTGCTCCACCCTATAGGGGGGAGGGTCCACCTACACTTAGTTCTTCCCATAGTAGGATCTTTCCCTTTTTGTTTCTCATGGAGGATCTCTTGCCACCTTGAGCATGACACCTTTTCTAATTTGGTATTTTCCATTATGACACTTAAAACCTTAGAAAACACCACTCCTAGGGGGGAGGGGGAAATCTCAAAATATCCTATTTTTTCTTTCTTTTCAAAGACCCCATATAACATGAGGAAATGGGGAGATAACCAATAAGTGAGAGAATCAATTGGGGAGAGAAGGTGATTTTAGGGAGAGAATCTGTGTGGAGAGAAGTTGATATGAAGTGATGTTGCTAAATAGAAAGTAAAGTAAACCCAAAGGGGCTGAATTTGTCAAAGTGGATACCAAGTTGGAAACGTTGAATCTATTGTAGAAAACCTGAACAAAGTCAAAGAGATAAAGAGTTGTATTGTTGTCAATACATACATTTGATTGTCTTATGATCTAATGTTCTATAATGTAAAATCTTATGCTTATGTGTTTTAATCAATGCCAAAGGGGAAGATTGTTAGCCCCAACTAATATTGCTGATTATTGTATATGTAAGGGTCATATTAGTTATTATATTATCATTGATGTCAAGCCTTAGTTGGCTAGACATTATGCTAATTTAGAGTGCCATATTAGTTGATTGATGAAGATAATTTGAAGAATGTATGATGATATAAGTGTATGGTATTCAATGGGCACTTGATTGAGTTAGATTATGATAGTATGATGTAGGTTTGATTTCTTTACATGATCTTAAGAAAGGTGCATGTTCAATTTACATCGACTGAACTGCATGGTGAATGAGGGAATACAATATTAATTGAGTTACCATAGTTGTCACAAAGCATATGGGGAAGAAGTGTTGAAGTATGGTGTTAACTGAGAAATTCTAGTGTTACTCAAGTTATGTATTGACCAAGAAAGTTGTAGTGTTCACCGAGCATGAACATAAAAAACAAGTTTGTAAAAGATTCATTTTGAAGGCCAACATTTGGTGAAAATTAAGAATGTTTGAGAAGTCTAAAAGATAAGGATGAAGTAAGCTATGAGATCCATGGCTAGAATTATTTAAAGGAGATCAAATAGAGAAAATTTAAAAATCTCAATTGTAGTACAAAGTTCAAGAAGGTAGTTTGTTTTTTGAGTGACTAAATTCAAGGAATCTGAGATCTATGATTTTAATTAAGTGTAATACCCCTTCATTATTATCATTTTTGAATTTTTCGTTAAATATCTTTCTAACTCTCCTATGGACATGTTAGCCCTTAACTGATATTTGAAATTGATGCAAGAGTATCTTGGGTGTAAGGGCAATCTTGCATCACCCAAAAATATTTTATTTTCAATCTTTTCTATTTTAACAAGGACTAGTAGACAGGGTGGTTACTATTTAGACAAACTTGCTATTTTTAGTAAGTTTTTCATATGAGGTTAGAATGTTCTCATATTCTATAAGAAGGTTCATTTTAGAGATATAAAACTACCATAAAAATCTCATTGCTGTAACTTAAGTATCAGAGAAATTATTGCAGATTTTCGGTGAAAAAATTTGCAAAAAAATCTTCAGGCTCACTGTTGGAGGCCTTAGAGTGCTCGGATGAGGTCTAAAAACTCAACAAAAGAGTGAGTTTTGAGTCTCTAGATCATGAGTTGGCATTTTAGAAAAGTGGTTATAATAGCCAATCGGAGTAGTGTTTCGTGAGATATGGCCTTCCAAAGTTGGGTAACCCAAAATTTCTAAAATAATTGTCAAAGATGTATTTGGCTAACTCTATATGTTTTGTTAGGGTCTGTCGGCCCTAGATATTAAGTTTGAGCATCTAGAACCTTCCCAGGTGGCATAAAACTACCTATTTAAGAAAGGCCTAAACATTGTCTAGGACAACTTTGGGTGATAGTTTGCAGACTGTCTTGCAAATTATTGTACTAAAGGCACCCATGTGGGTTAGCATATTGTACTTATGAATTCTATAATTCTACATTGTGGTACAAATAAGAAGTCCAAATTTTGATTTTCCATTTGTTGTTGTTCCTTTGTTTCTGTTATGAGTTGATGGTATTAAGGGGAGCACCCTGCATTAAGTGGTATCAGAGCTAGAGCTCTTGAGTGTGTGGATAGATCGTCAATTGTGAGGTAGTTTGTACTAGGACCATGGTATGGGATAAGTGTGTAGACAAATCATTGATTGTGAGGTAGTTTGCACTAGGGTTTCAGTGGAAGTGCAAAAATGCCTCCAAGAAGAGAGTATGGTAGAAGAGCTGTAGGTATTACACCTAAGGGTTTCTAAGCCCTCCAAAGGAAAATTCAAGCATTGGAAGAAAAAATGTGAAGAGGAATAAATCTTCCTATAAGAGATGAAAGTGAGGATGAGGAAAAAGTAGAAAAAAATGCCGAAGCAGAGGCAGTTCTAAATCTAGAGGAAGAGAGGCTTTTTAGGACCATCTTCAAGATTGGAATAAGACCTAAGTTTGAGGTTCCCACATTTTTGGGAAGTCTTAACCCAGAGGATCTGATTGATTAGATCAATGAATTGGAGGAGTATTTTGAGTATGAAGATATTGATGATCCTAATAGGGTCAAGTTTGTGAAGGCAAAACTGAAGGACATGCAAAGATCTAGTGGTAGAAGGTTCAATTGGAGTGAAATAGAAAGGGAAAGGACAAAATCACCAGATGAGATCAAATGAAGGATTAACTGAAGTGACAATTCATTCCCATGGATTATGAGCTTGATCTTTTGAAGAAGATGCAAGGGTTGAAGCAAGTGGAAAAATCTATTCAAGAGTATACCGAAGAGTTCTATTGAGTTCTCATTAGAACTAGCCATGTACAAGCTAACAAGGAGAAAGTCACCTATTATATTAATGGGTTAAGGCCTAGCATTTAGGACAAGCTGAGTCTAGTTCAAATGAATACTATTGAGGAGGCATATGATTTTTCCCTAAGAGTTGAGGAGAAACCAAACAAGAGGTTTAACAATAAGAATAGTGGAAGAGGTCGTGGTGGAAGATTTGGTGGATGATCCTATGGTGGTCATAATGATGATCAAAGGAATAAGGATGAAGTTGGAAGTAGCAGTTGAACTAGAGGAGAAACAATTCCAATCATTTCCATGATCAAAATAATAGAGATCAGAAAGGAAGAGGCAGAGGACAAGGATCTGGAAGAGGAGGCTTCTGTGGGAAATATTTTCACTGTGGAGAAGAAGGGCATAGAGCATTTGAATGTAGCTAGTGCCAAGGAAGGATAGATCAAGGAACAAAAGACCAGGCTAGAGTTGCACATGTTGATGAAGATGCCAAATCCTCACATTCTAAAGATGCTAAAAGAGGAGAAGTACTAGTTAACCAAAGAGTCCTACTAAGTGGTGAGAATGAACCTAAGAAAAGAAGGAGCTTGTCTCAAAAAAGGTGTAGATGTGAGGATAAGTGTTGTGATGTGATAATTGATAGTGGATGTATTGAAAATATAGTGTCCAAATTATGGTCACCAAGTTGAAGCTGAAGAGGCAGAAAAACTGGCCTGCATACCATATTTCTTTGGTGCAAGAGGACCACAAGGTCATGGTTAATGAGTAGTGGTTAGTGAAGTTCAAGATTGGAAGCTACTAGGATGAGGTACTATGTGATATCATACCTATTGACATATGTCATATGTTGTTGGGTAGGCCATGGAAGTTTGATAGGCATGCTGTACATGATGGGCGAGCAAATTCCTACACTCTAACTAAGGATGAAATGAAATATAAGTTGAAGCCATTGAAGGATAAAGAAGAAAAGGTATATAGTGCTACTAGAATATGTTTTGTTGATGGAAAAGAGTTTCTTAAAGGTATGAAGCACGAGAATATGTGTTTTTCTATAATTCCTAAAGATAGTAAAGAAGAAGTAGAGGAGGTACCTACAGAAATTGCAGATATGTTGTGAAAGTTTTTTGATATTCTATTAGATAATGTACTCGAAGGATTGCCCCTAGTGAGGAAAATCAGTCACTAGATGGATTTGGTTCTAGAAGCCAGTTTTCCAAACAAGGCAGTGCATAGAATGACACCAGTAGAAAGTGAAGAATTGAATAGGTAAAGTTCATGAGTTGTTGCAGAAGGGGTTGATTTGAGAGAATCTGAGTCTATGTGTTGTACCAATAGTGTTAGTGCCAAAGAAGAATGGAGAATGTGCATAGATTCTCATGCTATCAACAAGATGACCATCAAATATAGGTTTCCTTTACCAAGGATGGATGATATTATGCACTGTTTGAGCGGAGCTGAGTAATTCACAAAGATAGATCTGAAGAGTGGGTACCATCAGATTCATATTAGAGAAGGAGATGAGTGGAAGAATACTTTCAAGATAAGGGAAGGACTGTATGAGTAGTTAGTCATGTATTTTGGGCTAACTAATGCATTGAGCACTTTCATGAGGTACTGAAGGAGTTTCTAGGTAAGTTTGTCATTATTTACCTAGATGATATTTTGATCTTTAGTAAGACATTGGAGGAGCATTTGATTCATATTCACAAGGTGTTTGATAAGTTGAGTGAAGAAAAGTTGTTGATAAACCTGAAGAAGTGCACTTTTGTAAAGGAGTTGGTGTACTTGAGATTTGAAGTCTTAGCAGAAGGTTTGAAAATGGACCTAGAGAAAGTGAAGGATATCCTCAAATGGCCTACTCCAAGGAATGTGACAGAGGTAAGATATTTTCATGGATTGACTACATTTCATAGAAATTTCATG
Source organism: Cupressus sempervirens (assembly GCA_028749045.1). Classification (NCBI taxonomy): domain Eukaryota; kingdom Viridiplantae; phylum Streptophyta; class Pinopsida; order Cupressales; family Cupressaceae; genus Cupressus; species Cupressus sempervirens. Next base: position 559,709,027 of record CM053793.1, on the reverse strand, counting down.
AGAAGTTTTAGCAGTATTTGTGGATTGTTGATTGAAACAATGAGAGGAGATAGGAAAGAGTTTAAGTGGACTATAGGAGTGGATAAGAGTTTTAATTTATTGTAACAAAAAGTTACTAAGCAACCTTGTTTAGCACTTCCTAATTTTAACAAGGTGTTTCAAGTAGATTGTGATGCTAGTGGTATTGAAATAGGATGAGCCAAGAAGGTAGACTTGTTACTTATTTTAGTGATAAGTTGAATGATGTAAAAAGAAAATTTTCTATTTATAATCAAGAATTTTATGCTATAGTTCAAGCATTGAAGAAGTGGAGAGACTATCTTCTTCCTAAGGAGTTTGTTTTGTATACTGATCAACAAGCTTTGCATAATTTTAATAGTTAGTGAAAATTGAAGCAAAGGCATTTAAAGTGGGTTGAGTTTTTGTAGAGTTATACATTTGTTTTGAAACATAGGAGTAGGAAGTCTAACAAAGTTGTAGATGCTCTTAGTAGAAGACAACTTTTATAGATAGAAATGTAGATAGAGGTGGTTGGGTTCAAGGAACTCAGTACTTTGTATCCAAATGGTCCTAATTTCGGTGAAGTGTGGAAGGCTTGTACATAACCTATTACACTTGACAGAACAAAGTGGTTGGATTTCATGATCCAAGATAATATGTTGTTCAAAGGAGGCTAGTTGTGCATTCTTAGAAATTCAATGAGAGAGAATCTCATTAAGGAGAAGCATAATGGGGGATTGGTTGGACATTTTGGCAAAGATAAAACTATAGCTTTGGTTGATGGAAATTATTACTGGCCACAGTTACAACAAGATGTGACAAAGTTTGTACAAAGTTGTTGAGTATGTCAGATGGTGAAAGGAGTGAAGTAGAATACCAGGTTATATTAGCCATGACTTGTTCCAGAGAAGCCGTGGGAGGATGCCAACATGGATTTTGTTCTTAGATTATCAAGGACACAAGATAGGCATGATTCTATTTTTGTGTTAGTTGACAAGTTTTCAAAGATGGCACATTTTCTTCCTTGTAAGAAGACTAGTGATGTTGTTCATGTAGCAGAGTTTTTTTTTAGAAAAGTGGTGAGATTACATGGTCAACTAAAGAGTATAGTTTCAAATAAAGATACCAAATTTGTTGGGTATTTTTGGCATACATTGTGGAAGAAGTTGAAGAAAAATTTGAAGTTTAGTTCATCATATCATCCATAGACTGATGGATAAATAGAAGCTATGAATCGTAGTTTAGGAAACTTGCTAAGATGCTTCATTGGGGATAAATCAAAAGGATGAGATATAATTTTAGCATAGGCAAAATTTTCATATAATAATTATGTCAATAGGAGTACTGGTAAATCACCATTATAGATTGTATATTGGAGTAGTCCCATAAATGCTTTTGAATTGAGGCAGTTGGATAAAGGTGAGATAAGTAGTGCTAAAGAAAAATATTTTGCTAAACATTTGAAGAACATCCATGAGGAGGTGAGGAACCACATCATAAAGATGAATACCTAGTATAAGGCTAAGGCAGATGTGAAAAGGAGATATAAGAAATTTTAGATTGCAGATGAAGTCATGGTTCATTTGAGAAAGGAGCATTTTCTGATGGGTACATATAACAACTGTGCAAGATAGTGAAAAGGCATGATTCTGGCAATGTGTATGAAGTGGAGTTGCTTGAAGAATTGAACATCTCACCAATATTTAGTATTTTAGATTTGACAGAGTATTATGAAGGAGGTGATGGAGATGAAGTTGTAGAAGTGTAGTGGAGCATTCCAACAACTAGTTCGGTTACAAAAAAGATTAAGGAGATACTAGACAGTCATGTTGGAAAAAGTACTAGAAACAAAACTTACAAGGAATATCTAGTGAAATGGAAAGGAAGACCAATTGATGATTCATCATGGCTAGCAAAAGAGGAGGTTAACTATCTTTGTTTCTCTCTAAACACCTGAGACATGATGGGGTCACTTCTCAAACTACCCCGGGTGTCTGATGTAGGAGCATCATGGGTGCAAGGGAAATCTTGCATCACCCAATAATATAAGGACTAGTAGATGGGGTGGTCACTATTCATAGGAACTCACTATTTTTAGTAAGTTTGACATATGAGCTTATAATGCTCTCATTTTATATAGGAAGGTTCATTTTAGAGATATAAGCCTATCATAAAAATCTCATTTCTCTAGCTTAAGTATCAGAGAAGTTATTGCAAATTTGTGGTATAAAAATTTGTAGAAAAATCTCCAGGCTCACTGTTGGAGGCCTTAGAGTGCTCAGATGAGGTTAAAAAACTCAATGGAACAGTGCTAGTGCAGTACTAAGCCTATAGATCAGAAGTTGGCATTTCCAAAAAGTCATTATAATAGCCAATCAGAGCAGCGGTTCATGAGATATGACCTTCTGAAGTTGGGCTACCCAAAATTTTTAAAATAATTGTCAAAGATGCATTTGGCCAACTCTATATGTTGTGTTAGGGTCTGTCGGCCCTAGGTATTAAGTTTGAGCATCTAGAACCTTTTTAAATGGCATAAAACTTCCTATTTAAGAAGGGCCCAAACATTGTCTAGGACAACTTTGGGTGATAGTTCGCAACTTGTCTTGCAAATTATTGTACTGAAGGTGCCCATGTGGGTTAGCATATTGTACTTATGAATTTTGTAATTTTGTATTTGCAGCACAAATAAGAAGTCCATATTTTGTTCTCACATTTTCTATTGTTTCTTTGTTTCTATTATGAGTTTATGGTATTAAGGGGAGCACCCTACATCAGAAATACAAAACTTTGTCCATGTAGAATAATTTATTATATCACATAACAATGGTTACTTACTTGCAAAGATGATGCTTTATTTTCTCTTAATAAGTGAATGCAACTATTTTCATAATGATTCCATATGATGTGTCTTTGAATGATATTTACCATATCTTCATAATGATGAGTTGCATATATTAGGATTTGATGATATATAAAGTCATGCTTTATTAATTATACTCAGCCCATACTTGCATGTGTATGGTGTGTGCGTCTGTTTTACATTTTGTTTAAGGTACCTGATGTGGTTGAGGTAGGGAGTTGTAGTCACCTATGGGTTGGGATCTACATGATGTACCACTCCCTGCCATTGTCCATTTAGATTAGATATATAGGTACATGTACATGCTTGTACTTTATGTAGATCGTAGGTACTAGGCATTGACTTCCCTGAATTGCTAGGATGAGTGTGCCCTATTGCAATAACTCAATGGTAATAATGGAGAGATAATGTTTAGGTCCAATCCTAACCAAAGCCTAATTAGTTGTCTTGAGAAGGACATTTATCTGACTGACCACCCTTTTTAAACTTTTAAGTTCTTTATATTTGTGAGTGTTTTTTGATTTTGACTTTGGTCAGTTTTTTCTTACGTTACTTCTATTCGGGTTTGATTATGTGATTTGCTTGATAAATGATTTAATTATGATGTTTGAATTGATCATATAATATTAAATATTAATTGATTAAAAAGGAAATATTAAAGTATAGTGATATTTAATTAATTGAGAAATTAATTAAATATATGATTTAATTTAATTTAAAGATTTAATATAAAAGTCTAATTTATAAAATAGAAAATAAAATAAACTAAAAAGATAATTATAAATACTAAAGAGTTAAAATTAAAAGACTCACTTCAAGGTCCAATCTTGGAGTTAATAACAATTAAAATTGCTAAAGTTAAATTTGGCATGAATTAATTATTTGATTTAATATTTATTAATTTAGAAGTTATTTTCTTAAATAATGAGATTTTAATATTATTTAAAATAATAATAGTATTATCTCTCTAAAAGTATCTTGCTAAACTAAAACAAGTGGAAATTATAGAATAAAGTAATATTTTAGAAGAAAATACCATGTGAGGAGAAAACTTCTAATTAATTAATTGAGAGATGGTTTTAGAAACACGAAAACCCAACTTGGGTGGGAGACCTATATAAGAGAACTTTTATTCATTTATCCACATAGAGGTTTGGAGGAGAAACTTGAGAAATCGAAAGAAAAGTTTTAGAAGAGCAATTAGGGGGAGAAAAGTTAGAGAATTTCTTAAAAGATTATGGGGATTTTGGATTGCATATTTTTGGGCTTGTGCTATCTTGGAAATTTTGTTGGCAAATTTGTGGTAGGGTTTGAGAACCTTGCAAATTCTTCTTTAATAAAAGAGATTTTTTTGTGTGCTTGTCAGATTGTATTTGTTGATTTATGGAGGAGTAGACTAGATATTGAGGGTGGGGGGGGGGGGGGGGGGGGGGGGTTGAATCAAAATATATAAGAATTTATACATTTTCATAGATTCTTCCACATCCAATAATAACTTATGCACACAAATCTATAAATGTATACTTGTTGTAACATGTAAATCAATTCAATCACATGCATGAAAGTAATAACACATAACACAATATTTGTTATCAAAAAACCTCCAAGGCGAAGGTAAAATTGGGGTGGAGATGACACCCACAAATCTTCACTACTATAGTAATAAAGTTAACCAGTTAAGGTTACAAATTTTGACCATAATATATGATCAACTTTGTGAGGAGTCTGTCTTATTAAAGATAAAAGAAACTATTAAGTTTTCACCTTGTTAGAGGATTTGACACTTACAACTAAGTAAGGACTCTGTTAGGAGATTTACAAAGATTTGTTAAGATCACTCTGTTAAGAGATTTATCCTGATTCAAGTCTGTTAAAATTGACTTAGTACCTGACTCTCAATTTTCTCTAAAAGCTAATTTTGAGTCTTCTCCTTTCTAACTGGTCCTCTCCTCTGATCTAATACTCTTGTCTTTCCCTTTGACTTTCACTACTTATGAATAGGTCACTTTTTTTGTTAGATGATAATAAAACCCCTCACATGCATGCACACAATCACTTCCACACTTGGTCTAGGTTAAGATTATCGCTATATAAAGATTCCATGAAGAGTCTTCTAGATGGTCCATACTTTGCCTCTTTATCTTGATTGTTGAACATACACATTGGGTTATGTGATCCACGCCATTAAAATGTTATGTAACAACCTTTTCAAAACTTAACTAATCCTTCCAAGTCAGCTTGATAATCATTTTGCCTAAAAATTTGTTTAATTCCTAACTTTTATGTAGACTCTACATTGCTTGACCTCTACTATTATTGGTGCTCAACATATATTGTATCACTCAATACTTATTTACTTGGAATTTCACTTAGTCATTGATGACTTTCTCGGTGGCTGAATGAGCTTAGTCCATATAGAAAATTTCTCTGTGACCAAACTTACTTGGCTTCTATAGAATTACTCGGTACATACTATCTTATGTACATGACTCGGCCTATGTAGAGTAGCTCGGTTGTAGTGATGACCATCTAACTCTATCTTGTAAATGAGTAAGTGATTAACACTAATAGACAACGCTGGTTAGAGATACCAACAACATTGTATTGATTGGAAAAATTCATGAATGATTTTATTTGTAAAATTTAAAAGAGAAATTACTTTTGGATTATATTTTCTTTGAAAAATTAGAAGAAAGAAATTTATCATTCTTGTGTAGAAAATTCTAGTAAGATCTAAATCTAGAAACCTTTATTCTAAAATTAGCAAATCATGTTATAGGAAAAAAATCTTGTCAAAACCTTAGGTTGTTCTTGAGAAAATTTACATACAAAATAAATAGAAAATATCAATATTAATCCAATTTAGAGTTTAATTAAATGCATTTGCAAATAGTTTATAAAATTAAAACACATTGAAAGTCAAAAATAAATTAGGCATTATCATGCAATTTAGAAATTAAATCTAATATTGAGAAAAAAAGAAGATAAAATAAAATTTGAGAAAAAATTATATCTTGATTATATTTACACATTTTATTAATAAAATAGAATATGTTTATTGTGAAGAGAATTTATATTTTAAAAAATTATATGTATAAAGATACAAATGTAGATAAATGTATTTATGAATGTAAAGGAATAAATATAAATAAATAAATTTATGCATGTAAAAATGAATATATGCATGTAAGTGATATTGTTATATTAATCTTGCATGTGTAATAGTAAATAGGCATGAGAAAATATGCATACAATGAGAAAATAATGCATACAAGCTTATCTTTAGTTTGTAAAATATAGATCTATTAATTTTTGAATTTTTTATTATTTTAAAGGAAACTAGACAAAGCTATGATATATATATATATGTGTACATATATATATACATATATATATATGTACATATATGTACATATCTATGTATATACATATGTATATACATATATATATATATATATATATATATATATACATATGTATATATATATATATGTATATACATATGTATATACATAGATATGTACATATATGTATATATATATGTACATATGTATATATGTATATGTATATATACATATATATGTACATATATGTACATATATATATACATATATACATATGTACATATATGTACATATATATATATATATATATACATATATATATACATATATACATATGTACATATATGTACATATATATACATATATATATACATATATATATACATTGTATATATGTATATATATATACATATATATATATATGTATATATACATATGTAGATATATATATATATATATATATGTATGTACATATATATATGTATGTACATATATGTACATATACATACATATATGTACATATATGTACATGTACATATACATATATATATATATATATATATATATATATATATATATATATATATATATATATATATATATGTACATATATATGTATATGTACATGTACATATATGTACATATATGTATGTATATGTACATATATGTACATATATATATGTACATATATATACATATACATATGTACATATATGTACATATACATATACATATATATATATGTACATGTACATATATATATATGTACATGTACATATATATATATGTATATGTACATGTACATGTACATATATATATATGTACATATATATATATATATATATATATACAATGAGAAAATAATGCATTTTATTATTTTAAAGGAAAGTAGACAAAGCTATGATATATATATAAACCTAGTTCAAAAGCTTCATGGGGAAAGAACTAGGAAGAAAACCTTGCTTCTTATTTCAGAAATTTTAAAAAATAATATATTTTTATTATTATAGAAAACATTTTTTTTTGAAGCATTTATTTATTTAATTTCAAAAATTAAATAAATATTATTCATTCATTTGTAAAGTGAATGTTAGTATTATTTCTTAACTCTAGTTTAACTCATAGTTGTATTTAAGTGGTTATGTATTTATTAATTCAAGTAGAAAGAAAATAAATAAACATATTTGTTATTTAATTATATATTAAGTGAAGTTATAGTGGAGTTAACTATATAATCATCTATTTATTGTTAATGGATATAATGAGTGATTAAATTTTTTTATAGTTATAATTTAAGTTGAGCTTTTTATAATTGAACTAGATGGGAATTAAATATTAATATTGGACTTAAATATAGAAGTTAAAGTAATACTCTAAGAATGGTATTGATATTAATATTTAATATAATATCTTATATTATTAAGTAAGTTAATTATAATCTAAGATCATTTAAATTGGTAATAACATGATAACATGAAATAGTTAAAATTGATAAGATATTAATATTTAATTTTTAGTTGAATATTAGATTTATTCGATAAATTATGAAGCAATATTACTATAATATTGATTGATCATGGCAATTTAATATAGAAAAAGAATCTATTTACACTTATACCATAGGATTCATTCATGTTTTTGAACATAAACTCGTAAGCCAAATCAAACTTTAGAATATAAATTATTTAGTTGGAAAACTAAACTTGTATTATTATTATGATTTCTTAGTATATGACTTTGTTGTATTTTCTTTTATGATGCTTTGGGGGTTATGTAGTTGGCCAATTAATGTTGTCCACTAGAGGCTCTGAGATTCTATTTTGATGTGAAATGATATAACCATTTTTATGTCTTGATTAGTCCATGTATGGTTTGGAATGTAAGTATGAAAAATCATTCTTGATTTGATCATTATATCTTTTAACCAAAAAGGGTGATGACCATTATTTTGTTAAATCTGATTTACCTAGTCACCTTATGTTATCATTTATGTTGAGGTATGTCTTGGATGGATGTGATGTGGATTATGCTAGCTTATGATTTATTCTATAATTTGAATGGTTATCTTTATATGAGATGTACTCTATGACAGAGATAGATGTTATTAATATTGGTTTATTGTTCTCATGATTATGCTACTTTATGGATTGTTACTATGATTATGGTATATCCATTATGGGATGGATGATTCTTTGAGATGTTATATCGAGATGGATAATGAATCCTTGTGTGAATGTGATGTTATTTCCTATGCTCCATTATTTTTCTTTGGTGTCTTTCATGATTATGGTTTATGAGAATATTTTTTATATTATTGGAATTATTTTGAATGGAGCATTAGGGTAGGTTATCTAGATGTATAGAGGGGAAGTGGCTTGCAATGGGGACTGGGGCCCTAAGTGTTTGCCAGGGTAGCTCATTGTAAGGAACTTAATTAAGTGATAACATTACACATTAAATGGGGGGTTTTAAAATAAATTAAAAGATTAAGTGTTCCTTATCCATGCCTTGAGTGCTAGTATGGGCTAGGAAGGGAATGAGAGAAGATGCTCGATTGTGATCTTGCATAGTTAGTTTCCTTTTCTATCCAAAAGGATTACTAATGCCACATAGAGTCACTAGGGGGTTAGGGTCTAGAGAGACTGCTAGGGTAACCTTAGAGTTGATTTATGTGATGACACTTCTCCTTATGCATCTAAGGTTGCCTATATATTTATATTTATGTTTTTATTTTGGATTGCCTCTAGGATTATCTTTTTCATATGAGTAGTACCACTTGTTGTAGAAAGCTTTTAGGATCCTTGCCTAGGTTTTGTATTGTTGATTTTATGGTATGATTATCTATGCCCGAATCGTACATTATCTGCCCTGCACAGTGGGAGTGGGAACCTGACTAGGTGACCAAATGGTTGGGAGGTAGTGACTTCTTACCATTTGGGTCCCCTTCAGATTGACACTGATGTTGGATGTTTGTTGATGCAGTTGTACCATTATCATTCTTATTCTTATCAAGTAGAGACTTTCTATTTAGATGTTGTATCTATGTATTCATGTATTTTATGTTGAGATCCTACAAGATGATGTATTACATTTTGATTTATTTGTATTTATTATTACATACCCTGTGACATGTGTAGTGGATGTTGTTATTTGGATGTTCTTTATCATATCAATTGTATTTGTGTATTTATTTATGAGAATATGTATATGTTAGTCATTTACAATTATGGATATTATACTTAAGGTTAAATTTAATTAATAATTTTCTCTAAAATGTGACTCAACATGAAGGAATCCTTGAGGAATGCAAATTATATTTATAATTGCTTATGTGTACTTGATGTGTATGTGAATATTGATTCTGCATTGTTATCTTTTGCTGTATAAACTTTAAGAAAAAAAAATTTCATAAAATATTACAACATCGTGTTAATTTCTCTTGGGTTCCTTAGTGTGGCATTACACTAAGCACCTTAATAATTCTGGAAAGGAAAAAGTTGGCTATTTAAAGGGATGAACAAGATGTTTATTGTTACTAATTATGTTGATGTTGTTGATGCAAATTGAAGTGGATAAAGAAGAGAGAAGGTGAATTAAGTAGAGCAGTATTGTGAAGATCAATTAGAGGAAGTGCTAAGTGAAAGTGTAAGTGTGTAAATTGGCCAGAAAGAGATCACAAGGAAGAGAAAAAACAAAGTAGATATATGAACAAGCAAGGTAGTGATAAATGTAACGCCCCGCCAAGGGATCCAAAGAATTAACCTAGAGTTTCACTAAGTTTGGTAACATTTATTTATTTATTTTTTACATGAAAGTAAATACCATACATAACTTATTCACAATAACGGAAGCAATAGCAATGTCCATCTGAAAGTAAACATAACATACATAACAGATTACATTCTTTAAAGATCCCTTAACGTTGAATTACATACAAGAATCCATCTAGTACAACATCCACATGAAATAATAATGATAAGTCCAATGTTTAAACATTACATTTCCAAATGCTCAATCATCCTTTGTACATGTCACAAGGTATGACAAGCTCAAAGAATATACATATGTAGAATAAGGTACATCATTCTATTCCAATCCATGATACATCAAAGTAGAGATAATCACATGATACATCATCATAAAAGACATATACATCCATCATAAAGACCAAACAAAATAAACTAAGTGCACGGTTCCTCCCAACCGTTAATAGCATCATTAGACCATCGTGGGCCCTAGCCATCCCTCCATGCGTAACATCCCAAATCATCGAAGAGATCATCGATATTAACATAGTAGGAATGTCACTCCTAACATATACAATATCATATGTAGAAAGTAATCTAAGATGCAAATATAAGCATAAGATAACATCATCTAACATATGCTAATCATCAATGAAAGGATACATATCCACCATCATGAAGGACGCATCAGCCACGATGTCTCAATGAGTCTCAAATGATAAGAGTGGAAAATACACTACCACCCGACCGCGTGGTACCTAAGTGGTCCACTCCCACCGTGCTGAGGAGATAATCTCAAGTCCCAAACAAGTTGTTAAAATCTCATAGCATAAATCTCTATAGTCCAGGAACCCTAAAAGTATACTAACTTAAAGGTTCCAATCACAAACTGACATCTAATCCCAGAGGCACACAATGACATGTAGGAACCTACTATGCAAGCAGGAAAGTGTCATTGCATTTATCATGTACAAGTTACCTTGGCAGTTAGCTAAACTCCACGGGTCCATACTGATCTCATGCGGCCACTAGTATCCTCTCATACTGACAAGGCATACTATAGAATGCAAGGTCACAACCATGCATCTCACTACTCCCATCCTAGCCTGTACAAGCGCTCAAGGCATGGGCGAGAACAAAACACTTATCTTTTTAGGTTCATTTAGTTAGTATTAGGTGTGAATGTTATCACTTATTAATCCAACTTACAATGAGTTACCCTGGCAGCCTCTTAGGGCCCCAACCCCCATTGCAAGCCACTTCCTGTCACTACATGCAGATATCCTACCCTAATGCTCCAATTGCACTCCAAACGCTATGTCTAAGCTTCTAGGAATGCCTAAATATAAAGAGCTCTCAGGAAACCTCTAGAATGCTTCTAGAAATAGCTGAAAGGTGTCACCAACTAAGCATGGGTCTTTTCCAACCTTTTTGATGAGTCATAGGGTTGTAGACACCACGTGCTTAATTAATGCACTAACCCCCGTGTTGTTGACACATGAGAAATAGAAAAGTGAGTTAATTCCCATGCAAGCTTATAACTCCAATTTACTTTTTAAATAATTTCTATTTAAATTTTATAACTTTCATTTTAATTTTTATAACTTTTATTATTATTATTTTATTTATTACTTTATTATTATTTTATAATTATTATTAATTTTAATTTACTAATTTTCTTTTATTTAATTCTTTTTCCTCAATTAATTCTCATTTAATTAATTATAATCAAAATATCAAAGATCATGATATTTAATTTTCTCAAATAATTAATTTATTAATTGAATCTATTTATTAAGACTTAATTAATAGAAAATTCACCATAGACCTCCAAGATAAAATATGAAAACCCATCATAGAACAAATCATACAAAATTAGTCTAAAGGGATAAAAATCACCAAATATGTCATCTGACACATTCGATGGGTATTCAACTCTGATACTTTTCCTAACTCACTAGGACAAATGGTTTTAGGGTTTGGGATTTGGACTTGAGAATTTATCTCCCTTCTCTTATCATTGAGATAGTATAATAGGGTACGCTCATCCTGGCAATTCAGGGAAGTCGATACCCGGTACCTGCAACCTGCAAAAAAACCATGCATGTACATACAATATATAATGCTAAGCTAAACAGACAATGGCAGGAAGTGGTGCATCATGTAGATCTCGACTAAGCAGGTGACTACGACTCCCTTCCTTAACCACATCAGAAATGCGATACAATAAGAAAACACGCACACCATACACATGCAAGTATGGGGTAAGTATCCATAATAAAACACATGAGATAATAAACCATCTAACTAATCATCATTAATAACTGAAAACAATATAATGATCATCATACATACATGAAATGTAAAGTCTAAATGATCTCATCATATATCAATTGAGTGCATATCATAATATCTGATAGTGTCAAAACAATACCACTAAACCATCAAAATAAAACTAGTTCATCAAAGTCTGATAATAATAGCAATTATAAGTCTAGAAAAGATGTGAACGAGGGTAGGCACTACAATAAAACCTAACAAATCACTTGAATGTTACTTTCTTACCATTGTAGTAGAAAAACATGTTAAACCAAGTGGACCTAACAAGTCTTTGAAATCCTATATGGTAACATTCAATAGTAGTGTTTCTAAGTCCTTTAGAAATGTCAAGGAGTGATAAAGTCTAGATGAGATTTGGTGAAAACCCTCTAACAAGATCACACTAAAAAAGTGCATGTAACTTTTCAAAAGGTTGTCTCCTAATAGAGCTCACTTCAGAAGAGTAAAATTGTTTGGTCACTGGTTCCCATGTGGTTTTTCTCTTTACAGGGTTTCCATGTTAAGTACTTATGTGAAATGTGTGATTGCTTATTATGTTGCAAAGTTCATTTCATGTTAATTGTTTAATGCAACAACTCAGTATAATCTTGTTAGGAATAATCATAGACATAAATAATAGTTACATGCAAATATAACTAATATCAAAAAATAATAAATTGCATAGAAGAGAACATAAGACACAAAGATTTAATGTGGTTCACCCAATCCCTAGGCTACGTCCACTAATAAGTTCAATATTATTATTATCCAGTGATTACAATCTATGATCCCTTACAACTCAATACCACTACAAGGAGCTACAATATCATCATACATTATAAAATCCCTAACCCTAAGCTATTTTATACAAGCTTTTATTCACTTACAAAATTAGGGTTAGAATAATTCATTCAATAGGAAAATAGTAGTTAACGCTTTTATAATAGTAGAGTCTTTTTTGGCTTTGGGGGTGCTACCCCAAAAAACCCCCATGGGGGCATTGCGTCTTGACCTTACATTATACTATGACTGGAAGTACACTTGGGGCATTGTCCTAGGACCTCAGAAGGGGCATTGTCTCTTAATCCAGTCATGGGAGCGCTGCCCCCAAACCCCCGTAGAAATAACTTGGAGGGAAATTGTGTCGAATAAACCATCGAGTTTGATTAGGCTCCACATCACAAAAAATCTAAGTAATTACTCTGGTACTAGGTATATTAAGAAATAGCGAGATAATAGTTTGAAGTAAAGTTTTTATAAGTTGGAATTAAGATGTTTGATGTGTTTATCAAGTTATTGATTTAAATGTTTATGAAGTTGAAGTTGGTACAAAATTGTTTTAAGGCCTATAGGATAAATGTTTATAATTAATTAAACCCCTTCTCAGGTATCTAACACAACATACACCTAAAGAAGTTATATTTATAAAATATCAGTGAAAGGGATGATAAATAGGCAATAAAAACAAGTGGCAAAATTTTTGAAACAGGTGCTACTTGTGACAAGTTATCTCCTCTGTCTATTATGGTTCTTTTGATCTCTTATCCCATTACACATATCCACAATAAAATTTCACCCCATTCATCATATAGCTTGTATATATGGGTAAAAGTACAAACATGTGTCGCTCTTTTACAAAGGAAAAGGCTAACATCAAAAAAAGTGTTAAACTTCAAAACTTCAACACAAAGTCATTTTTCTATTTTGAATTTTAAGTTGGTGTAAACTAATGAAATGTGTATAAAAGGATAAAGTTTATGTATGTTATTTTTTTAAAATTTTAAAAAATAAAAATAGTATGTTTTCATAATTTTCAATGACCTTTTTTGACAGTGTTAAAAATCGAGTAAATTGCGGGTTATAGTTCCCACCATAGAAATAGTTGAAAATAAATGTATTTTCATCTAAATTTGAACTATGTTGTTGATGGCATGTGTACCTAGAACTATCAATTTTTTTTTTTTCAAAAATATTGTATATTTTGTTTGTTGTAGCTATTTAAAGTTGAACTTTTCATAATTTAACAATTTTTCATTCCCAACATCTTTTCCCTAATAAATATATGTTAACAATTACAAATGTTATATATTATTGAAGACGACTCTCTCCTCTAGAATAATTAACCATTTAAAAAAAAATTCATTATCATCTACTAATTTTTATATTTTTCTGAACGTACATCATCTTCAATGTTGAAATACCTACTTGCATTATTTTGCAATTATTGTAATCGATATTGGGTCACCTATAAAAAATAATTATATTGGCATAATTTTGACTACAAATTCTATCCAGTGGTATTTTTTATTTTCTTAGAAACCCTAATTCTAATGATGAAATTGGCCTATGAAGTGTTAAGTTCTTCAGAATTGTAGAAAACATGAAAGAAAGTGCCACATCGAATGATACCTAGATAGTTTCGGCCAGATCAGATCCAATCAGATCAAGATGACAAAAAAATTGCTCGCACAAGGTCACATGTGTGAGCACATTTAAATGTATTGATTTATTTTTAATAAATTCAATAAAATAGGGTTTGAAATGTATTGTTTTGTTTTTTTATTAATTCAATAAAATAGGTTCTTTTATTTTAAAGGTAAAGTTTTATTTTTAAATTGTTAAATTTAAATTCAATAAAATTTAATCAATAAAATATATTTTCTATTTGAAATGTAATGTTTTATTTTTTTAATTGCTATATTTAATTCAATAAAATATGCTTTTATTTATTTTAAAGGTAAAGTTTATTTTTAAATTCTTATATTTAATTCAATAAAGTTTAAAAAATAAAATAAGTTTCCTATTTGAAATGTAATATTTTATTTTTTAATTGTTATATTTAATTCAATAAAATATGTTTTTTTGTTTTAAATGTAAAGTTTTATTTTTAAAATATTATATTTAATTCAATAAAATAAGTTTTTTAATTTTAAAGGTAAAGTTTTATTTTTTTAACTATTATATTTAATTCATAATTGTATTTGTAATAGTAAAAAAGTAAAGTTTTAAATGAATTTTTATTGAAGAAATATTTAGAAATCAGATTTTTAAAGTTATTTTTGTGTTGAAATCAATTAATTAAATTTATTGTTTATTTAAAATTTATTAATTAATTTGATTTAAATAAATTATTAGAATGAATTTAGGTGTTTTAAAATATTATGAAAACTATTAAATTTATTAAATAGTTAAATTATTTAATTTATTTAATATATTTAATAAATTGTTTAATCTAAATTTAGCAATGCTTTAATGCAACTACTTGTCTTAAGATTTTGTAGTGTTATAGATAGTCAAATATAATAACCTTCTAATGTTGAAAGTTTTTTCTAAATTGTCTATGATCTACCACTATTTATGTAATTGAATTTAGAAGTCTTTTGTATGTAGGTGATATCAAGCTCTCTACTCAGGTTTTTGTGCAATGGGGAATAAAGAGAAAAGAGAAAAGAGATATGATTGAGTTAGAGATGACCAGAAGAAACGATGGACAAAACGTAATATAGAGCTACCAATTAAAGATCCATTGATTGAAGTTGAAGAAGATCTTGTTGAAATTCCAAGAAGTAGTAGGACATTTGGAAAATATAGTTTATGGTTGGAAAATTTGATGGAGATGGATGAAGACTCTGTTTTAAGAGAAATTGAATCATCTAAACACACGATGCCTAAAAGTACAATTAAGCTACATTTAAAAAATATGTGAGAGAAATTTTTTGAAAATAAATCTCTGATTGGTAAAGAATAATTATTTTTCAAATTATTTAGGAAAAGAGAAATGAGTGCTATCCTAGAGTTGTTAGGTGTGAACAATAAGAAAAGCTCTAGAGATAATGTGAAGGCAACAATAGTTTAGAATTTGAGAGATGCATTAAATGCTATTGATAATAGAAGTCAAGTAGTTGATTTAAGTGTTGCATGAAGAGCATTGATGACTATGATTATGAAAAAGGACTTGTCACAAAAAACCCAAGTTCAAGCAATTTTTGAAATGCTGAATCTATCTAGAAGAACCGTTCAAAGATACATAAAAAGGAAATTTTTTCTTGATGAGAACATTGAGAAAAATTAGGTTAATATATGTTGACTTCCTCGAAAGGATAGAATTTCTGAAGATGTTAGAAGATAGGTTGTTGAATATTGGACAAGTCAATCACGTGTTTCTTCCAATAGAAGAGACATATATAGATCAAAGATGAAGAGACAACTATGAAAATAGCACATCCAAAAGGCTTTGTAGACACAACATAACGTGAATTATTTGAAGCTTTCAAAAAATAATTTTCAAATGTGAAAATTTTCCAAAGAATATTTGAGAGCTTGCACCCATGTTTTTTGCACATAAATAAGGTATGTGGAACTTGTTGTTGTCAAAATCATGTTGAGGGTAAAAGCACAAACCTGTGTCACCTTTTATAAAGAAACGTGATATCAGAATGTGACAGTTCAACATTAGTGACAAAACAAATGGTATTTGTGTTTAAAATATGAAGATGATGTAAACTGATGAAATGTGTAGAATTGGATGAGTTTTATGCCTATAATTTTTATAATTTTTTTGAGTAAGAATTTATTCATTTTATTTTATTTTGAAATCCCTTTTTTAACTATAAAAAATATAGGGTGTAGTTCCTATCAAACAAGTATATGCAAATCATCTTTTTTTGTTTTGATTTGAAAATATCTTATAGATGACATGTATAGCTAGTGCACAAAAAAAGAAATAATTATTTTTTATGTATATTTTCTTTTTTATAAGTACTCAAGTTCGACCTTATCAAAATCCAACAATTTTTTACTCCTGTCAAAACTTTCCTATCAAATCTATACCTTCTTGATAAAAAATTACATTTTTGTAAAGAGGATTCTCTCCTCTAGAGATAAATATAATTTTTAATTTTTTTTGATATGATTTACTATTTTTTTCCTTTTTTGAGGGAGCATCTTCTGAAATGTTGAAATATCGACTTATAATACTTTGAGATTATAACATATTATAACTAATCAAAACACTCAAAAATTTATATAATGATGATATTGAATCTAAGATCTATAAAAGGATATTTTTAGTTTTTGAAAAAAATTGAGTTTTGATAGAGAAATGAGATTTGACCAAAACAAGTTTTAGTATCACAAACGGTGACACAGATATGTGCTTTTACCCTTGAGTTTCATCTTTATTTGCAATCTTTTAGAAAAGTTGTGGAAACACTTAAGCCAGATGTGATAATTCCTAGAAGCACAACACAATTTGTTAAGTCTTTTTTATGTGATAATGCTGAAGGGTTAGATGAATTCAATGTAGAATGCATAAAAAATGCAATTGTGGAGACTTGCAAAAATTTCCATATGAAATGGACAATATTGATGTTTCAACACTAGTTGTTGGAATAGATTTGACTATGAGATCTATCGAACAAGGAATGGAAGATCTATCGAACAAGGAATGGAGAAGAATAAAAAAAAATAGCTTTGAAGGAGAGAAATTTTCCATATGGTGAGTTTATGGATAAATTCAAAACTATGATTTATCCACACATCTAGCATTATCATGGTGCAAGATGGCAAGCCAAACAGTTTCGAGATTCAAAAAATTGTTTTCCACAAGAATGTATTCTATAATTTGTAGACTTCTTTAAAAGATATACTTTTTCCCCTCAATCTAAAATTTAAGTTAAATATTATCACTCAGATCAAATTGCAATTTTTGTACAAGTCTCCTATAGACTTGCACAATTTGAGGTGGATGGGTTAGAAAGTATCGATCCAGATGAACGCATTATCATCAAGGAGGTCTATTTTTATCTTAGTGATGGAAGGGTTCATGATAGGAGCTATGCAACTCATTTTTTTGGAATGTTCTTTGATGATCTTGCAAATCATGGGATAAATGCTTCAAAACATTGGATTTGGTTTGATGATTGTGTTGGTAAGTATATTTGAAAGTTATACTTTAAAATTTCATGCACATATTTGATTATCTAAACAATTAATTATATATAGATTTGATTACTCATAAATTTATTTTAATTTTTTTCCTAGGGAAATTCAAGTCTGCAAAAGTATTCATTTGGCTTGCAACACAACATGTGAGACGAAATGTTAAGTTTCTTCGAAACTTCTTTGAAAGTGGTCATGGAAAATGAGAGCATGATAGAGCAGGAGCATGTGTAAAGTGTGCACTTTTCCAACATGAACTTTTAGGTATAATATTGTTATGTACTAATCAAATTTGATGTATATGACCATTTTCCAGATAATTCTTTTATATTTTGTTAAAATTGATACAATTTTCTTTCTTGTATAGGTGCAAAGATAGACAAAGAAAATCAAGTTGTTCAATGGTGCAAATCTCATTTTTCTCCTCATGATACAACATATAATAAACATTTTTTTGGGAAGTGAAAGGTAAGATTTTCATTTTTTGTTGACATGATTGCTTTAATATTTTGTTTATTGACATAAATACTTGTTAGTTTAATGTGTTACAGATATTGATCGATCCAATCCTTACAATTGTCAACCCATTGTTGGAATTAGAATATTGCATCAACTGATGACTAATGGACAACACAAACCTCTAGTAATTCAAGTAAGAGAAAAAATCATGTTTTTGTGATGTTTGCATTCAAAACAATGCAATGGGTCAATCTAAGAATATTATGATTGGCTATGTCTCTGAATGGACATGGACAAACATAATCAGAAGTACCCCTTATGAAGAAGATGACAATAACAGAGATGTTCATAATCCTATGTATTTAGCTAACCATGACCATGTTTCTAATTTAGTTGTTCCAAGTGAGTTTCTACAAACATGTTTCATTTTAATATTAATTTGTCTTCATATTTATTTATTTATAGTTTCCATTATTTCTCTACATTTGTAGGTGACATCTTTGCTATCAATGTAGATCCTCAAAATGTGGAATGTGTGGATTATTATTCACTTAGATGCACAAAAGTGAAAATCAAGTTGACTAAACCATGTACAGATGATGATAACTAGTCTTATCCAATTGGTTCAATTGTTATAGAAGGTATAAATTATCCTCTTATGATATGTATACAACTAATTAGAGAGTGATAGATTAGTTATAAATAATTATTTCTTTTTTATATTATTAAGAGTAATAAATGAAGTATACATCTTATTTTGTAGGAACCTATTATCAACAAACAAAAATTGACCACAATGGTGTTCAATTTATTGAATACATGCCTAGCCAATTTGCATTACAACCACTTGGTTTTAGCCACAAAGATTCAGTTTGACATTATGAAATAAAAAAGGACATAAAAAACCAAATTGGAGGTTAGATATCGAGGACCATGAAAAGTTGTTGGAGATTATTAAAGATAAAGAGGATCTTGGCCATATGTATCAACAACTTCCTGATTGATCTAGATAGGTTTAATGATTCATAAAAATATTTGAAATTTATATACACATTCATTTTTTTTCAATAGTTATACATGTTTTTGTTTTTTCAATATTTATACACTTTTATAAAACACTTGGAGAAAAATGTAAGATATATTTTAATTAATTTATAGAACATGTAAATTTATTACACATTAACAATTATCTAAAAAATAATGTATTTATTTCTAAATTTACATGTACATTTGCTATGTACACTTTTACAACACACCTAGAAAATTATGCAACACATATTTTCATTAATTTATAAAACACATACATTTATTACACATTTAAAATTATCCAAAAAACAATGTATTTATTTCTAAATCTACATGTACATTTGCTATACACTTTTACAACACACCTACAAAATTATGTAACACATATTTTCATTAATTTATACAACACATTAATTTATTACACATTAACAATTATCTAAATAAAAATGTAGGAGATATTTCAAAAATATGTTTCCACATTATGTAAAACATATTCTATAAATATAAATATCAAATATATCAACTACATATAAACATGGTCACATAACTCATGAAAAAATCATATATGTCAACTATAAATGTAAACGTTCACATAACTCATGAAAATATCCAACATGTCAACTATAGATATAAGTGGTCTTATAACTCATCAACATATCATATATGCCTTCTATAAATGCAAATGGTCAGATAACTCATGCTAATATGAAATATTAAACTGATATATTTCTGGATTTGATTGTGTAAAGATTTTTATTGCTATCAGTTTAATTGCTATGGATTGTGGAAATTTAATCTCTTTAATATGAAATATGTCAAATATGAGTGTGCTGTAAATGTAAAATATCCCATGGCTATAAATCTAGAAATGATATCATGTTAAATCAATATCAAACATCATGCATATGACATATATGAATATCAAACATGATCACATCACGCTCCATGATGTGATCGACTGAGACGAGATCGCAAACCCTGTGTCCAATATAAGAACAAATGTATCATGAGCATGTGTATAAATTTAATTTAAATTATAACATAGGTACAATTAAATTTACCTATGACTCAGGATGACTAGGATCAAGAATTGTCTATCCATCCCCACCCTTACAAGCTGCAGATGTAGTCTATATGTAATAGAAGAAACAAACATGTCACAAGTTACACTTTACTAAAGTTTTAAATATATGATCTGTAGGTCCAATTAAATAGATATATTTGTAAAGTTTTACTTGTGTCTCCTGCTGCATAGGATGGATAGGTGTCTGCAAGTCCCCATATGCCATCGTCATCGCAAATATATGACTACCTATCTCACTCGAGTCTATATCACTATAGGTCACATCTCTGATGTCAAGTGTAGGATCTATGAGCATAATTATGAACAGTGAATGTTGTAGTGGGTAAGAACCTACTTCAGTAGGGGGATTGCATCCTCCTCAACTGTAGTCTGTGGTGGAGCTGTAGCTGCAAGATATATGTCCTCCTACCCCTGACCACCATGTGCCTCTAATGTACGTCTGATGATACCACTCACATATGATGGCACTGCACTAAGTGGCTGTCTGGTCAACATTTGTATAGCTTGATAGGCTAAAAGTAGATTAGTGGACAAACATGTATTCATAGCCCTCAAGCGGTCCACTAAAGACTCCATGGAGACATCTACTAGAGATGGGATGTCAACCTCATGATACATATCATCACCTAAAGATGATGCAATAGTGTGACCACCTATAGATGCAGATTGTGGCCATGTCATGTATTTGTGCACTCGGTCAGAAGACATCTCATGCACTCAGGAAGCTATAGTGGCAATACTTACGTAAACATCTCTACATGTATCATCTACCACTCTATCTCCAGCTACAACTAACTCCAAACATTTTGGCATCATCAAAAGGTTTGGACCAATCAATGCCCATTTATTACTAGGTGAAAGAGCATCTGGGTGTCTAAATTTATCTGAGAACTTGCCCTGACCTTGCCCAACATGTCTAGGGATATCCGTGTAATCAATCTCTTAATGAAGATGAAATTTTGCAAACAATTGTTTGCAAAAATATAAGGGGAACTCATCCTTTTGGGGCCACATGCGATGTGCAACCAACTAGCAAGGATACATGAAAGGTGCCACCAATGAATTAGTACACCTCATAGCATGGTACACTTTGAACTATTTCAAAGGTTGATAATGTGGGAACATGTTCTTGACACTCTCCACTGAGACCATCTCATCTATCTCCCTCCATCGCAAACCACCACTAATAGAATGATATAGAGCACTATAAAAAGTGTCCAAACTAACACTATCATAAGGGTTAAAACCCTCAACAGTGTGCATCATGCTAATAAGATCATCTCTAATTGCAATCACCTTATCTCTATGCTATAGGGTAGGTGAAGCGTATAGATTCTGATCAATAGTATCAAGTGCACTCTATAAGCACTGAGTAGTATCATTGAATAATATCTCCCCATCTTGGGTACTAGTAGTTGATCTATGGGGTGAACCACTACGAGGATGACCATGTACACTAGCCTCTCCAGAATCACTAGCCCATAAGCTCATCTCTAATTGCAATCACCTTATCCCTATGTTGTAGGGTAGTTGAAGCTTGTAGACTCTAATCAATAGTATCAAGTGTGCTCTATAAGTGCTAAATAGTATTACTAAATAATGTCTCCCTATCTTGGGTACTAGTAGTCAATCTATGGGATGAACCACTACGAGGACAACCATGTACACTGCCCTCTCCAGAATCACCACCCCTCGATGCCATAATGATGAAAGATATAAACAAAAAAAACTAGATAGATGATAATAGAGATCTACACATGCATACATATACATATATAAATAGATTATTATATAAACTAATTGAATTAAAATACAGTAATGAATCTTTCTAAACAAACCTATTGTATAACATATAAAGAAATGTTAACCACATTACATTTTGTTTTTTAGTAATAGGTACAAATCAAATTTAGATTAAAATTTTAGGGATTATGGGGGTTAGAGAGTGGTTTAGGGTTTAGAGAGATGGGGTTTAGGAGTTAGAGAGCAGTTTAGAGTTTAAAGAGATGGGGTTTAGGAGTTAGAGAGTGATTTAGGGTTGGGATAGATGAGGTTATGAGAGAGAGAGAGAGAGAGATCTGAAGTTAGGGTTTACAAAGATGGGTTTTAGGAGTTAGGTGAGAGGTTTAGGGTTTAGAGTGACAGAGTTTAGGAGTTAGAGAGCAGTTTATGGTTTAAAGTGATGGGGTTTAGGAGTTAGAGAGACATATAGGGGAGAGATAAAGTTATGTTAGGGATTATGGGTTAGGATTGGGATAGATGAGGTTATGAGAGAGTGAGAAAGATAGATGAGATGGGAGAGATGCAGTTATGTTATAGATAAAATGGGGTTAGAGAGTAGTGTAGGGTATGGGGTTTACAAGTTAGATAGTGGTTTAGGGTTTACAAACATGGGGTTTAGGAGTTAGAGAGAGATAGAGGGGAGAGATGAAGTTATGTTAGGAATTATGGGTTAGGGTTGGGATAGATGAGGTTATGAGAGAAAGAGAGATGAAGTTATGTAAGAGAGAGAGATAGATGAGATGGGAGAGATGAAGTTATGTTAGGGATAAAATGGGGTTAGAGAGTAGTATAGGATTTAGAGAGATGGGTTTTACAACTTAGATAGTGGTTTAGGGTTTGAAAATATGGGGTTTAGGAGTTAGAGAGAGATAGAGGGGAGAGATGAAGTTATATTAGGGGTTATGGGTTATGGTTGGAATAGATGAGGTTATGAGAGAGAGATATGAAGTTATGTAAGAGAGAGAGAGAGATAGATGAGATGGGAGCTCGATGAAGTTATGTTAGGGATAAAATGGGGTTATAGAGTAGTGTAGGGTTTAGAGAGATGGGGTTTACGAGTTAGATAGTGGTTTATGGTTTACAAAGATGGGGTTTAGGAGTTAGAAGGAGATAGAGGGGAGAGATGAAGTTATGTTAGGGATTATGGGTTAGGATTGGGATAGATGAGGTTATGAGAGAGAGATATGGAGATTTTTAAGAGAGAGAGATAGATGAGGTGGGAGAGATGAAGTTACATTAGGGAGATGGTTTTTAGGAGTTAGAGAGTGGTTTGGGGTTTACAAAGATGGGGTTTAGGAGTTACAGAGCAATTTAGTATCTAGAGAGATGGGGTTTAGGGGTTAGAGAATGGTTTAGGGTTTAGAGAGATGGGGTTTAGGAATGGGAGAGATGGAGTTATGTTATGGATTATGGGGTTTAGAGAGCGGTTTAGAGAAAGAGAAGTTTTTAGATTATATGGTTAGAGAGTGGTTTAGGATTTAGAGAGTAATTTAGAGTTTATAGAGTAATTTAGGTCAACATATTTGGATTTAAAGTTCAATATAGGAGTAAGAGTCTAATCTAATTCAATGTGAGAGTTTTAGTTTGAATTTGATTAGGTTTAATGTTGTGATTTAATTAAATTTAATGTTAATTAAGGTTCAATGTTAAGGCTTCAATCAGAATTTATTTGTGTTCACGGTAAGAGGTAAAGTTTGATTTAGTTCAATTTGATGGTTTAGTTACCAATTTACAGTTGTTTCTAAACCTTTACCTTTATAACAATTTATAATGATTTGTAATAAAAGCAAAATAAAAATATTTAAATTCTCTAATTTAAATCTAACTAATTTTCTATACATTTAATAATTTTTTTCTATTTTTTTCTAAAGTTTCAAAAGTTTCTAATTGTTGTAGTATTTTCTAAATTTTCTAATATTTTCAAAAAGTTCTAGTATTTTCTAAATTTTCTAATATTTTATAAAGTTTCAAAATTTTCTAATTGTTATAAACTAATTGAATCTAAATTTCCTATATAATTTTCTACTATTTTCTATAAATAATATTTTACAATTTCTCTAATAATTTTTAAGTTTTACTAAATTTCAATACATTTTCTAAACTTCATCTAATATTGGAGTACTTAAAAATATAAACGTATAATAATATAAAAAGTTTTAAACTCTGTAAAACAATATACATTTAAAATACACAGTAAAAACCATATTTCTACCTAAGAAAACATAAAATAAAACTTAAAACATATTAAAAATTAGGGGGAATTACTGACATGCCTGATTTGGCCGAATGTCTCCTCTAGCTCTTCCTATTCTGTAGTTCTCAAAAGCTCGTATGATGAAAATGATAGGCAGATTTGTCTTTTCATGGGTTATATAATTTACATGTTTTTGGTTGGAAGGGATCTGACTGGACCCCCCTTTAGACCAGACCCATGTGCAATTTTAAATGCCACTTGGTGTACAGTCGGTGCCACATAGTTTCGACCAAATTCGGTCCCCTCAAAAGGCATTCAGCCAGATCTAGTCCTACCGAAACATAAAAGTTAGCCCCAAAGGTGACACAGATATGTACTTTCACCCATATTCATAATAAATTGAGCACCTATATGGTCTACTATGTATATATACATAATAAAATTCCTTTTTAGCTTAGTTTGAATCTTAGTCTTCATCCATGTCTATTTGTATGCCTTTCTCCATCCATAATAAGTCAGTTCAATACCTAATTGAGGGCATGGAAGTGGATCTTTGGCAATCATGACTTAAAAGAGGATAAATTAGATTGTGTTTTAACAATCTTTAGACAACAAAAAAAGTCAAAGTGCACTTAACAATGAATTCAAAACATTAAATCATAACCTATGACATATTAATCAAAATGGTTTCCTACATCAAAAGTTCAACTTATCAAAAATTGATAAACCAAAAAACCAAAACAAGCTCTTTGGTAAGAAATCTATATAATTTGTAACAATTTTGATTAATTGTTAGAGCATATGCAAATTATCTTTCAAATTTCATTGTTATCATGTTCTCATGCTATTCCAAGGTGTCTTATTGGTATGAGTTGAATTACTCTTATATATCATGTGACTAGAATAGTCAGGATAAGGCATGATATTTTTATTTGATTGCTATTTGTAGGATGTTTCTATTGAAGTTGACTGGACAATTATATTAGGGAGTCTATGCATAAGCACCTTCATATATCTAATAAGAATTACATGGTGTCAGTATAGTTTGTAACACCTTTTTTTGGATTATAAAATGCCACACATACCTCAAAGAGAAAATATTTGTTCATAGATGAATCATAGAACATTCCTTTTTATTATTAATCAAAAAGTGATGTTAGATAACAGAGGGAATGGGGGGTGGTGAATCAGTTATAAACAATTATCCTACATGCCTTAAAATACTTTAAACTTTCAAATATTGGTAACCAAATCTAGCATCAAAATTTAAAATTGATATAAACTTTGCAATAAATTATCAACTTAATATATACAAAGTATCAAAGTAACATCCAATTTATACCTAGTTGCAGGGATAAATGGTCCAAATCCCAAGAGGTGTTGGTTTAAAGAATGATTTTGACAGCTAAGTGTCAATACACTTAACCATTTTTCACTATACATGCCGAGTGATATCAAGTGCTGAGTGATATCAAGTGCCGAGTAATATCAAGTGCTGAGTAACATAAGGTGCCGAGTGATATAGTTTTGTTTAGGTGCCGAGCTATCTAAGAAACAACATGTGTCGAGCATCAGTAATGCTTCATGAGCCGAGTAACTCAGAATATCAGCACAAGAGTTTGTAATTGTACAAACTATGATGTAAACAGTTTTTGTAGCCGACACAAGGTAAATCTCAAAAGATCTAGAGATAAGAACGAATCTTTTACATTTCCTACGTAATCTGCATGCAGCCAATTGGAAAATTGGAAAGGCATGCAACCAATCAGAAAAAGGCAAATATTGAGCAAGAAATTGAGATTCAATGTGGATTGTAGATCGATATCTAACCCTAAGTCTTTGAAGTCTTTTTAAGGAAGATGAAAGTTTCACTTTAATAATGATGAGAGAAGGAGAACATTGTTAAGGGGAAAACATAGTGGAATTCAGTGAAAGGAGACATAGAGAGTAAGAGCAACAATTTGATATTCAGTTGATCAAAAAAAAACAAAGGAGACGAACAAAAATTAGATCTCAGAGGATCGAAATTAGAGAGAGAGAGCCTGAACAAGTGCCTGCATTCAACACTCAAGGATTGCAAACTATCAGGTTTATAATACCTAATACTCTCTTGCCATTGTATTAGAAAGGAAATCCAATGTAGATAGGTTGGCTTAACAGCTATTTGTAGATCCTTATCAAAAGGTGATTAAATCCTTTAACAAGGTGACACTTCATGTTAAGTGTTTGTAAATCCTTTAACCAGGTCACTATTGACACAATGTAAAGCCTTTAACAAGGCAGACATTTAATAGGGCAGACCATCAGAAGTGGTTAAACAATATTACTGCAGTGATTTTTGTGGGTGTCATCCCCACCGTAGTTTTACCTTCTTATTTCTGAAGGGTTTTTGGGTTACCAAATTCCAGTCTTATGTGTCATTGATGCATGTATTAGTTTCATGTTTACTTGATGTATTTACATGCATGCAATTTACTTTCAGATAAAAGTTTTATTGGTTAAAGTGTAATACTTCTAATTCACCCCCCCCTCTCATAAGTATTCTTTCCATATTTGAATATTCCAACAAGTGGTATCAGAGCTGATAAGGTTCTCACAAGAAAAAGCATAATAGATTGGAGGAAAAGATCTAAAGATGGAAGTTTTCAAACTTGGAAAGATCATTGAAAACCAGGTGATAGATGTGCAACTTGCTCTGCATAGCTTGGAGGAAGCTAGAGATAAACTGAGAAATTCCTTGAAAAGAAGGAAGGATTTAGCCATAGCTGAAAATGAGATAAACTACAAGGATATTGATACCACAAATATATTTTCCAATGGAGATACTAAAGAGTTTGATGCAACAATTGCAGAACTGATGGAGAAAAACAAAGTTCAAGCAGATGAGATAAGATCTCTCAAGATGGAACATGAATCATAGGCCATAATGTTATGTGAAATCATTGAACAAAAGAAAAGAGTAGTTGAAGATAAAGTCATGATGGAAAATGACAAAATAAATATTGCAAATAGACTTGAAGAAAAATGTACTGAATTGACAAGGATCTCAAACATGCAGATGGATACACTTGCCCAAATGATGAACCTTCATCATGAACTCAATGTGAAAGACATTGAGATCTCTACACTGAAGATGCAGAATGAACAATTGCAGAATGACTTAAGAAGAGAAAAGAAAATTTCAGAAAGCTTCAACAAACCCAATGAAGCCATCAAGTATTTTGAGCAATTACTATAATCCCCAAGGTCCAGCAATGACACTTCAGGACTAGGATATTCTAGCACTGAAGAAGGAGAGTCATCAAAGAGTGCTGAACAAAGGAACATCAAAGGTAAAAATGCCAAACCTACATGTCATTTCTGTGGAAAGAAAGGACATACATCTAATGTATGTAGAAGAAAGAATTCCCATCAGCATGATAAGCCTAAGAGTGTAAACTATTGTTATAAGTGCAAGAAGCAAGGTCATCAAGCATATGAATGTAGAATCAAGACTATTAAGACATCAAGATTTGAGGGTCACCGTCATAATTGAAAGAAATATGGGCATAGAGCTTTTGAATGCAGATCAAAGCCTATGTGGACATCAAATCAACCAACAAGGACATCAAACCATGAAAATCACTACTATTGGGATTACAACACTAGGTACAATTATCACTATTGTCAAGAATATGGACATATACCCCAAAATTGCATAAGAACACATTTCGGGGGGAACTATAAAAGATGGTTAAGTCAAACTACATGTTTCAGTTTCTTGAAAATTGGTCATATCAACAGGAATTGCCCAACAAGGTCAAAGGCACCAAGTTCTGAGTTCAACAATGGAAAGGCAAAGATAGATGTTAAACACATCAGAAGTGAGATGAATAAGACATGGAAGAAGAAATATGAGTGTAGCACATCAAGTGTAGAGATCACTTCACCTAATGGGTCAAGTCATCACACTTCATCTAATTAAGTAAGAATGGGTGTGTGGGATTGATAAACTAAGCTACATCATACATCAGTCCCAAGACATAGAAGAACTGCAAAGAAGAAATCAACATAAGCAAAGATGCTAAGTCAAAATTAAGAATCTTGCAAAATCTGCCGAAGTTGTCTTCAGGTGCCAAGTTGCTAACAACGATCGAGTTGATAGATGATGCCAAGTTGTGAAATATCAATGGGAGCCAAGTGAAGTGAAAGACAATGGGTGTCAAGTCATGTTGAAATCCTTCAGGAGCCGAGTAGACAATTGTTAGCATAGTAAGCATTAATTGCTCTATTTTGGAGGGTACATAGTTCAATTTTTGATCACTTCTCACCATTCAAACATGAAGCAAAGAGGAGAAGAGTGCAAAAGATCAAGGTTAGCTCAGAAGCCATTTACAAAAGATTTCCACAACGATTTAGCATGAGTTTCATTGATTTAAGGTATTTTACTTGTGTGCTGAGCTACATAGTGTTTATAACCTTATTTAAATTGTAAACCCTAGTTTGGAAAAAAATGGCATTTGGGTCTGGAACCACTAAGGGTAAGGAGAGTCATGAAATATAGTTGGTTAGTAATGAAGTTAAGCAACCAGAATTCAAGCCCATTCCAGAAGTTGCATACAAGAATGATCTTGCAGGTGCATTATTAGTTATTCCTGATAAAGTTGTTATGGTCCAATATGTTCGTATATGCTATGACTGCAAAATTGGAGCCATAGGAGATCTAGAAATTTACAATGCATATGACAAGCTATGTGAGAACAAAATACTGAAAGATGAGTTCCCAATAGTCGAGAGAAAAGGATTGACCAAAACCTTAGAATTTTTGATTGTTTTCAAAGTTGAATGGGTACGCATAGTTTTGAGCAGAATAAATGATGGAGCCTTTTGGTTAGAAACAGGGCCAGTAAAATTTACCAAGAGAACTGTACATAGGGTTACTGGTATTCCAACCCTAGATCGGCCAAAGACCCTGCGTAGTGACAAAAAGGAAGTAATAGAGAAAAAAACAGGTGCTAAATGGAACAATAGGGGAATGACTATTGATACAATCACAAAACCCCTACTAGATTTTGCTGTGAGAATCATTTCACACAAATTCTATCAGTCAAGCAGGTTAAACAGTGTGCCTTGTATAGTAGTTGATGTTGCATACAAATTGATTAAAAAGGATCATACCTATGATCTAGCAGAGCTCATGTTTCAACAGATTAATGAGAATCTGGGAGCTATAAGGAAGAGCAAAGGAGCTCAATGCAAATTTGGGTCAATTTTGGTGTGCATGTTTTTCTGTTTGATGAAAGAATTTCCTTTTGTGGGTAAGGTGAAATGGAATCCAGACAAAACAATTGTTGAACAAATCAATGGATATATTGATGCAGGAGCATCCAGAGGTATAAGGGCAATCCTGTGTCACCCAAAAAAAAAATATACTTAGACTTAGTTTTTGTTTTATGTCTTTACATTTTTGGATACCCATTTGGCTCAAATAAAGGTTCCAACTCTTATAGTTCAACTATCAGTGCATTTGAAAATCACGAAAAAATAGGAGCATGCAATTTGGCCATCATTTTGGTGACCTAGAAGGTGTGACTTGGCCAGATGAAGGCAATTGAGATTTAGAGCATTCCAAAAAAAGAATCAGGTCAAAAGGCCCCATGGTTTGAAAGTTATTGCAGTTTTTCGGGTTTTGGAGACCTCCTAAGAATGCTTCAAAGTCAGGTTTGGGGCATTAAATGACCTCAAAAAGGGTCAAAAGATGGGGGACAAGAAAAGCTGGTCCATAGGGCTATAGAGCGCTTCGAGAGCTTTTCGAAAATGTAAACGGTTTGTCAATCGAAGCTACAGTTCAAAAGTTATGCCTCCCGGAAGTTCGGCTACCGTTTCTGGATTCTTCTAGATTTGCACCAATTTCTAACGCGGCTTCTGGAACCTTCTATTTTGTCGGTGGATGCCTACTAGCACTTTCTAGAATGTACTCCTAGTCCTTAACCCTCCGGGGTCTATTTAAGGAGATTTTTGGCATTGTAAAAGGCAGTTCGGATTGGAGCTTGAGAGGAGGTGCTAAAAGGAGAAATATTCTCTAGATTTATGCTATTGTAAGCCCGCAGGGCATGTTTTGAGTTTATTTTCTCTGCACTGTTTGTACCAGCTTATTTTCTTAGTTAATATAATTCCCCCTTTCTATTGTGTCTATTCTGGTTTTTGGTTTGTGTCTCCATCAAGTGGTATCAGAGCAGGTTTTCCTGAGTGTGTAGACAGAGCGCCGACTGTGAGGCAGTTTGCACCAGGACTGTGTGGTTGTGGGTTCGAGTTAGAAGATGCCTCCACGAAGAGAGCGTGGCGGAAGGGCTAGAGCTATTGATCCTGAGGAGGTTAGAGCCCTCCAGAGACAGGTACAAGCATTGAAAGAGGAGCTTCGTAGAGGAGCAAATATTGCCGCAGATGACAATAGTGAGGATGATAATGAAGAGGAAGTAATGGAAGTTGATGGGGAAGTTCTGAATCCTGTAGAGGAAAGGATTTTTAGGGCCATTACTAGGTTTGGGAAAAGACCTACAATTGAAGTGGGTATATTTTCGAGAAATTTGAAACCAGATGAGTTGATCGACTAGATCAATGAACTGGATGAATACTTTGAGTATGAGGATATAAGGGACCCATATAGGGTTAAGTTTGCAAAGGCCAAACTAAAAGGCCATGCCAAAATCTGGTGGCAAGAGGTTCAACTGGAAAGACTTAGAAGAGGAAAGGAGAAGATCACAAGATGGGATCGCGTGGTGGACAAATTGAAGAAGCAGTTCATTCCTGTGGACTACGAGCTTGATCTGTTTAAGAAGATGCATGGGTTAAAGCAAGTAGAAAGATCAATCCAAGAATATACAGAGGAGTTTTACTGACTCCTGATTAGAGCAGGGCATGCAGAAGCAAATAAGGAGAAGGTTGCTCGTTATATCAGTGGGTTACGACCTAGCATCCAGGAGGAATTAAGTCTGGTAAGAATGACTAGCGTTGAAGAAGCATACCAGTTTTCCCTACGAGTTGAAGAGAAGCTGAGTAAAAGGTTTGAAGGAAGACAAAGAGGGCACGGTCAAGGAGGAAGGGGAAGCGGTAGATCATTTGGAGGCCGCAATGAAACTGAAAAGAAAAATGAAGATGAGGGTACTAGCAGGAACCAGAGGAATGAGGGTTTCAACCGCTCCCATGATCAAGACTTTGGAAATCAAAGAGGAAGAGGTAGAGGACGTGGGCAAGGAAGAGGAGGCTTTTGTGGTACCTGTTTCCATTGCAATGAAGAAGGTCATCGTGCCTTTGAATGCCCTCAAAGACAAGGAAGGATAGATAGGAGAGCTGAGGGCCAAGCTAGGGTTGCTCATGTGGATGAGGATGCACAATCATCACATTTAGAGGATGCAAAAAGAGGAGAGACCTTGGTAAATGAAAGAGTCCTACTAAGTGGTGAAAATGAACCAGGACAACGGAGGAGTTTGTTCCGTACCAGATGCAAGTGTGAGGATAAATGTTGTGATGTGATCATTGATGGTGGTAGCACTAATAAATTGGTATCCGAAGAGATGGTCTCTAAGCTGAAGCTCAAGAGGGAGAAACATCCCCAACCCTATCAGATTTCTTGGGTAAAAGATGATCATAAGGTCCTAGTAAGTGAACAATGTTTAGTAAAATTCAAAATTGGAAGTTACCATGATGAAGTTCTCTGTGATGTTATTTCGATGGATGTTTGCCATCTATTGTTGGGTAGACCATGGCAGTTTGATAGACATGCAATACATGATGGACATGCAAACACATACTCTCTGAAAAAGGATGGAGTTCGCCACAAATTGAAGCCCATGAAAAAGGAAGGTGAAAAGGTATGTAGCAATGCTAGGATTTGTCTTGTTGATGGAAGGAAGTTTTTAGATGGCATGAAACATCAGCGTATGTGCTATGCTTTGATTCCTAGGAAAGATAAAGAAGGTAGTAGTGAAATACCATTTGAAGTTTTAGATTTACTAGGGGAATTTGGAGATATTATCTCTGATAATGTTCCAGATGGATTGCCACCAGTAAGGCAAATTAGTCATCAGATAGATCTGATTCCAGGAGCTAGTTTGCCTAACAAGGCTGCTCACAGGATGACTCCTACTGAAACAGAGGAGCTAAATAGATAGGTTCAGGAGCTGTTGAGGAAGGGCTTGATTCGAGAAAGCTTGAGTCCATGTGCAGTACCTGCAGTACTCACACCAAAAAAGGATGGAGAGTGGAGGATGTGTACAGATTCCCGAGCTATAAATAGGATAACCATCAAGTACCGATTTCCTTTGCCAAGGATGGATGATCTTATGGACTGCTTGAGTGGAGCTGAGTACTTCACAAAGATAGATCTGAAGAGTGGCTATCATCAGATACGGATTTGAGAAGGAGATGAGTGGAAAACAGCCTTCAAGACCAAGGAGGGTCTTTATGAGTGGTTAGTCATGCCCTTTGGATTGACAAACGCCCCAAGCACCTTCATGCGGCTCATGAATGAGGTACTTAAGAAGTTCTTGGGAAAATTTGTTATTGTCTATTTGGATGATATTTTAATTTTCAGCAAGACTTTGGAAGAACATTTACTGCATATTCGTAGTGTCTTTGAAAGGCTAAGGGAAGAGAAACTATTAATTAATCTAAAGAAGTGTGTCTTTGCAAAAAGGGAGTTAGTCTATTTGGGATTTGTTATATCACCCGAAGGTCTCAAAATGGATCCAGAGAAGGTAAAAGCCATCTTGGAATGGCCTACTCCAAGGTCTGCTACTAAGGTAAGATCATTTCATGGTCTGGTTAGTTTTTACAGGAAGTTTATTAAGAATTTCAGTGGCATATGTGCACCCCTAACTGATACAATAAGAGGGGATAGAAAAGAGTTCAAATGGACTGCAACAGCTGCGAGAAGTTTTGAATTGCTGAAGAAGAAGGTGACTGAACAGCCTGTGTTGGCACTTCTAGATTTTAGAAAAGTGTTCCAGGTGGATTGTGATGCTAGTGGCAGTGCTATTGGGGCTGTATTAAGCCAAGAAGGTAAGCCTATTGCATATTTTAGTGAAAAATTGAATGATGCAAAGAAGAAGTATTCTGTTTATGATCAAGAGTTCTATGCGATAGTTCAAGCCTTAAAGAAATGGAGGCATTATTTATTGCCAAAGGAATTTGTTTTGTATACTGATCATCAGGCATTATAGTACCTAAATAGCCAAGGTAAATTGAATCAGAGGCATATGAAGTGGGTAGAATTCTTGCAGAGTTATACATTTGTGTTGAAGCATAGAAGTGGAAAATCTAACAGGGTTGCAGATGCATTAAGTAGGAGACAGTTGTTGCTTACAACAATGCAGGTTGAAGTAGTTGGGTTTGATGAACTCAAGAATTTGTACCCTGAGGATCCTGATTTTGCTGAAGCATGGAAAGCTTGTAAAGAACCTATTGCTGTAGATAGAACCAAGTGGTTAGACTATTTGATTCAGGATGGCATGTTGTTCAAAGGTAGTCAATTGTGCATTCCAAGGAGTTCCATGAGGGAAAATTTGATTAAGGAGAAACACAGTGGAGGGATGGCAGGACATTTTGGTCGGGATAAGACCATTGCCATTCTTAGAGAACATTATTTTTGGCCTCAAATTACACAGGATGTGAAGAAGTTTGTACAGAGTTGCCAAGTTTGTCAAGTGGCCAAGGGATTTAGTCAAAATACTGGCCTATATCAACCATTGCCTGTTCCATCAAGGCCATGGGAGGACATAAGTATGGATTTTGTTCTTGGATTGCCAAGGACACAAAGGGGTAATGACTCAGTATTCGTGGTGGTTGATAGGTTCTCCAAAATGGCACATTTCATTCCATGCCACAAAACTCATGATGTTGTCCATATTGCAGACTTGTTTTTCAAAGAGGTGGTAAGACTACATGGTCTTCCCAGGAGTATAGTTTCTGACCGAGATACTAAATTTGTGGGGTATTTCTAGAGGACATTGTGGAAGAAGTTGAGAACAGACTTGAAATTCAGTTCCACGCATCACCCACAGACTGATGGCCAAACAGAAGTGGTAAATAGAAGTCTAGGCAATTTGCTGAGATGTTTAGTTGGAGATAAGCCCAAGGGATGGGATTTGATTCTACCACAGGCAGAGTTTGCTTATAATAACTTTGTAAATAGGAGTACTAGAAAATCACCATTTCAAATTGTATATGGGAATAGCCCAAGGACTGCACCAGAATTGAGGAAGATAGAACAAGGGGAGAGAACAAGTGCTGAAGCTGAGGAATTTGCTGAACACATCAAGCGTCTACATGAGGAGGTTCAAGCACACATTATCAAGATGAATCAAGAGTATAAAGCTAGGGCTGATGCAAGGAGAAGACATAAGGAATTCCAAGTAGGGGATCTTGTCATGGTGCACTTACGAAAAGAAAGATTTCCAATTGGTACTTACAACAAGCTGAAAATGAAGAAATTTGGCCCCTGCAAAATTTTGAAGAAACATAACTCAGGAAATGCATATGAGGTGGAGCTGCCAGATGGTATTCACATTTCTCCCATTTTCAACATTGCAGATTTGACAGAGTATCATGATGATGGTGCTGATGAGGAGCTAGTTTTAGAGCCATGTCCAATTCCTGCTTCTAAGAAGGAGGAGATAGAAGACATTCTAGATCAACGTGTGGGTAGGAGTACCAGAAACAGGCAGTATGAAGAGTATTTGGTAAAATGGAAAGGACGGCCGATCGAGGACTCAACTTGGATTTCAGCAGTTGAGGTTTCCCATTTGGGATTTCCTCTACCATCCATAAAGTGACAGGGTCACTTTTCAATCTACCCTGGGTGTCTGATGCAGGAGCATCCAGAGGTATAAGGGCAATCCTGTGTCACCCAAAAAAAAAATGTACTTAGACTTAGTTTCTGTTTTATGTCTTTACATTTTTGGATACCCATTTGGCTCAAATAAAGGTTCCAACTCTCATAGTTCAACTATCAGTGCATTTGAAAATCTCAAAAAAATAGGAGCATGCAATTTGGCCATCATTTTGGTGACCTAGAAGGTGTGACTTGGCCAGATGAAGGTAATTGAGATTTAGAGCATTCCAAAAAAAGAATCAGGTCAAAAGGCCCCATGGTTTGAAAGTTATTGCAGTTTTTCGGGTTTTGGAGACCTCCTAAGAATGCTTCAAAGTCAGGGTTGGGGCATTAAATGACCTCAAAAAGGGTCGAAAAATGGGGGACAAGCAAAGCTGGTCCATAGGGCTATAGAGCGCTTTGAGAGCTTTTTGAAAATGTAAACGGTTCGTCAATCGGAGCTACGGTTCAAAAGTTATGCCTCCCGAAAGTTCGGCTACCGTTTCTGGATTCTTCTAGATTTGCACTGATTTCTAACGCGGCTTCTGGAACCTTCTATTTTGTCGGTGGATGCCTACTAGCACTTTCTAGAATGTACTCCTAGTCCTTAACCCTCCGGGGTCTATTTAAGGAGATTTTTGGCATTGTAAAAGGCAGTTCGGATTGGAGCTTGAGAGGAGGTGCTAAAAGGAGAAATATTCTCCAGATTTATGCTATTGTAAGCCCGCAGGGCATGTTTTGAGTTTATTTTCTCTGCACTGTTTGTACCAGCTTATTTTCTCAGTTAATATAATTCCCCCTTTCTATTGTGTCTATTCTGGTTTTTGGTTTGTGTCTCCATCATATATTGAATAGATGGGTGATAATTTTGATGCCCAAATGACTAGCTACTTTGAGGACTTCAAACAGTCCATGAAACAAAGAATGAGGATTCTAGTCTCATTGACTAAGAAATATGAAAAAGACATTTGTTTTCTTGTAGATATTGATTATACCTATATACAAGCAATCATACCTAGAGTGAGATGGCTTAGGCCACTAGGTTATGAACTCAACATTGATCAAGCCTCTGCAGCAATAATAGCCCTCCTTGCAGAAGAAGTTGATAAGAATGCAAAAGCCTTTGGAACCTATGATGTTGTATAATCAAGGGTGATAGAAAATTTGAAGACTGCCTCAGCAGTAAAGAAGAAAGAAAAATTGGTAAGGAAAATCAAAAGAAAATTTGGTGTTGAAGGAGAAGGAACAGCAAAAGAGGAAGGAGAAGACATTGAAGATGAGGGAGATGAACCTCAAGGTCTGACTCAAGGGTTAGGAGAAGATAAAGAGGAAAGTGCTGAAGAAGAAGAAGCCAAGGAAGCACAAGTTAAAACCAAGGTCAAAAAAGGAAAGGCCACAACTCCTCCTGCTTCTCAACCCAAGAGAAAGAAAGTAGCTGCTCCTGCACCAAGGAGACCTACTACAAGGGATGTAGCACAAAAAGCCCAAGAGGAGACAAAAGAGAAGAAGAAAACTTTAAAGAAGACTATTGTCGAGCCAAAGAAGAAAATAAAATTTGTTGCCTAGCCTCAAATAGATGAAGAAAAGACTGAGTCAGAGGACAACAACCAATTTCAAGTGGTAAGGCACAAACCTCAGACTACTATTGATAAATTATGCAAAAAGATTAAGAATGATGATTTGAAAGGTTTAAAGAACCTAAATTTTTCTAAGCTCACCAAGGAAGAACAAAATAAATTAGAGGAATCAGTGTATGCTATGATGGCTGAGTATAAGCACACACCTCTAGAGTTAGATGAATCCATACCTAAAGAATTGTACAAAATTGTAGAGGATAAATGGCATTTTTGTTTGCAAATGGAAAGGGAGATAAGGGAATCAACATTAGCCAGATTGTTGCTTGATTTGACTAAGGATCAAATAACGAATGCAATCAAGAGGCATAACAATAGATTTAGTCCCAAACATAGAGCTTTCAACATTTTATAGAACAAAATTGAGGATGTAGTTACAAAATCCACAAGATTGTGGAAGATAGTTTACAAGAAAATAGAAGATGTATACAATGAAGAATATAAGGTAGAGGCAAGTGCCAAGAAAAAGGAGATGAAGGTATCAAGAACCAAGGAAAAAGAAAAAGAAAAAGTGGAGAAGAAGGTTGAAGAAGAAAAGGAAGAAAATGCACATACAGAGGAGAAAGAGGAAGAGAAAGAATTAGCTATACAACAAGATCAAAGTGTGCAAGACACATAGGTATCCCCTCCTAGTCCTCCTCATTCCATCATCACACCTACAGAGATTGTCAAAATCAAGGATGTTATTGACATTTCAAGTCCAAACATCAATCCATTAACTACAGAGGATTTAGCAAAAATCCTTGACCAATCAACACTAGTAGCAAAATTATGTTCAAATTCTGTATTGGTCAGTGTTGATGAATTACAGAATCTAGTAGTTAAAACAAAGGCAGTCAAGGTGAAAACACAAGAACCACCTTCGACCATACAACCTACTGATATTCTATTCCTTCCTCCACCACCTCCACCAAGTGTAGTCACTGATACACTTCAGATGCCGAGTATAGCAATAGGGGAAGTTAAAGAAACATCTGAACAGCCAGCAAGTTCAACCCCACCTAGTGATCACCAAAAGGATAAACAAGCTAAAGAAAAAGATGAGACAAGTAAGAAGGAGGAGTCTACAATACAAACATTGGTTGCATTACCCAAATCTGGTACTCCAACACAAACTCTTCAGCAGCTGAGCAATGATAGGTTACCATTACAAATCAAGACACTAGGCTTGAGCTCATCAAAGGAAGTCAGGAAACTTCACTATGGAATTC
Organism: Cupressus sempervirens; assembly: GCA_028749045.1. Classification (NCBI taxonomy): domain Eukaryota; kingdom Viridiplantae; phylum Streptophyta; class Pinopsida; order Cupressales; family Cupressaceae; genus Cupressus; species Cupressus sempervirens. Next base: position 559,670,579 of record CM053793.1, on the reverse strand, counting down.
CTGAGCTTGATGAAGAAATAAAGATTCCATACTATGAATCCAACACTCTCACTGAAGAGAAGATCAATGAAATTCAGAGTGCATTGGATAGAAGAAGGAGACAAGAAGCACTAAGAAGAGAACACAAGCACAAGCATACCTTGAATGAAATCAAAGACATATTCACAAAAGCTTTCTACTTACAGTCTCTAGATGAGCCAAGGCCAGTTATAGAGCAACTATCTGATATAGTTGACTAGGTGACTAGTGAAGACTAGGAAACAAACATCAAATTACTGGAATGGTCAGAAAGAAAATTCCAAGGCAAGGTAAATAAGAAAATATCCAGAGATATAGCACTATCACAAGTGGAGCTGGCTAAGAAAATTGAAATAGTCAAAACTGTACTTGGAAACATATTTTCCCTGTACAATAGGTTGTGTGATTTTTCCACATTCACATAAGACACTAGCCAGAAATAACTGAGCTTGGAGAGAAATTTGAAGATTTTTAGCATGCAACTCCCTACAAATCCAGCTCAGAGTGAGAAGCATTTTGCATAATCGCTTCACACACAAAGAGAGTTAGCCGTCTTAGCAACAAAGGAGGCAACCACTAAAGCCAAATTGATGCAAATTCAATCCTCAATCACTCCTCATTTGGAAATACTTCACAAGGAGCAGATGAATGCAAAGACAATCCTCAAGAAAGACCCCAATCTTTCTACATCTGATGGACTTGTACACCTAGCAGCAGAGATTGCCATCCAATATAAGTCATTGGATGTTGCACTAGCAAATTGGGATGCAGCTCTGAAGGTACTCCTTGAAGTAAAATTACATTTTTGGCCAAGTATGGCATTTCCCTATAGAACCCTTGACATAAGTGTCAAAAAGGGGGAGAATAAGTATGGGGGAGTTAAGTAGAGATTAAGTATGGGGGAGTTAAGTACATAATGAAATGGTAAGTATGATGAAAGGGGGAGATAGAGAATTTTGGGAAAATTTTAACAAATTTTGATATAACATATTGGTCAGAATGTAGAAACAGGATAGAAGTCACTGAGTGTACAAGGCATAATCAACTCACAAGGAGTCATAAGGTATATTGTTATTTGTTCTTACAATTTTTGAAGCAAATAAGAAGATGCATGAAATAATGTCAAAGATCACAGGATCTTAGTTAAGTGTTTTTGCCACTAATGTCAAAGGGGGAGATTGTTGGTTTAAAGAATAATTTTGACAGTTGAGTGTCAATACACTTAACCATTTTTTACTATACATGCCAAGTGATATCAAGTGCCGAGTAATATCAAGTGCTAAGTAATATCAAGTGCTGAGTAATATCAAGTGTCGAGTAATATCAAGTGCCGAGTGATATCAAGTGCCGAGTAATATCAAATGCTGAGTAACATAAGGTGCCAAGTGATACAGTTTTGTTTAGGTGTTGAGCTATCCAGGAAACATCATGTGCCAAGCATCAGTAATGCTTCATGAGCCAAGTAACTCAGAATATCAACATAAGAGTTTGTAATTGTACAAACTATGATGTAAACCATTTTTGTAGCTGACACAAGGTAGATCTCGAAAGATCTAGAGATAAGAATGAATCTTTTACATTTCCTATGTAATCTACATGCAACCAATTGAAAAATTGGAAAGGCATGCAACCAATCAGTAAAAGGCAAGTATTGAGCGAGAAATTGAGATTCAATGTAGATTGCAGATCCATATCTAATCCTAAGTCTTCGAAGTCTTTTTAAGGAAGATGAAAGTTTCATTGTAATAATGATGAGAGAAGGAGAACCATGTGAAGGGGGAAACATAGTGGAATTCAATGAAAGGAGACATAGAGAGTAAGAGCAGCAATTTGATATTTAGTTGATCAGAACAAAGCAAAGGAGATGAATAGAAATAAGATCTCAAAGGATCAAAATTAGAGAGAGAGAGCCAAAACAAGTGCCTGCATTCAGCAATCAAGGATTGCAAACTATCAGGTTTATAATACCTAATACTCTCTTGCCATTGTATTAGAAAGGAAATCCTATGTAGATAGGTTGGCTTAACAGCTATTTGTAGATCCTTATCAAAAGGTGATTAAATCCTTTAACAAGGTGACACTTCATGTTAAGTGTTTGTAAATCCTTTAACCAGGTCACTATTGACACAGTGTAAAGCCTTTACCAGGGCAGACCATCAGAAGTGGTTAAACAATATTACTGCAGTGATTTTTGTGGGTATCATCCCCACCCTAGTTTTACCTTCTTATTTCTGGAGGGTTTCTGGGTTACCAAATTCCAGTGTTATGTGTCATTGATGCATGTATTAGTTTCATGTTTACTTGATGTATTTACATGCATGTAATTTACTTTCAGATAAAAGTATTATTGGTTAAAGTGTAATACTTCTGATTCACCCCCCCCTCATAATATTCTTTCCATATTTGAATATTCCAACAAGAGGAAAATATTTGTGGAATTCTAAGTTGTGACTCTTAGTCTTCTATTGGTTGTATTCATCTTATTTGTAAAAAGTGGATTCTAAGTTGTGACTCTTGGTCTTCCAATTGTTATTTCTAGTGTGATTGCTCGAAAGGTGCTTGAATAAGTTGTAATTGTTTCTCTTAAGGAGCACCCAATATGTAAATGATCTTAATATAATATTTGTGAAAGTCAAAAGACCAAAATGAGGCTTTTATTAAGGCATGTGTATAAGCAACTCCAAACAATCTTAAAGTTTCATTATGATTGCAGTGATTTTGTGAGAACTCAATCACATGGAGGTTCACTATTGCTTTCTCATTTTGAATTTTTTTAATCTTATTTAATCAATTATTTAAATCTTAGTTTATCAAATTGTATAGTATTTGCTAGTGCACTTTTGCTTTTAGTCTTGTAGATTAATTAAACAAAAAGGGAAAAAATTTAGGTTTTAAGTGGTATATTCATATGCTATATGTGTAGATAATGATTATTCATGTAGATGCCTATGTAATATATTTGTCTTGATTAAGTTAAAAGAGGTTTTGATAAGACCTAAAACCTTTTACAAAGAGTAGAGCATGTAAGAAAAAACAAGTCCAAATGAAACTATGCATCAACAACCAAAATAAAAGAAACCAAAAAAAAGAAACCCCGACAAAGGGTTAGACAACAGAGACACCAAAAATACCAAAGAAAGACAAAAAAAGAACAACTAGAAAGTCTTCAATAGGTCCATTGCCTAATCAGCTAGAATGTTCATTCTAACTATAGAAGCCCTTGGCTCATCAATCTCTTTATCATCCATAGCCTTAGGTTTCTTTGAACTTTCCCTAGTCCTTTTACTAGGTCCTTGATCATCCCTTAGCTCCTTATTGTCATGGCCCTTTCTCCCCTATTCCATCTGCTCCAAAAGGATCTTAATATTTTCAATAGTGACCTTTAAAATTGAATAGCTCTATTCAAAAATATTTTTCAAAGTGTTCTCAATACCCATGACCTTGTTGTCCAACTTATCCACCCTTTTATGTAAATCTTTCATCATATTGTCTATATTTCTGATTGTCTCATCCAGGCTTGGCACTCTTTTCATCATATTTGTAAAATTTTCATCATTACCAATAAGATCGGTAAGTCTATCCAGGTGTTGGCCCAAAGTTCTCTCTCCCCTACTGGTTTTACTAAGATGCTCAAACTCCCTCCGGATATCCTACAATTGACCCTTAAGAAAATCAACATCCATCTTCATCAGTTCTGGGTTGCTGAACACACCAGTCACATTCCCATATCTTTTCTATCAAATATCTATATCAGATTGCCCTCCCCTGGGTTCAAATTAACATTCTCAATGTTATCTTCCAAGTTTGGATTGATATCCCCTTTGGGAATCTTCTTCTTGTCTTTAATGTTTGTAGCCCCCATATAGGAAAGAAGTTCCTCCTTTAATAAAATTTTTATACCACTATCAATTATCTTCTTTTTATTTTTGGTATTAGTTCTTTTGCCACTAGTTTCTATAATTACCTACACTTCTTACCTTTTTTCTCCACAATCTCCTCATCAGTACCCAAATCAGTATCATAATCCACCTCCTCATTGTTCCTTTTCCTTCTCTTAGAAGACAAACCATGGTGGACATAAATATTCCTCTTATTCTCCATAAATCATACTCCTCCTCATCTATCACATCCTTATAGACATCTTCAAAATCACTCCCTTCTATATCACAATCCTCCAAAGTCTTCCTGCTAATATGAGGCTTTTCCACTATCTTCATTTTCAAGAGATTCATGATTAAACCTATAAGTCCTTCATGACAGTCATCATCCCCATCTAGGTTATTTTTAAACTCAGAATACTGTTATCTAGAGATTGCATGAGGTGAAAAGGGAAATTAATCCTAACCCCATGCCTAAAATGGTTCACCAGCATAAAGTAGTGACCATAAATTTTGGAATAGTGCCCATCCAAGGTAATGTACTCAAGCAAAACAAACAAAACAAATCTCCAAGGTCTAGAAATATTTTAAGGGCTAAAGTAAGAGTTACTGATTTTAACCAACCTTTTTCTTTCGTGGTCCAACTGCATAAAAGCATCAAAAACTTTGTTTGAAACTTTTCTATCCCTAAAGAAGTTAATCCCCTCCTTATCGAAGCTTGTAGCTTTAGTGATAACATCCTCACTGAATTCCATGCATTGGTTCCCCACAAGAACACTTCCATTCTTCCAAGATTTGATAAATATCTAATGATGGATGGATTACTACCCTTAAGATTTTCTAGGTAGCCCATAATCTTGCCCCTTTCTAGAATGCTCTAGACATTTGGTTTCTATTTCCACTCTAAGAAATCACTGGGCTCACATCTCTTCTTCTTGAAACCCATATCTTTATTCCTACTAAAACTACTTGTCTCCTAAAAAAAAGAAAGGAAATTCCTAGTTTGGGCCTCGAAGAAACAACTATCTCTTTGGTTCTCCAAAAGAACCCACAATTTGTGTTGCAAAAAGTAAATGATCACATCATAATTATACCCTAGCGAGAAATGACCTTTGTAACTCACCTCATAAATAAACCGCATTGTAAAATTAATCATTTTTAAAGATTTGTTCATTTATTTGCTATCCAATTGTACTCCATCAAAGATAAGCCTTCAATAGGGATGTCACTACCAATATACCAAACAATCTTCATGGAACTTTCACAAACCACATTAATAGACCAATCAGCCACCATGTTAGCTTCTCTATAGTTATGAGAGATAATACATTCATAAAAGGAATTAATTAGATTTATGGCTTTGTAAATAATATTATGAATAGTCCATGAAAGGGGTAGTGACCTTATTAAGACAATTGATGATGTTTAAAGAGTCACCCTCAAGTCATATTTTCTCAAAATTCTTACTCAGTAAACAAGAGACCATGTAATGCAATACTAGCCTCCTCTATATGATTAATTTGATTTCCTATAGGGATTACCATAGCCCCATTACTATAACCATTTTTATCTCTGATTATGATCTCGCATCGAACAATCCCTGGGTTTCCCTCGAGGCACCATCAAAATTGATTTTATACCACCCCTTATGAGGACAATCCCATGCATAATTTCTTCTAAGGTTTATCTCCATGTGAAGCTGATGAGATCCATCCACCTTCTAGTTCTTGATGATTGTGGTCTCCCAATCGTCTTTAGGCTCTTGAATCTTACCACTCATCCTGACATTCTCAGTCACCACCCTCTTAATCTTCGTAAAATATCTGGTTGGAACTTGATTCCCTACCTCTAAAAACCCTATCATTCCTTTCTTTCCAAACTCCCCAACAAAAGTGAGGTAGGAAAAATTTCCAAATATTGATAACTAGAATATTGTGAGAAGGAGACTTCCTAGCAGAAAAAAAATCTTGGATATTGTTAGGAAAGACCCACTCAAAACAAAAGAGTGTAAGAAACTTATCCCATAACTTTTGGACATATGAACAATGTAAGGTCATATACTCAATAGATTCCTCTTCCTCCTTACAAAGGTAGTATATGTTGACAAGGAAAAAACCTTTCTTCTTTAGATTATCCATGGTGATATTTTTACCCTGCAACAAAATCCAAAAAAAGATATTAACTTTAGGGGTCATGCCCTTAAACCAAGATTTCCCCCAGCAAGGTTCATGATAATCTTCAAAATTTTGAACATAGAGAGAAGAAACTACGAATAGTTCATTGTAGTTAAGCTTCCACATGAGAAAATCCTCCTCTTCAATAAAGAAGACAACATTCAACGTTATATTTAGGTCCTTAAGGGATAAATCCACTGTAGTAAAGTCCACCTACTTACTATCTTCCCAATAATCAGCTACATAAGTACCAAAAGCCATCTTAACTACATCATATAGCCATTCCAGTGTTGTTCAGTACTAAGAGGGTGATCCAACACCCAGATATGATCCCATAAATGAATAGTTTCCCCATTGCCCACTTCTCATCTCACCCTCTTATTGACCATCTATTTGTTTTTTAAGCATTTTTCTAGATTATATTTGTTATTCCAAATATTCTCCATCCTCCATCATCATTAAAACATCTCTATATAAGTTTAGACAACAAATAATCATTCATATTACTCATTCTTCTTAGCCCCAAACTCCCTTTCTAATAGGATTGCATACCTTCTCCCAGGCTATGAGAGCCAATCTTTTCTTTTTTTGGCCATACCTATATGTACAATTTTTTTGGATTCTCTCAATAATATCAACATATTTCCTAGGAATCTTAGACACACTAAGAGCATATGTACAATGCAATATTCTAAATAGTAGTTTTTAAAACAATAATCTTACCATCTTGGCTAAGGAGGGATCATTTCCAAACCACAAGCTTGTTCTAAATTTTATCAATCAATGATCTTCAAAATGAATTAGGGGGATCAAGACAAAGGGTCAGACCAAGATAAGACCCTGGGAGACTGCCAACCTCACAACCCAAAATTCTCTCAATCTTAGATTTCCTATTCTCATTAACATTTATGAAGTAGATATATCTTTTTAGCCATTTAATGAGCTGACTAGTGGCATTCCCATAATTTTCAAGAGCCTTCCTAAAATGTCTAGCATTTTTCACTGTAGTTTCTCCCATCATAGTAAAGTCATCCACAAATTTCTCATGAGAACAAATTTGATCCTTAGATGAGGGTCTAAGAACAACAAAGTCACCTTTTTCAACCATTTTATCAACGAATCTACCAAAGCATTCCACCACCAAGATAAATAAAATAGGAGATAAAGGGTCACCTTGTTTTAAACCTTGTGAGGCTTGAAAGAAAGGAGTCGGGGACCCATTAACTAACATCGAGAAAGTGGCAAAAGAGATCAATATATAAATAAGATCCAAGAATCTATCATTGAAACCAAAATCTTGTAGCCTAGTCTCATCTTTAGATAAATCTAATTTTAGTAGGAACCCTTCTTTGTTAGATTTCGTCAAAGAGTGGATAACCTTATGAACAAAAATAATAGAATCCAGGATTTGTCTTCCTGGCACAAAGCCATTCTACTATCTTGATATCAAAGAAGGGAGAAAATTTGAAATTATTAAAGTAAAAACTTTAGATATAATCTATAAAAGGAGTTACAAAAAAGACTAATAGGTCTAAATTGATCCATACTATCAACCCCCTGCTTTTTGGGTATCAGAGCAATGAATGTGCCATTCAACTCTTTCAAAAGTTTCCTAGATCCAAAAAAATCCTTAACACCATTAATAACATCTTCAATTATAATATGCCAATAGGTATGAAAAAGGAGAAAGGGAAAACCATTTGGGCTTAGCGCTTTGTACCCCTCAAAAGAAAAGACAACCTTTTAAATTTCCTCTTTTGAAGGAATAATAGTAAGGACTCTATTCTGGGCTTCATTTAGGATGTTAAGAATACAATCCAAGAAATATTTCTGCATATTCCTATCAAGATGGGTACCATTTTTCAATAACTCACTGAAATACCTGGTAGCTTCACCTCTAAAGTCTTTCTTCTTCCTTAGTAATAACCTCATCCACCTTCAATATAGAAATTATGTTAGCCATTCTATGTTTCAAAGTAGTCATGTGAAAGTACTTCATATTTCTATCCCCTTCTTTCAAAAAGATCTTTCTCAAGCATTGCTTCCAGAAAGTCCCTTCTTTAGTGATAATGTCATGTAAATTGATCCAATTTTGCATCCTCTTCCTCCTTAGACACATTCTCATAGCCATTCATCTGGATATTGTCATGCATCTCTTTCAACTCCTCCATAATCTTTCTTTTGCAGTAAAAAAATGTTACCAAAAGTTTCTTTATTCCATCTTTTAATGTTATCTTTAACATTTCTCAACTTCTTCATGACTTTAAACATTGTTGTCCCATCAACCTTAATCATCCACCATTCCTTTATAAGATTTTCCAAGATAGGATATAAGGTCTACATTTTTTCAAAATGAAAGGGAAAATTCCTTTTCATTGAAACATGATCAGCTAAAAGAGAAATAGGATAATGATCAAACCTTGCTCTCACATAAGCTAATAAAGAGAAAGTGTAATTTTGAAACCAATCATTTCTAATTAAAGCTTTATCAAGTCTAACTTGTATAATATCATTTCCCAATCTTCTATTTGTCCAAGTGTAGTTTATACCTTGTAGATCAATATCATGAAGTTGGTGTTCATCAATAAAATTCATTAGATCAATTCTGCTATCCAGATTAGGCTGGCTTCTTTCCATCTTCTCATTTTCTTTCAAAGGAGTGTTAAAATCTCCCATAATAAACCATCCCTCATCAAAAAATTTCCTCCGTTGGTTAGATATTTTAGACCAAAATTTTTTTCTTCTCCACTTTGTATTAGAAGCATAGAAATTAGTTTGGACCCATGAAGTACCATCCTTGATATTCCAACATCTGACATTCACCATATTATTTCTCTATGATATAATCTTCCCTTTGATATTACTAAAATTTCAGATCACAACTATAACTCTAGAAGCTTACAACATCAAGCCCTATGGTTTTACCACTACCGAAAAAATAGCTTGTCAACCTTATCTTTAGGCATCTTAGTTTCTTGAAGAAGTACCATATCTAGTTTATTGTCTCTTATCATATTCATAACCATATCTTTCTTGTGAGGTTTATTCAACCCTCTTACGTTACATGAAATGATCTTCATTACTTTTGGAATGATCTTGACTCTAAGATGGTCCTATGAGTACCATTTGCTATATTCCTATTCGCCTCCATAGTTTTTTTCTTTTCTTCTGATTTGAATGCCTTCCTGGTGTGGTATGAGTATAACCAACATCTCCTATTTTATCACTCCTAGTATTTCTAATAACCACCACATTCTCCTTATTGATCTTCTGATTATCCTCTCTTCTTGTTTTTATTTCTTTTCTTGTCTGCAACTGCTATCCAGTCATTTCCATTACTTTCATAATCTACTTGCAAAAGCCAAACAATACTTTTTAAATCTCCCCATTTGGGGGTGCTAACCTCATTTAGATTTGGTGTTCCTACCTTTTGGGGTGACTTTATTTCTATCATGTAATAAATCTGAGAGCACTCAGAAAGTCCAGCCCCAAGAACAATACACTTTTGGGCATCTTGAAAGTCCATCTCATTACTAGTGATAGGATTATCACCACTAGCACCTAGCATTTCTTTCTCAATAATGTCTACTCCATAGATCCCTTCACCAACTAATGTATCTTCTATTTTTCTTTGGGCTTCCTCATCATAGGTATCCTTTACATATTGAGATTTTTTCATAGAAGACTCCTATCTAAGCCTAATTATGGATCAATCAAGGATGGGTCTCCATTAACATTATCATTTTTCTTCATCTGTTCTAGCTTTTGGTCATTACTGCTAGAATCACTATTTTTGTCCTCCAACTTTTGATCATTATTACTAGTATTAGTGCTCTTCTCATTATTTGTTAGGGTGTGATCCTTAAGATCATAATCCTTTTTTCCCTTTTTGACCCATTATTTCTTGAACTACTTAGAGATATTGGCTCTACTAGGGCATTTCTTTGCCCATTGTCCAACTTTTTTACAATGGAAACAAGAAAACATGATAGGATCATATTTAGTCTTCTACACCGAAGTCCTTAGTTTTGAATGTAGCATAATGCATTCAGGCATATCCACACTTTGAATGACACCAACACAAATTCTTGCATATGTAAGCCATTTCCTCAACATTGTAATTGGATCCATAGACAAAAGCTATTTAAAACTGTTTGCAATGCCTTGGAAAACATCTTCCACCTAGAATTCTAGGGGCATACTTGGTAGTTTCAACCAAATCGGTGCTCGAATTGTCATTTCATCCTAAAAGCTTATATTGGGTTGCCATTTATGCAAGATCATGGTATTCTTCCCAATTAGCTAAGGTCCACTACACCGAATATTTCTATGCTCTTCATCACATGAGAAACAAAAAGATAAACTTCCTTTGGACATCACATCCACATTAAATTTCCCTTTTAAAACCCATTTTCTCTTCACAAAGGCCCTCACAATCTCAATATTAGGTTTGGCTCCCAAGAACCGACCAATGAGTGTATTATCCATTCAAGAGATATTCAAATAATGATTTGGTTTGTGATTTCTAACCCAAAAGAACCTAGCTCAACATTCAAAATGTTCTTCACGGGGAGTAGAGTGGACTAACCATCTAGTTTGATGCCAAATAGACTTGACTACGTTTTTCCATGAATCGTCTGAAATGGATCAGAGACTACATGTCTAGGTCTCCTCGAGTCCCTAGGCACATTAGCACCTTCAGAATCTAACCTCATTCCTTGTTTGCCTCCATTTCTAGACGATCCAACACCATCTTGTACCTTCTTGCTTCCCTTTCCATTTGAAATCTGAACTCCTCCATTCTCGCTTGTTGCTCTCACCATCGCTATATGTTAAAATAATCTGTGTAATGTATTGTCATCCTTGAACAAGATTCTTAGACTTTTACCATAGTTTCACATTGCAAACACTTTTTAGTTCAACTTAGTTAAAAAGTTATAAATATTTTCTTTTCCTTTTTATAATATTATGAGTCAACTTTTAGTAAGAATGTTAGCTAGTTATTTGTATTTTGTTTATCAAATATTAAACTGGTTTATGTAGTGCATCACATGAAGTTTTGATAATAAAATAAAAAAGAGGCTGTTGTCTTGTGGAACAAAAGAACTACCACATTAACTCCACATTAACTACAACTAGCACATTCCCAACATAAGAAAGCAACCCAACTCTTACCTCTATAAAAAACATAATATACAAAGTATTTAAAGTAGCAAAATATAAGTTTTTAAACTGAAAGTAAACATAAACGCTTTCCCATGCAAGGTGGGTAATTAAAGTATTATTTAAAAAGTAATTAAAGCCATACAGGCTTCTACAAACTATAAAGAAAAAATTATTAAAAACTTTAACAACTATTTTTTAGCATTTCCTCCACCCCACTTAGATAGCAATATACCAGTCTACTTTTCCTTGAGGAACTCAAACAACTCCTTGTAGTCATTGTCACTATTGGCCTTAGTGCCAATGACTCTCTCCTGCATCATGCATAGAGTGACATAACACACTTGCATGACCTTGATTGCGAACTTGTTGGAATCCTTGATGTGCCTGTTAAACTTGCCCACATCCTTCTTCATCTCATGAATAATACCTTTGAGAGTCACTAACTAGTTTTTTATGTTTCTTGTACATCGCATGAAGTTAGCTCTTAAGGAAAAATTCCCTTTTAATGTTAACTTCGTAATTTTCTATATAGAGGTGCAATACGAACTTTGCACTCATAAAATATTGTTGTTGCTAAGGAAATGTCCACACAAGGCTAATTAGAAAGATATTATTTCTTAAGGAATGAGAGTCAAGTCTTTGATTAGAAGTTTTTATACAATTTATTTATTGATTATTCAACTTGATATATAATGTTTACAACATACCAATTTTATCTCAAAAAGAAAATTAACAATATTGAAATAAATTTAGATTTATACTTTATACTTTATACACTCATTATTATTATATGTCTTAATTAATATTATTATAAAACTTATCAAAGTTAAAAATCATACATTCTATATAATTTCTAAATAATATTATTATCAAATTAATATAATTTCTAAATAATATTATTATCAAATTAATGTTTTCTTTTGTGAGAGATAGCAACTCAATTTTCACTATGTTAAATAAATTCCTTTGCAACAAAGTTTCATATGTATGTACACCATTATGAGTATGCAACATTTCCAAAATGCTTTAGGATGCTTTATTTTTTTAATATAATACATGTACTAAAAGGAATATATACAAATACACTCTCTTTGAAGAAATTGACGTTTGAGGTGGAGAATAAGATTAAAAGGCTCGAAGGATAAATATATCATATGCACTTTGAATAATAGCTCCAAGTTCATATTGCTTTTCACGCTTTACCATCTTATGGCTAAATATAATTATATGTTCTTCCAAGAGGGAATAAAAAAATTAACGTTCTTTTCCACGTCTTTGGATGGTAAAGAGAAAATAGAAAAATTATTCCTATGCCTATAAATGAAAGGAAAAAGAAGATACGTGAGAAGAAAGCTTTCACATTTTTAAATTTTTATTTTCTTTGTATGAATTTTTTATCTCACAATAATAATTATTAAATTGTAAATCTTGTCCACTTCTTAGAAAGTATTTAGAATTAGCATATAATTTCATTGCTCTCATATCAATGTACACATTTTTTAAAATTTAAATTGGACACTTATAATGGAAGATAAATTGTTTTATATAAATTGTATCGATATGGTATCTAAAGCCAAATCTTTCTTAGTGAGGATGAAGGTTGTTCAATGAGTGACTTGTGATTAATATTTTTTTGTCAAACTAATTTTGATAATTAATATTATATAAGAAAAAAATGATATGTTGAAAGATATAAATTATTGAATTATTTTGTTATTCTATTTTTTTTTTCAAATATATATTTAGTGAAATAAAACAATTAATTATCTTGATATATTATTTAGTAGAAAGTTTATTCAAGTTTTTGTCAAAGTATCATGTCATCATAAGATGGAAAATATAAGTACTAGCACTTGCACCCAAAAAGGTGCAAGGGTATGCCGATAGGTGTTTGATTTGAAAAGCATAAATGAAGTTTTATATAACAAAAACAAGTTTATAAAAATATCAATCTACAAACATTATAGGAATTCTTGATCATTGTGGTATTTATTTTGAATGAATTAAAGTTACAATAGAGGTCTACTATTTTTTGGAAGTGGAAGTCCTCTTAAACAATTCTAACATTCAAATGCATGGAAAGACATCAAATATTGGTCTACTTGTAGCATTTCAAATCTTCTCTTGTTTCTTCTTCGTGATCAATAAATGTGCACTTGTAAAAGATAAAATACTATAATTGATAAGCAACATAAAAACATGCATTGAAGAAATAGAATAGTTTATACTATAGTACTTAAAAGTTGGGTGTACTAGTAACTTCATATGCATGGATTTATTGCATAACCAATTGTAGGTGAGCTTCGTCTTTCTTTTTATCACTTCTTTATTTCTCCTAAATCTAATATTGTTACCCTTATGTTCTTGATTCTAAAACTTTTGAACATTTTCAACACAAAATTTTCTTTGAATTGCTTTGAAATATAGAAATTGTTCAAGCTCTAGTGAATATCACACTTCACATAAAACTAGCAAAGAACATTTTGTTCTACTTTAAGTACATGCCATTGTAAATTGGAGCCATGAGAAATGAAAAGTTGACAAGAATCTCACATCTACTTCCATAAAATTGTCTTTCTTTCTCACCATGTATACCCTAGAAGTTTTGTTCTTCACATGCATTTCAAAAGGGAAGTAAAAAATGAAGCTCAATCCATGCACAACCAAAATGCAACAAGTTATAGGGAATATAATAAGACAATGGAATGACAAATTGGTGGTCATTCATGTCTTATTGGATTCTCTCTATATCAGACTAAACCAAACAAACATTGATAACAAGTTGCAAAGCACACGTTGTGACAAGGTTTGATAAATTAGTACAATTAATAAGGTGAAACATTAGCTAATTTTCAGAATTTAGAAAAGGGGTTTAAGCTATATAAATGCATGATTAAAAAATAAAATTATATAAAGAAATATTTCACTTATCAACATTAAGTTGGTTGCCTTTCTGCTGGTTGTGCCACCACTGTTGTAATGGGCCAATCCCCTAGTTTTTACTACTTTTATATAAAAACCAAATTATATAATATAATATAATATAAGTAAATAATATCTTAATAAATACATAAAAATAAAAAATAATAATATTTAAATATATAGACAATAACATTATTATATATAGGTGATAATATGAAATAGATAAATAATAATTTATTATAAGTATAATATACATAATCAAATAATAATAATGATTTAAATATAAATCAATTAACTAATAATAAAAAATTAATATCGATTTGTTAGGTTTATCGACACCTTGGATGTCGTTGCCATCACAAGGAGTGGAGAATCCTCTACATCGGTTTATGGAACCAACATTTTGCATGACAGAACATGCTACGTTGTCCTCAGTGGCTCTGTCTATACTGGTCCCTCAATTTGATCAGATGAATTGTGTGGAATTGCTTAGGGCACTTTCAAGTGGTGGGCTGAATGAATCTGATGAAGCTTTTGTTTGTCGAAACATCCAGGATGTCATTCTGATGGAGGAGTAAGACTACTTTTGGTAGTTATGTTTTGCCCTTTGTACTCTGTCATTTTGTGAAGAATTTTGGATATTTTGAGGAAAAAAATTGGATATTTTGAGAAACAAGGGTCATGAATGTTTTTGTCATGTTGCCTTCATATTATGGAATGACCAGCTACATAGATGCGTGGGTAAGAGGGGATTGAAAAGTGTACATATAAGGTCTAACATTTTGATAAGATTGCATGGAGAGTGCATAATGGTAGCTTCAAATATATGGACAATGGTGTCAAACTCTGGTCTATCCAGTATATACAAAATGGATATATGTTATTTTATGAAACTTGTTATATAAGATGGGTTTTAAAGAACAAGTAATGTTTAACTTAACGATCATTTATATCTTGCATTGGTTAAAACACATATTAGAGTTGTCTTGTTTATGATAATAGTTTACTATATACTTGGTGCCTTTTTTGATGGATGTTCAATGTGGTATAATTTTTTACATCTTATTTTTTGATTTCCTTTATTAGGGTTATCTTAATGATAGTGCAAATGATGTAATTCCTTTTTATATATTATGTAGGGATTGGGGGCAGTGTTCTTTTTATTAATATATTATATAGTGGATTGCTACTTTCGCTTGAAAAGATTAATAATAAGTCAAATATTATATAACAATATACATATAGATAAGTTTTTTCAGATTGATTCTCACTTGAAGGAGACCCTGTGAGGCGGTAATACAATAGGATTTTAATATAGTGTAGGTGTTTGGATTGTAAATGGGACATTTAGAGCCGAGTTCAGGTGTTGAGCAAATCGGAAGAGCATGGTGGTGATTTAACTAATCGTTGTGTTGTGTTTGTGGTCAGGAAGCGTCTCTAGAACTCAATGTATGCAAGTTAGAGTTATTTGAGCCTCCATATGACAACGCGTTTGTATTCCATGTGTGGGAATTGATTCCAATCTGAGATGTATCCAAAACCATATGTGAAACTACGGACTGAAAACCATTTACCAGTAGTGGTTTCCTAGTGTGAGTCAATTCCCAATTGGAGACAACTCCAAAAGGAAAGTCTATCAGCTAAATAAATTATAATGAAAGTATTTGTCATACATCAAGGACGATGCATGGAATTAATATATGAAACAATAATATCTTTGTATTTTGGTTTAGAATGAGTTTAAAAACAATTTTCATTGACCATTTTAATGAGAATATTTATCTCATATTTATAATGAGAAACTCACGCTAACATTTAGAGAGATAGATTGTGATAATTCTATTCATGAATTTAATAATCACCTTGTAAAACAAGAGTTCTTTTCGAGCTAGAGTACCTGCCTTATGATAGCTCAGAGTAATAATAAAGGGTTGATATTGGGACTGATAAACATGGTTGGAGAATAATATATTATATGCAAGAGAGGAAGCATAAATCATTTGTATGAAGTTGGAAACATAACATTCAAGAACACACAAGCATAAATTTGCTAAGACGTTTAGGTATTGTATTTTATGTTGTACAATCAAAATATTTCTACCATTGAAGGTTAAGAATGATTTGGTGGGCCCATTATAGGTGGCTATAACATAAACAAGTCTAGTGGAAGTTGTAAAGAACATAAGCTATTTCAAAAAAATTTGCATTTTACTTATGTGGCTCTAGTACATCTAGTATAGTTAGTTTTTGTGTTGTAGTTGAAAATTATTAATACTATTAGGAAATTAATATATACCTAATGGACTATAGATGGTATAAGCGAACAATACTCACGATTGTAGCACCTTGATTACGATGTCACCACAAAAATAGATTCATTCTTAATTATAAGAAACACTGAATAATCAAAATAGTATTAGTAACAAATATATAAATATACATTTATAATCTATTTAATATATTAATAACATAAAATATTTCATCAAATTATCAATAATGTATATTTTTAATAATACTAATATTTTATACATAATTCAACAATAATATTTTTTCATAGAAATTTATAATTCAAACACAATCATAGTATAAAATTCATATAATTTTTTTGATCAATCTCTGATGGGCCTCTAAAAGGCCATTGTATTAAGATCTTTTTTTGCTTGTTTTTAAGCAATTATCTTGCAGAAACAATCATGATTTTACGGTTTTAAGTAAGTGAACTTATGTTTTTATGCATATGCTATATATATGTTAAGACATTAAGTAGAAGTATGGATAGTTCAAATATGCTATAATTGCTTGAATCTATGGACAAAAATGGTATATGAAGTGATGTTGCATGTTGATAAATGTTTCCTCATTTATGTTATGTCTTGGGTAGTTTTCCTCTTGTAGCCATAGGATTTGCAAGAGTGGTAATTTGAACTTGCACATTTTCTAATATTGATGATAAAATAAATAAATGTATGTGGAAGTGGTGTGCACATTGAATTCTTTTTAGGTACTTTCCACGGATATTCAAGGGTCAACACGTCATTGTTAAAGTCGGAGCCAACTGTATTGTTGAATCATCATGAGTGGAGCAAGTCATTATATGCTTTCTGTTGGAACAACAAACAAATGTAGCTTCCACAACCTACTATATTCCTGGAGGATTTATTCATGGTTAACGGTGATTCTATTTCAAACTTTATCAGTCTGTAGTTGATCCTCATTAATGGAGTGATCGTAGACTTAGGGAGTAGTTGCACTTTCCTTTAAACAATGTTTGTTGTAGCTTTAAGTGCACTTTTTGGAAGAAGAAGATAAGTTGATTTTCATAAGTAGTCGAGTGTGATTTAGTTTTTAATCAAAGTGAAATTTCTTCACCATGAATGAATATAATGAGCAATTGAAGTTTATTTCTCTTATCTTGATTTTCTTTTTTGTTCACTCATCCAAGGTGGTCCACTTGGTGAGTGAACTATTCCATTAGAATAGATTTCATTTCCTTTTTTGTTTCCTTCCAAGATAGAATTCTGTTTCTCCTATAACCATTGATAAAAAAATCAATGAATTGTTCCTACATCATAAGTGAATAGATAGGTTTACTATTGCAACATTTACTATTGTAACATTACTTTCAAGCTTTAAGTTAAGTTATTGTTTCAGTTGCTAGCATAGAATTCCTTTAGCATTTTCTTCGCATTAGTTGTAATGACTTGAAGGAGGATTAGAGCATAGAGTTTGCAGTCATCCTCTAAAATTTATGCTCTTGGGTTGACAAATTAAATGAAGTCAGTGTACTATTTTAAGTAAAATACATGATGTTGACTGACCATGGAATCATTATGAAAGGATGCCCAATTCTTCGGTATTAAGGTAATAAGCTAACCAGATATTTTTGGTGTCATTGCTAGGAAGGTGTCAATCTAGCTAAATCCTAAATGCATCATGTTATTTTAAATTCTACATTATTTTGCATGCATAGAAGAAGAGACCTCCTTGGGAGATTTCTTCCCTATAATATTCAGGAAGATATTTTTAATCTTGAGCCTAAAGAACCTCACAGTGAGAATGAAGAAGAGGAAACTTTTGAAAATCCATTCATTGTTGCTCAAGAACAAATACCCTCATCCTCTGATGAATCCTTGCATTTGAATGATCTATTTGTTGAACCTGAATAACAAGATAATACACTTGCCCTTGTTATCTATCAACCACCACCACCAGATCCTCCTCCAAGAATGGCTCAACCTCAACCTACATTTTCCTTTCCTAACCCTCCTCAACAAGGTAATCAAAACTTGAAGAACATATCTTTTGTTGCACTTCCAAAGTTCTATGGCCTAATTACTGAAGACCTTGAAACCTTCCTCTTTGATTTTGATATCCTTTGCAGAATTTATGACTCTACAACTAATGCTCACAAGCTAAAGTTTTTTCCATCCACCTTAAAGGAAGTTTCTCTAAGATGGTTCATGGGGTTAGGTGCCAATGCTGTAGAAGATTGGCTTGCAATGAGCAACTTATTTCTAACAAAGTAAAAAAAACACTGTAGGGGTCAAGATTTGAAAGGGGATGACATTTTAAAAATATTCCAAAAGGATGATGAAACCTTAGAAGACTATGTTTCATGATTCATGTTCAACCTGCAACGTAATACACAACATCAACTAAATGAAGAATCAAAGAAACACCTTTTCCAGAGAGTTGTAAATGATGGGAGTATTGAAGCTCTAGATTTAATGGCAGGACAAGATATCACTTAGAAAAATTGGACTGATATATAAAGATTAGAAAAATTGGACTGATATATAAAGTATATGTATGAATTATTCCAGAGCCACTATTAAGAAAGGTAGGGGACTTAGAGATCTACCACATAAGACTAATGGCATTTTAGGAGTATCAAAGATGGAACTATCTAATTTATTGTTAGATTTCAAACAAGACATCATTAATGATGTAGTTACTTAGCTAGATACCATGCAGGCTAGAAGGAAGAAGGATGAAGCTAATGCCATCTTAGCTAAATTCTATCCACACTGTAGGGAAAATAAAATGCATTATAGATGCAATTTTGTTGCAAGCCTAGAGATACAACCAAGGCCTACTGAGTTTAAAGCCATTGATGAAAATGGAGAGGTGCTCTACATTGCTCAATGAAAACCATGGGATCAAAGACAAGGTATGCCACAAGATCCTCTTCAAATTTATAATAGTAACAATCAATGAAAAAATACTAGTTTTAGTGGAATAATAATTGACAACAACCCAAACAAGTTTGGCAACAACCTCAACAGGGTTGATAGCAACCTTAGTAGGGTTGGCAAAAAAACCAAAATTGGAATACCCAACCTAGTCAGCAAGCTCTAATGCCATCACCTTAGTAGTAGACTCTAATGCCTCCTCTTGTAGCCACTAATGCTCCTCCCAAGAAGAATTAACTACCAGTTCAGCCTAATCCTAATCCTAACAATACCAAAAAACTATCACAACAACAAAGCTATGTTATTTCCTTAAATGATATCCACTTAAGGTTAGGCACTAATCTTCCTTCACCCCAAAAACCCATAATAACTAATGTTGAGGATTCCCCAACTGAACAGGTAGATGTGTCAAATCTACAGACCTCTCCTGTAGCCAAAGAACCTCCATTTCCTCGTAGGTTGATGGTGTAAGGAAACTCAGGTGTGGAAACAACTTCCTACACTAATCTCATAAAGAAATTATGGTGCAAATCCTTTTAAAATCTTCTACACTTACAGATTCAATATCATGTAAACAACAATATTGCAGCCAACCATGCATACAAAAAATAGATAGAGAAAAAAACACATAACACAAAGATTTACTGGTGGGGAAAAACCTTTTGGTAAAACAACCCCACCCCTTTAGAACCTGCACAATGTATTATCTTCAACACAAGATTACAATACACTTGCAATGCAAGTCCAATAGCAACAATAGAAGACTCCAGCAACACCTCAGTACCTGCAAACTTTCCTCTATCACACTATTGCATTACAACATGCAATACCCATTTTATGAACATCTTAAGACCCAACAAAATGCCCACAAAAGAGTTGGGCATTTTTCATGGCTCAACCACCAAGAAACATGCATAATGCCACATGTACATCCAATACCAAGAAAAGGGCATCCATCCCTTGAATAGGCAATGACAGATTGTCATAGAATCTGCCAAAAATAGCGATCACAAGAGAAATGTAAGGGAATCTATCATACCAACCTATTTTTGGCATATTCTCTTACACACACCAACCACTCATTCTTGGGCACCCAAATAGGCCTCATGTCATAAGATGCTCTTACACCTGTCATAGCTCATTCCTTAAATAGCTCTTACGCGTCATAGGAATCCATCATAACCATTTCAGCCATGATCTCCTTCACACACTTCAAGATGCTGACACATGTAAGTGATCAACATGCCAAGTAGACATGTACACTCACATTTACATATTATTTGCAAAAATACATTTTACAAAACAAATAATAATAAGAATAGGAATTATACAAGGTTGAGACACCTTATTCCTAACATTCTCCCACTTGTCGAACACCTTGTAAGAGCAACAGGAACATAACAGGAACTAACTACTATAGGCCAAAAGGCCCATAGACTCCGAACACCATCTGAACTTCTCAGTACCCACTAGTTTCATTAATGCATCTGCAACATTCTTCACAATATCTACCTTCTCAAAATTTACCTTTCCATCTTCCACCATATCTCTCACAAAGTGAAACTGCACATCAATGTGCTTCGTTCTGGCATGGAAAGTTGGATTCTTCGCAAGGCAAATAGCACTCTAACTGTCACACCAAATAGTAATCTATTCTGCATCAACACCAACATCAGAACACAATCTCTTAAGCCAAATGGCTTCCTTACAAGCATGAGTAGCAGCCATGTACTCAACTTCTGTAGTGGACAAAGCAACCACAGGTTGTCGCTTACTCATCCAACTGATGGCACCACCAAACATAGTGAACACATAACCACTAGTGGATCTCCTGCGATCAATATCACCTGCCCAATCTGAATCCACAAACCCATGAATACAAACTGAATGCGGAGATCCAAAAGAGTTACCATGATAAAATATGGGGTAATTTGATGTACCCCTCAAATATCTGAATACTCGCTTAACTGCATCCCAATGTACCCGTCCAAGATTAGCCATAAATCGACTCAAGACTCCCACTGCTTGGGCAATGTCTGGTCTAGTAGAGACCATAGCATACATAAGACTGCCAACTACACTAGCATAAGGTACTCTACTCATGTCCTCCACCTCACTAGGAGATTTTGGACAATCATCTATAGATAACTTTGTTCCCACAAGAATAGGAACACATAGTGGTCTACAATCTGCCATGCTCAACCTGTCCAACATAGACTTCACATACTTACTCTGACTCAACCAAAGTTTTTTGTTAGACCTATCTCTACTAATTTCCATACCCAAGATGT
The DNA here is from genome assembly GCA_028749045.1 of Cupressus sempervirens. Taxonomy (NCBI): domain Eukaryota; kingdom Viridiplantae; phylum Streptophyta; class Pinopsida; order Cupressales; family Cupressaceae; genus Cupressus; species Cupressus sempervirens. The sequence goes on along the minus strand of CM053793.1, from coordinate 559,648,938 downwards.
ACCTAGCTGCCCCAAGATCTTTCATCTCAAACTGTGCTGACAACTGAGATTTAAAATCAGAAATCATACCCTTACCCTTCCCAAATAGCAACATATCATCAACATATAATGCAACAATAAGAAGGCAATCATTTTCAACTCTGAAATAAACAAAATGATCTGATTTTGATCTTACAAATCCAATTGACAACACAAAGGCATCAAAATTTAGGTACCACATCCTAGGAGATTGCTTCAAACCATATAGAGATTTCTTCAATCTGCAAACAAAGGATTCTTTACCTTTAACAATGTAGTGCTCAGGTTGTGACATATAAATCTCCTCCTCCAAATCACCATGAAGGAAAGTTGTCTTCACATCCATCTATTCTATCTCTAAATCATATGATGCAGCAAGAGATAACAAAAATCTAATGGATGTCAACTTTGCAATAGGAGAGAATATTTCACCATAATCTATTCCCTCTACCTGTGAATACCCCTTTGCAACCAATCTAGCTTTGTACCTTTCAACACTACCATCTGTACAGAATTTCTTCTTGAACACCCATTTACAACCAACAGATTTTCTCCCTTTAGGCAAAGGTACAAGGTCCCAAGTTTTGTTTTTCTCTAATGAAGCCATCTCATCATCCATAGCCTCAATCCAAGAACCTACATCTTCCATGCCCAAAGCCTCTTTCACAGATCTAGACTCATCAGTGTTAGTAATCAAAGCAAAAGCACAACTAGAATCTAACATAGAATAACCAAACCTTTCTGGTTGCTTTCTTTCTCTTGTGGATCTCCTCAAGGGCTGATGTTGAGGTTGTTCTTCCTCTTCTTCTGAACTATCAGAGCTGCTAGAGCTCTCCTCATTATTAGACCCAACATGGTCTCTCTGTTCAGTCTTCTCAAGGGTAGGAGGCAACTGAACAACATCTTTTTCCTTTTCTTTTTCATCTGGTTGTAGCACAATAGGAGAAGATGTTAGCTCTCTAAAAATAACATTTCTGCTATACAACACCTTACTAGTCACAGGATCCCAAAGCTTGTATCCTTTCACACCAGCACTGTACTCGATGAAAATACATTTAATAGCTTTTTTTTCCAACTTAGATCTTTTCTCCTTTGGAACATATGCATAAGCTTCACAACCAAAAAAACAAAGATGTCTAATTGAAGGCTTCTTACCAGACCACACCTCCATGGGTGTCTTACCAACAAGGGCTGATGTAGGAGATCTGTTAACCAGATATCAAGCAGTGGCCATAGCTTCGGCCTAAAACCTTTGTCCTATTCATTCTCTCTGTAACTCCATTTTGCTCCGGGGTATAAGGAGTTGTCTTATGCCTCTCGATACCTTGTTCTTTACAAAATTGTTCAAACTCTGCTGAGAAAAACTCCACTTAATCTTCTTACTAGTCTGATTCTCTACAAGTGCTTTAAATTTCTTGAATCGACTAAAGACTTGTGTCTTACTTTTAAGGAAATAAATCCATGTCCTTCTACTGTAATCATCTATGAAAGATACAAAAAATACAGACTTGGAGATCGAAGGAACTTTTACAGGACCAAATACATCAGAATGAATAAGATCCAAAACATCAGAAGATTTGTGAGAACTAGAGTAAAATTGAACATGATTTTTTTTACCATATGCACAGTATTCACAGAAGTCAAACTCGAGATTGCAATCATTTAACCCCTCAATGATATTTTTCTTTTTCAGGGTTCTGAGACACTTCTCACCAATGTGGCTAAGTCTCATGTGCCACAACATTGTCTTTTCTACAGGAAGCTTTCCTTCCAAAGTGTTTGCATTGCCATCAGAACCAATAACCACAGAATTATTCACTGCTCATTCAGATGGTGAGGATGAAGAACTATTACATAGAGGAATACATGCATCTAGATGAAACAAAGTACCTCTCCTATACCCTTAGCAAGCGCCATCGATCCTCTAATGATCTTACATCCTTCTTTCGAAATAACAACTTGCACACCTACATCGTTCAGCATACTTATAGATAATAGGTTTCGTGCCAGACCTAGAATGTGCATAACTCCATTTATTCCCTTTACTCGTCCATTAGGAAATTTGATAGTGACACTTCCACGTCTAACTATCTTTAGGTGAGAATCATCACCCAAGTACACCTTTCCACCATCAAACTCTTCATATCTTGAGAACCAGTTTTGATGAGAGGTCATATGAAAAGATGCACTCGAGTCAACCAACCATACATCATCAGATGCATGGGCTGCCAAAGCTACAATGAATGCATCGCCATCTTCTTGAGATTTTTTAGAACCAGAATCCAAGGCTTTCTTCTTCTTCTTAGGCTCTTTACAGTCTTTACGGAAGTGCCCAGTCTTATCATAGTTTCAACATTTTGCCTTGGACTTGTTGGAAGTCTTTGACTTCCCACGAGATTTGGATCTACCCTTATTGTCAGACTTATTGTCATTTTTCTTTCCTCTTTCCGTGGATCTCCCACGAATAGCAAGGGCTTCTTTTTTCGAAATGGAAGCCTTTCTCCGCATCTCCTCTAATAGCAGCAAAGACACCACATCATCTATTTTGAAGGTGACTAATGTGCTTCCAAGAGCCATCACAAGATGGTCCCATGAATCTGGTAAAGAACACAAAAGTGTGTAGCAACGATCCTCCTCCTCTAACTTGACACCAGCAGATGTTAACTGTGCAACCAGCAGATTAAATGCATTTAAATGATCCGTTAAGGATCCACCTTCCTCCATTCGTAGAGAATACAGCTTCTTCCTTAGAAAAAAATTGTTCACTAGAGGTTTGGCCTGATACACGGCCCCAAGTCTTTCCCACAAACTATATGCGGTTTTCTCATCTAGAACATTCAGAAGGAATGCATCGGTTAAACAGACTCTTATGAGACCCTTAGCTTTACGATCTTTGATATCCCAATCTGCCTGAGTTATAGTTTTTGGTCTTGTAGCAGTTGTAGTCGCTTCCCAAAGATCACGATCTTCCAACATGTCTTCCATCTTGAGTTTCCACAACTCAAAATTAGTGCCATTAAATTTCTCCACCTCCATTCTTCCATATGATGAAATCGCCATCTCAATCTACAAATAAGATTCAGGATGCTCTGCATAAGACTCCCACTCAACTTGAGATTAGCTCAAAAAACCCTACCCAACAACTAGGATCAAAAGTTGATGAAGCTCTGATACCACTTGTAAGGAAACTCAGGTGCAGAAACAACTTCCTACACTAATCTCATAAGGAAAGTATGGTGCAAATCCTATTAAAATCTTCTACACTTACAGATTCAATATCATGTAAACAATAATATTGCAGCCAACCATGCATACAGAAGATAGATAGAGAAAGAAACACATAACACAAAGATTTTCCAGTGGGGAAAAACCTTTTGGTAAAACAACCCCACCCTTTCAGAACCTGCACAATGTATTATCTTCAACACAAGATTACAATACACTTGCAATGCAAGTCCAATAGCAACAATAGAAGACTCTAGCAGCACCTCAGTACCTGCAAACTTTCCTCTATCACACTATTGCATTACAACATGCAATACCCATTTTATGAACATCTTAAGACCCAAAAAAATGCCCACAAAAGAGTTGGGCATTTTTCATGGCTCAACCACCAAGAAACATGCACAATGCCACATGTACATCTAATACCAAGAAAAGGGCATCCATCCCTTGAATAGGCAATGACAACTTGTCATAGAATCTGCCAAAAATAGCGATCACAAGAGAAGTGTAAGGGAATCCATCATACCAACCTATTTTTGGCATATTCTCTTACACACACCAACCACTCATTCTTGGGCACCTAAATAGGCCTCATGTCATAAGATTCTCTTACACTTGTCATAGCTCATTCCTTAAATAGCTCTTACACCTCATCGGAATCCGTCATAACCATTTCAGCCATGATCTCCTTCACACACTTCAAGATGCCTACACATGTAAGTGATCAACATGCCAAGTAGACATGTACACTCACATTTACATATTACTTGCAAAAATACATTTTACAAAACAAATAATAATAAGAATAGGAATTATACAAGGTTGAGACACCTTATTCCTAACAGATGGAACAAGGTCAGCTTGTAGAAAACCACACAGTAATTGATTTGCTCAATCAACTCAAGTAAATGAAAGTACAAATACCATTACTTGATGCTATCAAGGAAGTCCCTACCTATACTAAAGCTATCAAGGAAGCATGTATCAAACAACTAGGAATAAAGAAGAAGGATCCAAAAATTATTCATGTCTTAAGATAATTATTTGATTTGATGTTGGAAAAATTAACTGTACCTAAATATTCTAACCCTAGGACTCCTTTGGTTACTGTCACCATTCATGGGATGCAAGTTCAAAATGCTTTAGTTGAATTAGGAGCATCTATAAATGTCATGATAAAGGAGGTATTGTCTCGATTGAATATTATTGGTTTTAGAGAAACACCAACCATACTTCTGCTTGTTGATAATTCTACTAAAAAACTAGATGGGATGATAGAAGATGTCATAGTCACCTTGAATTCTTGAGAGTATCCCATGGATTTTTTTGTCCTTTCTCCAAAGGCTAACATGAGAGGGTACTCTTTAATTTTAGGATGACCATTGTTGGCCACTACAAATGCCTATATAGCTTGTTGATATGGTAAAATGAAAATATCCAGTGGTACCCATATTAATAACCTAACCTTATACTCCCCTACTCAACCATTATTGTTAGATGATCAAGTAATCTGGCCAGACTTGGGTGATGAAGATGTAGAGGTAAATTCCATCCATTAGCTAATGATGATAGGTGAAGAGTCATTTGTAACCTCTTGAGAAGGAGATTAGATCATTTCATCCATTATCATGAATACATATGGAGTAGAAGCTCAAGTGTGTCATCAAGTGAAATATGTCCTAGCAACTATATTACCACCCTTGAACACACCCCATCATTCATAAGCATCCCAATTCCTTCACTCATTATTACCTCATGAGATGGATTCTTCTCATGATCTATGGGAGGAAGATTCATTTGATGCGAGACCTACAGTAGTATCTCAAGAAAATTGGGATCTCAAGGATTGAAAAGCTAAGGGTCTCATTAGACTCTATCTAGCTGATTCAGTTCTCATAAACGTTCTTGATGAGAAGACTAAAAATACTTTGTGGACAAGGCTTGGGTTAGTGTATGAGGCCAAACCTCTGGTGAACAAGTTGTTCCTAAGGAAGAAGTTATATTCTCTAAGAATGGAGGAAGGAGGATCTATTACAAATTATCTAAATGCTTTTAATTTTTTTGATTACATAGTAGACATCACTTGGTGTCAAGATAGAGGAGGAGAATCAATGTATGACCCTATTATGTTCCTTTCCAAATTCATGGGACCATCTTCTGATGCCTCTTGGAAGTACTATAGTCACTTTTAGAATTGATGATGTGGTGTCTTCACTATTATCTAAGGAGATGTGGTGAAAGTCTTTAGATTTGGCTCAGGAAGCTGTGTTGTTTGCAAGAGATCCAACAATAGAGGGAAGTAAAATGACAACAAGTTTGGAAAGGGTAGATTCAAATCTTGTGAAAAATCAAAGACTCCTAGAAAGTTCAAGGAAAAATGATGGAACTATGATAAGTTTGCACACTTCCATAAAAACTGTAAAGAGCTAAAGAAGAAGAAGAAGACCTTAGATTTAGGCTCAGAAAATCTCAAGAAGATGGCGATTCTTTCATTGCAGTCTTGGTAGCACATGCATCTAATGATGTGTGGTTGATAGAATCTAGTGCTTCTTTCCACATAACCTCTCATCAAAGATGGTTATCAAAGTATGAAGTTTTTGATGGTGGAAAGGTGTACTTGGCTGATGATTTTCACCTAAAGATAGTTGGATGAGGACAAGCCACTATCAGATTCCTTGATGGACGAGTAAAGGGGATCAATGGGGTAATGTACATCCCTAGTTTGGCATGACAACTATTATTTGTAAGTATGTTGAATGATGTAGGTGTGCAAGTTTTTTTTTCTAAAGATAGATGCAAGATGATGAGAAGAGCTATGGTGCTTGTTAAGGGTACAAGGAGAGGTACTCCTTTTTAGCTTGATGCATTCATTTCTCAATGCAATATTTCTTGTTTCAAAGAAGAGAGCAACTATCACTTCATCACCACCATCTGAACAAGAAGTAAAGAAGACTATGGTTATTGGTTTTGATGGCAGTGCAACATGTGTACCTAAGGGTGCAAACACTTTGGATGGAAAGCTTCCTATAGAAAAGACAATGTTGTGGATTATGAGATTTGGCCACATTGGTGAGAAGGGTCTCAAAACCCTAAAAAACAAGACTTCTGTGAACATTATGTCTATGGTAAATAAATCATGTTCAATTTTACTCTGGTTCTCACAAATCTTCTGATGTTTTAGATCTTATTCATTCCGATGTATTTGGTCCTAGAAAAGTAGAAGGGCATGGATTTATTTCCTAAAAAGTAAAACACAAGTCTTTAGTCAGTTCAAGGAATTTAAAGCCCTTGTAGAGAATTAGATGAGTAAGAAAATTAATTATGTGAGAAATGAAAATGGTGGTGAGTTTTGCTCAGTAGAGTACAAACAATTCTATAAAGAATGAGGTACCAAGAGGCATAAGAAAATTCCTTATACCCCACAAAAAAATGGAGTTATAGAAAGAATGAAAAGGAAATTGATGGAGAAGGCTAGGAGTATGCTTAGTGGAGTTGGTCTTGAACAAAGGTTTTGGGCTGAAGTTGTGGCCACTACTTGTTATTCGGTTAATAGATCTTCTACATCAGCTCTTGTTGGTAAGACACCCATGGAGGTGTGGTTTGGTAAGAAGCCTTCAATTAGAGATCTTTTTGTTTTTGGTTGTGAAGCTTATGCACATGCTCCAAATGAGAAAAGATCTAAGTTGGAAAATAAAGTTGTCAAATGTATTTTCATCAGATATAGTGTTGATGTGAAAGGATGCAAGCTTTGGGACCCTATGATTAGTAAGGTGTTATATAATACAAATGTTATTTTTAGAGAGCTAACATCTTCTCCTATTGTGATACAACCAGATTTTTTTTTAAAAAAAAAAAGATATTGTTTAGTTGCCTCCTACCCTTGAGAAGACTGAACAAAAAAATCATGGTGGGTCTAATGATGAGGACAACTCTAGTAGCTTTGATAGTTCAGAAGAAGAGGAAGAAAAACCTCAACCTTATCCCTTGAGGAGATCCATGAGAGAAAGAAAGCAACGAAAAAGGTTTAGTTATTCTATGTTAGATTCTAGTTGTGCTTTCACTTTGATTACTAACACTGCTGAGCCTAGATTTGTGAAAGAGGCTTTGGATATGGAAGATGCAAGTTCTTGGATTGAGGCCATGGATGATAAGATGGATTCATTGGATAAAAACATAACTTGAAACCTTGTACCTTTTTCTAAAGGATGGAAACCCATTGGTAGCAAATGGGTGTTCAAGAAGAAATATTGTGCAGATGGCAGTGTTGAAAGGTATAAAGCTAGATTGGTTGCAAAGGGGTACTAATGAGTAGAGGGAATAGATTATGGTGAAATATTCTCTCCTATTGAAAAGTTGACATCCATTAGATTTTTATTATCTCTTGCTGCATCATATGATTTAGAGATAGAACAAATGGATGTGAAGACAACTTTCCTTCATAGAAATTTGGAGGAAGCGATTTATATGTCATAGCCTGAGCACTACATTGTTAAAGGTAAAGAATATTTGGTTTGCAAATTAAAGAAGTCTCTATATGGTTTGAAATAATCTCCTAGGATGTGGTACCTTAAGTTTGATGCCTTTATGTTGTTGATTGGATTTGTAAGATCAAAATTAGATTATTGTGTTTATTTTAGATTTGAAAATGATCACCTTCTTATTTTTGCATTATATGTTGGTGATATGTTGCTATTTGGGAAGGGTAAGGGTATATATTTTTATTTAAAATATTAGTTGTCAGCATAGTTTGAGATGAAAGATCTTGGGGTAGAAAGGTACATCTTGGGTATAGAAATTGGTAGAGATAGTTCTAACAAAAAACTTTGATTGAGTCAGAATAAGTATGTAAAATCTGTGTTGGACAGGTTGAACATGGCAGATTGTAGACCATTATGTGTTCTAGTTTCTATGGGAACAAAGTTATCTGTAGATGATTGTCCAAAATCTCCTAGTGAGGTGGAGGACATGAGTAGAGTACCTTATACTAGTAGAGTTAGAATTCTTATGTATGCTATGGTCTATACTAGATCAAAAATTGCCCAAGAAGTAGGAGTTCTAAGTCGATTTATGGCTAATCCTAGATAGGTATATTGGGATGCAATTAAGCGAGCATTTAGATATTTAAGGGGTACATTAGATTACTCAATTTTTTATCATGGTAATTCTTCTGGAGCTCTGCATTTAGTTTTTATTTTTGGGTTTGTGGATTTAGATTGGGTAGGTGATATTAATAATAGGAGATCCACTAGTGCTTATGTGTTCACTATGTTTGGTGGTGCCATCAATTGGATGAGTAAGTGACAACCTGTGGTTGCTTTGTCCACTACAAAAGCTAAGTACATGGCTGCTACTCATGCTTGTAAGGAAGCCATTTGGCTTAGGAGGTTGTGTTATGATGTCGTTGTTGATGCAGTATAGATTACTATTTGGTGTGATAGTTAGAGTGCTATTTGCCTTGCAAAGAATCCAACTATCCATGCCAGAATGAAGCACATTGATGTGCAGTTTCACTTTATGAGAGATATGGTGGAAGATGGAAAGGTAAATTTGGAGAAGGTAGATACTATAAAGAATGTTGTAGATGCTTTGATGAAACCAATGGGCATAGAGAAGTTCAGATGGTGTTCAAAGTCTATGGGCCTTTTGTCCTATAACGGTTAGTTCTTGTTATGTTCCTATTGCTCTTACAAGGTGTTTTCCAAGTGGGAGAATGTTAGGAATAAGGTTTGTCAACCTTGGATAATTCCTATTCTTATTATTTGTTTTGTAAATGTATTTTTTTGGAAATAATGTAATTAAGTGTGAGTGTACATGTCTAGTTGGCATGTTGATGCATCACTCCACTTGTATGTGTCAGCATCTTGATTTGTGTGTGAGGAGATCATAGCTGAAATGGTTATGATAGATTCTTATGACACATAAGAGCTATCTCTAGAAGATTTGATGATGGGTGAGGACGTGAAGACATGTGAATATGGTTGTTCTTTTGAAGTTGTCCTAAAAGGGAAAGTGCATGATATAAGTATTTTTAGGGTTGCAAATTGGAGAGTGAAATAGTGTATTGTTGGTATGGTATGTTGCTATTGGATTGGTCTTTTGTGTCATTTTTCTCCTGAAAGAACTTGCATTACAAGTGAGTTGTAACCTTTTGTGTTGAAGATAATAAATTGTGTAGGTTCTGGATTGGTGGGGTTATTTTACCGAAAGGTTTTTCCCCACTGGCATATCTTTGTGTTTATGTGTTTTCTTTCTCTATCTATTTTTTTAATCTATGGTTGACCACAATATTATTGTTTACATAATACTGAGTCTAAAATTGTAAGGATTTAATAGGAATTTTCACAATACTTTCCTTAAGGGATTAGCGTAGGAAGTTGTTTCTGCACCTGAGTTTCCTTACATTGTACTCACAAGATTTACATCAGTCTTGGTTTTAAACCTGTCTGGTAGCCTCATAGGAGAGTTAACCCTATTTTAAAGGATATAGTTAAAAATGAACTACAAAAATTATTGAGTGTTGGTTTTATCTATCCCATCTTTGATAGCCAATGGGTTTCACCCTTGGATATTTTACCAAATAAGGGAGGAAAATGGAGAGTTTGTGTAGATTATAGGGAGCTCAATTTAGCCACTAAGAAAGACCACTTTCCCTTACCATTTATAGACCAAATTCTTGACAACCTAGTTGGCAAGAAACATTTCTCTTTTCTGGATGGTTTTAGTGGATACAATTAGATACAAATAACTCTAGAGGATCAAGAAAAAATAACTTTCACATGCCCATGGGGTACCTTTGCCTACTCAGTCTTACCCTTTGGCCTGTGTAATGCCCCAGCAACATTCCTATGAGATGTCATAAGTATTTTTTTAGATATATCTATTGATAGTATGGAGATCTACATGGATGAATTTACTATTTATGGGACTAATTTTGAGGAAACAAAAGCCAACTTAGAGATAGTGCTAAAGAGATGCCAAGACTATAACCTTTCCATAAATAGTGAAAAATATTTTATGATGATGGAAGGAGTAGTACTAGGTAATTTCATTTCATCGAAAGGCATCCAAGTAGATCCTACCTAGATTGAAGTCATTAATACCTTGCCTATCCCAAAGAAGTAGAAGGATGTCCAAAGTTTCCTAGGACATGCCAAATATTATAGAAGATTCAGTAAGAATTTTAGTTAATTTGTAGCACCCCTTTATAACTTGTTAAAAAAGGATTCTAAATTTTCCTAGGACTCTACATGTGCTACATCTTTCCTACAGCTGAAAGAAGTCCTCACCACAACACTAGTTTTAAGTGGACCTAATTAGGGACTACCTTTCCACATCCATATAGATGCCTCAGACTATGCTATAGGTGGAATTCTAGGCTATAGGTACAATTCTAGGCTAAAAGGTAGACTCAGTTGAACATGCCATTTATTTTATGAGTAAAAATCTGCAAGGTGTCAAATTTAACTACAAAAATATTGAAAAAGAGTTGCAATTATTTATGCATTGAATAAATTTAGACACTACATTACTATAAGTGAAATATTTGTTTATACCAATCACTCTTCTATAAAGTATCTGATTAATAAGTTTGCAATATCAAGAAGATTAGCTCGTTTGTTGTCACTTACATAGGAATTTGATATCACCATAATAGATAAACCCAACAAGGCCAATGTGGTAGCTAACTTTCTCTCTCAATTGTATGTCCTTGATGATCTTGTAGCCATTAACGATAGTTTTCTAGATGAATACCTTTTCCTATTGTCAACACAAAATCTATGGTATGTAGATATTGCAAATTACCTAACCACAAGAAAAATGCCAACTCATTTCTCTACCAAAGAAAGGAGGTTACTCACTAAAAAAGATCTTTAATTATTCTTGGATTACTAAATTTATGTTTTATACTAGCCCTGATCAAGTAATGCGTCGATGCATTAGAGAAGATGAAACATATAATATTTAAGGGTATGCCATGATGAACCCTATGGAGGTCATTTTGCAGCCAAAAGGACAACCTTTAAAATATTTACAACTGGGTACTGTTGGCCAAGTTTACACAAGGTTGCAACTAGATACACCAAGAAATGTGATAAGTGTCAATGTATGGGAAGACCTACTAAATTTGATGAAATACCCCTTTAGCTTGAAGTAGTTGTTGTACCCTTTGATAAATGGGGGATTAACTTTGTAGGCCCTATTGAACTGTCTTCACAAGGTAAATCCTATATCTTAGTTTGCACTGATTATGTAACTAAGTGGGTAGAGGCCAAACCCATGAAACACCCAAGGGATAAAAATTTTGCAAAGTTCTTGTATGAATCCATCTTTACATGGTTTAGAGTTCCTAGGAAGCTAACATCTGACCAAGGAGCTTAGTTTACATATAATCTGATAGTTGCTCTCATGGAAGAATATACTACTCAACATGGTATATAATCATCTTACCACCCACAAGCTCATGGACAAGTAGAAGTTACCAACAGAGAGTTGGAAGCCATTCTCACCAAAACAGTAGCACTTCATAGGAAGTATTGGTCCACACACCTCCTTGAAGCTCTTTGGGCTTATAGAACCACTTAGAAATCTACCATAGGTTTTACTCCTTTTGAGCTCATCTATGGTCGGTCAGCTTTAATGCTTGTAGAGTTTGAATATAAAAAATTGAGGACCGCTTTGGAGCTCAGTATGGAACTCACTATTGCACAACAAGACTCAATCCTGAGTTCAAATGGTCTTGATGAATAGCACAAATTTGCATTAAAAAAAAACAAACTCATCTAGTATCAATGAAAAATAATGGCATGATAAGTTTATCAAAGATAAAATATTTGTTGTAGGAGATTAGGCCCTTCTTTATTATTCTAAGTATTAGCACAATTCAGGCAAGTTTCAAACTTGTTGGTTAGGACCGTATGAAATTATTGTTGTATTTCCAAATAGAGTGGTCTCGTTGTCCACTATTGATCATGTTTGATTCAAGTTACTTGTCAATGGGAATTGCCTCAAGCTCTACAACAAATTGGTAGGTCACAAAGAGTTCCCACAACAATTTTAGCACACCAGAAATATCTTCATTCCTATAGCTGAGTAGTTTGGGTCTTCTACCTTGATTGTTGCCAAATCTTGATTTCATTCAAGCTTTTCATAATAAATAATTTCTTCTTGAAAGTACTTTCCCCCTCTTGCATTTCATCTCACCTTCTCTCTTTTCCATCCTTCCACCCCATCCCATTGCTCCATCACTTGTGATGATCTTTTTCAGAACTCTTTCCTACAACACCTACTAGGTACATGGCACATACTCTTGTGTATATTTTATTTTACTCACTCTTTATTTAGAAATTTGTGTTGTTTAAATTTATTCCTCTTGCTTATCCTGGCATGGTGGGACCCATGCCTAAACTTAGTCGGAGGGGGGGGGGGGGGAGGAATATTCATATTTTTGAAAAATTTCAAATCACATGTAAACTATCTGATGAGATGCCTATCATCACACATTGATGACTTATCCTTCTGTGATTGTGTCATTAAGGGAACTAAGGACATTAATGTTGAGCTTAACCTTTAATGATAATCGAAAAAGTATTTGGGGTGATAGACCTATACATGAGTGAAAATTATGAGACTAGGTGTAAGGAAGGATATCATGAGATTGTGTGCACTAAAAATATTTATGAAGCACGAAGTGACAATATGCCATTTTCTCTGTCTGGTGCCATAATATTGCAAATTTTGCTAAATCAACATTGTTGAAACTTTGAAAATTCCATGATTTTTCCAAAATTCTACTATAAAGTAACAATGGGTGGAGATCTCTAGAGGTATGAACCAATTTATCATAGAGTTTTGTTGGGTGATGTAGCCAGTTGTGAAATGTTCCAGACAAGGGGATGGTTAGATTACTACCTCAATCTTAAGGGATTTGATAAGGAGGTTGCTCTTCAATTTTTGAACACCCTAAAAGATGGTTTTGCAATGGTTAAGGGCTTTAGAATTAAATTTATAGAAGATGTGGTAGTTGAAGTCACTAGGTTACCCTAGGAGGGAGAAAATTGGGCAAAAGATTTTGACCTATAAATGGCTAGGGCACAATTCAATGTGCATTCTGATCCTCCATTGGACATTGATAATGGTACCCCTAGACTATCATTACCTTTGGATTTTATCTAGCCAACAACATTCATCATTGAATACTTCACTTATGAAGATCATTACATTAAGCTATATGCCCTACATTTCAAGATTTTGGTTCATTTGTGACATGATTATTGATAGGTAAATCTTCCCAATTTCATGTTTAACATTATTAAGAAGCAAGCTTCTTTGGTGCATTCAAGAAAGGATTAGTCCAACTCCCATCATTTTTTGATAAAATTAGTTGTGGAAAGAGAATTGAACAAACAAGCAATTAGGACATGGGAGGAGTTCTTGTAGTTAAAAGAGGTAGAGCCTAGGTTGGTTGACCCTAGAGGCCAAGGGGTTGGACGAAGGGAAAATAAATCTACTGGTTTTTGTAAGGTTATTCTCAAGACTAAAAATGTTCCTAAAGCCTCTCCCTCTAGCTCTAGACCAACTAAGAAGAGAATATATAAAGTGAATGCCTCCATCTCTAGCAAAAAGAAAAGAAAAAATAGGGAAGCTGCCAGTGCCCCAAAGATCGCATGGTCTATTAAGACTATGTCTACTATTAAGGAAGGCAAAGGTAAAGCCATGGAACTTGAGGAAAACAATTTAGAACAAAAAATTGATGATGAAAGTAATGTTAATGAAACCCTACACTTGCAAGAAGAGGAAGTTTCATAAAAACCTGCTAAAGCACCTACTATTGAGATGTTTGTAGGGAAAAGGAACTGACAGATTACTCCATGCCTATCTACACCTCCTATGACGTTAAGTGTGAGGCTTTCTGAGGGATATAAGGTTACTAAAGAATCTATTATAGTAGTTAACTTAGAATCTTCTAAGGTTGAGAAGGAGTCCTCTTTGGAGGAAAAATTACAACAAAACATAGCCACTGATAATGAGTGCAATAATTAGAGTCCACAACCTAAAGTTTACCTTAGTGTTAACAATGTGATTGTTGATAGTGATAAGGAGTCTAAAGTGCCTGAAGAATTTAAGGAATTTGAAGAAAGTCCTATTATGTAGGATATTAGTGAGAATCCAAAAGACCTTCCTTCTGAGGACTATCTAGAATTCAGGCAAGAAATTATTGAGGAAGTAATGGAAAAGCTCAATCAGGATGAACTAGATACACTGGGCATAGTAGCAGCCGAATCCAATAAGGAGGAGAATGTGGTGACATAAATTGTCATAAGTGAAGGAGAATGCTCTACACTAAAAAGTGTCAACAAAATTCCTCATTTGACATCTAAATGGATAGAGATTTTTATCTAGGAACTATTGCTGCCACCCAATTTTCCCACACCTTTTCATGTAGGAATCAATTTGTTTCAATAGTTGTTATGGAAAAGAGCTCAATGGAAGATGGAAAAAAAAATTGAAACATAATATTAATGAACAAAGCTATCAATTGAAATAAAGCTTAGACCAGAATGAAGTTTTAAAAAGGAGGATTGAACAAGTTACAAGATTGATTCCTAAACTGATGGAATGCATATTATCATCACTAGTGTATGCATTGTTTCTCAAAGAGTAGATTATAAATTTTAAGTTGACTAGAATTGTGGAAGGGCTTAATCCCTCTATTGCAACTTTGCATGAGCTTTTTGACTCATTCCAATATGTTCCAATGCCTTTAACGAATTTATTGTATGAATCCTATCTCCATAATTTGGCAGTGCCTAATGACATAGAGTGGAACTCACTCTTGTATATAGGAGATGTGCATCTAAGAGTAATGATGCATTGGATATAGAATGAGATAAGTAGGGAACATCAAGCTGCACCTTACAAGAATAATGAAATGACAGTTCTTTTGCTCATGACACTAGAAGTTCAACACTCTAGATGGACATTTCTAGATTGGATTTCTATTCTAGGCAACCCTGCTAGAGCTGGTAAAGTATGCTCAGTCAGAGAATAAGCCTTTGTAGATTGGGAATAACACTCCTTTTCAACTATTTTTGCTTCAAGATAAAGGTGGACATAGATGCCACATTACTTGAAGCTGAGAGAATCCCATTCTCAAAATTTAACTCTTGCTACTATTATGATTCTATGGTATATTGATTTAGGAAGGTGATGCAAGAGCATCTTGGGTTGATGTGTTATCCTACTAATTTTTGTTCATTCTACTAGTTGTTGCTAAGTTATAGTCATTCCCAAGTTACAACAATTGTTGAGTGGCAGTAATTTTGCAATATCTATTGAGTTAAAGTTATCCCACACTATGTTAATATTCAGATTAGCATTTTGTCCCATCTTTCTCTATAGTGTGTGCCAAGTTCCATAGTGTGTGTTGAGCTATCTGTCATGTGTTGAGTTATCCAGTGTGTGCCAAGTGATCCTTCATGTGCCAAGTGTTCTTGTTGATGTTGAGTGTCATTATTTTGGACAAGTTTTCTATGTTTTTGATGGGAGTTGACTTGCAGGATTAATTTTGATAGTGATGTTTATGATAATATCTTATCTTGGGATGTGTGTAGACCATTTTTGGATCAATATTTCTATTTTGTAATATTCTAGAATGTTCTATAAGTCATTTTGGCAAGTATAAATAGGGTGTTAAGGATTAGAGTTAGGGAAGAACTGGAAGGTTGGGAAATTTTGTTGCATGTGTTTGGAAAGTGTGAATTTGAAGATGGATCTTAGATCTAGAATGTATTTTATATCTAGCCATAACTCAAAAGACCTTACAACTAGGCATGTATGCTAATCATTTGATGAATCAATAAAGGAATATTGTTCTCTCTCTCTCTCTCTGGTGTTGTTCCCTTTGTGCTTGCTTCTATTGTATTAACTCTACAAGGGTGGTTTGGATTGCTAGGTGAGCCTTTGGCCATAGTTGTTCTCTCCCTCCTTGCATTAGGTGGTATCAAAGCTTGAGGTTTGTTCTTATGGAGATTGTATCATGTAGAACACTACTTTATATTTGGTTGTAGGGCTATAGATCTGTGGATTTGACCTATAACTTGTAGAGGGTTACAATCTTGCATGAACCTGATTTGTAAATATAGTTGATGGTATAGGAAATGAAGATAATGTCGTGTTGGATGCATTGAGACAAATTAAAACTAGATTAGATATTATGGAGATAGCCTAGAGGAGAGGAGTGCATCTTGATGATGTGAGGCACCAAACCCTAATCTAGAACTTGAAGAAGATCAAGATGAGGAAAGATTGTTGAGAGTATTGTCTAGGGCACATTCAAACCCTAATGTAGTTGTTCCTTATGATAGAAAATTGGTCATCAATGTTGTGTTGGATTAGATCTTTGATATGGAGAAGTTCTTTGAGTATGAAAACACTCCTGATAATAGGAAGGTGAAACTTGAAATTACTAGGCTAAAAGGTCATGCTTCACTATGGTGGGAGCATTTACAAACTAATAGACAAAGGAGAGGAAAGGAAAAGATGAGAACTTGGGTGAAGATGCTGAACAAGGTAAAGAACAAGTTCCTTCTTGATGATTACCAAGTTAGCTTGTTGAGAAAGATGCAAAATTTGAGACAAAGAGACATGACTGTGAAAGAGTACACTGAGGAATTCTATAGATTGGATATTAGATCTAGACATGTGGATGATGATGTTGAGAAAATTGTAAGATACATAAATGGATTGAGATCTAGAGTTCAAGATGAGATTAGTTTTGTGAAATTGGAAAGTATAGAAGAAGAATATCAATATGCCTTGAAAGTTGAGGAGATCTTGACAAAGAAGCATGAACAAAAACAAAGAGGTATAGGTGGTCAATTCCAGAGAGGCAAAGGTAGATCTTATGGAGAAGGTGGTATATTTGATAGTTATATGCAAGATAAAGGTAAATCTAAATGGAGGAATGATGAAAAAGACAAGACTAATGGAAAGATGGTAGTTCATACCAAGGAGATAATAGTTGTTATCAAGGAAGAGGTAATTCTTATTCTAGAGGTGGTTTTTGTGGAAATTATTTTAAATGTGGCAAAGAAGGTCATAGGTACTTTTGATGTAGATCTTCTAAAAGTGGGAAAAATAATAGAAATGTTGTGATTTAAGGAGATATTGAGAGTTCATTAAGTGGGCTGATCCTAGAGAAAATTTGATGGCGAGAAGAACCTTATGTAATAAGGGAAGTGATGAGGAACCTATCCTTAGAAGAAGTATTTTCAAGACCAGATGTAAGATGGCTATAAAATTCTATAAGGTGATCATTGATAGTGGAAGTTCTACAAATTTGGCATCAAAAGAGCTGGCTACAAAGTTGCAATTGCAAAACTTGAAGCATCCTAAACCCTATCATGTTTCATGGATAAAATATGAGCATAAGATATTGGTAAGTGAGCAATGCATTGTGAAGTTAAAGATTGGACATTACTTTGATGAAGTGTTGTGTGGTATTACACCTATGGAGTGTTGTCATATTTTGTTGGATAGACCTTGGCAATATGATATTTATGTTGTACATGATGGAAGATTGAATTAATGTACTCTTTGGGTGAATGGGAAAAAAAAAATTGTTGCCTTTGATTGAAAGTACAGATGAGGTTAAGTGTAATATTGTGAGAATTTGTATGGTTAATGGAAAGAAATTTGAAAAAGAAGTGAAGAAGAATCAAGTTTGTTTTGCTATAGTTCCTAGAGGATTGAGTGTTGGTAGTAATGACCGAGAAATAGAAGATGGTAATGACCAAGTGGCAATAGATAGTGGTAGTCAAGTACTAGAAGAAATTATGCTAAATGAGTATAAGGAGATTGTTGCTGAGGATATTTCTAATGGTTTACCACCAATAAAAAGTATAAGTCATTGTATAGATCTAATTCCTGGACCTAGTTTTCCAAACAAAGCACCATATAGATTAACACATAGAAAGAATGAAGAACTTAACAAACAAGTGCATAAATTGCTGCAGAAGGGATTAATCAAAGAAAGTTTGAGTCCATGTGTTGTACCTATTGTATTAGAAACTAAAAAGAATGGAGAATATAGGATGCATACCGATTCCAGAGCTATTAACAAGATCACAGTGAAATATAGGTTTCCTATGCTGAGGTTGGATAACATAATGGATTCTTTGAGCAGAGAAAATTATTTTTAAAAAATTGATTTGAAGAGTGACTATCATTAGATTAGAATCAAAGAAGGTAATGAATGGAAGACTGCTTTCAAGACAAAAAATAGTTTGCATGAATAGTTGGCTATGCCTTTTGGTTTGACTAATGCACCTAGTACTTTCATGAGGTTGATGAATGAAGTTTTGAAAAGATTTTTGGGTAAGTTTGTGATTGTTTATTTGGATGATATTATGTTATTTAGTAAGAATAGAGAAGAACATCTTGAGCATGTTAGACAAGTATTATAAAGATTGAATGGGGAAAAGTTGATGATTAATCTAAAAAAGTATTCGTTTATGCAAGAGGAGATTGTTTATTTGGGATTTGTAATTCTACTTGATGGTTTGAGAATGGATCTTAAGAAGGTTAAAGTAATTTTGGAATGGACTACACCTGAGAATGTGGGAGAGGTAAGATCATTTCATGGTTTGGATAGTTTCTATAGGAAGTTTATAAAGAATTTTAGTGCTATTTGTAATGCTATGTCTGAGACAATGAGAGGAGATAAAAAGGAATTCAAATGGACACATGGAGTTGATAAGAGTTTTGAGGCTTTGAAAAAGAAGGTTGCTAAGTTAACTGTATTCATTTTGCCTAATTTCAATAAGGTATTTCAAGTTAAATGTGATGCAAGTGGTAGTGTAATAGGAGTTGTATTAAGTCAAGAAGGTAAACCTATTGTTTTCTTTAGTGAGAATTTGAATGATGCTAAATGGAAGTATTTTGTGTATGATCAAGAGTTTTATGCTATTGTTCAAGCTTTGAAGAAGTGGAGACATTATTTGATTCCTAAAGAGTTTGTGTTGTATATTGATCATAAAGCTTTATAGTACTTGGGAAGTCAACATAAATTGAATTAGAGACATATGAAGTGGGTTGATTATTTGCAATGTTTTACATTTTTGATTAAGCATAAGAGTGGAGTTAATAATATAGTTGCTCATGCATTAAGAAAAAGACATTCTTTGTTGACTGAAATAAATGTTGAAGTTCTTCATTTTGATGAGATGAAAGAATAATATGATACTGATCTTGATTTTTTTGAGGTATGGAGAGAGTGCAAAGAACCAAATCTAACAGATCACATCAGTAAGTATGATGAATATTTCATTCAAGAAGGTATGTTGTTCAAAGGTATTTAGTTGTGTATCCCTAGAAGTTCTATGAGAGTTAATTTGATTAAGGAAAAGCATAGTAGTGGATTGACTGGACATTTTGGGATTGATAAGACATTGAGTTTGCTGAAGGAAAAATATTATTGGCCATAGATGTATTAGGATGTTTAGAAATTTGTGAAGAGTTGTGGAGTTTGTTAAGTTGCAAAAGGAGTAAGTTAAAATACTAGATTGTATACGCTTATTTTTATTTCTAAGAAACGTTGGAGTGACATTAGTATGGATTTTGTTCTTGCATTGCCTAAAACAATAAAGAGGTATGATTCTATATTTGTTGTTGTGGATAAATTTTCTAAAATGGCTCATTTTATACCATGTAAGAAGACATCAAATGTTGAGCATGTTGCTGAAATTTTCTTCAAAGAGATTGGTTGATTGCATGGATTACCAAGAAGTATTATTTTTGACAAAAAACAATAAATTTGTTGGTTATTTTTGGAGAACTTTGTGGAAGAAGATGATTATTGAATTGAAATTTAGTTCTACATTTCATCCATAGACTGATGGATAGACAAAGGTTGTGAATAGGAGCTTGGGTAATATGTTGAGATGTTTAGTTGGAGATGAAACACATAATTGGGAGATGGTATTAGCACAAGCTGAGTTTGCATATAATAATTCTATGAATAGAAGTACAGAGAAGACACCTTTTGAAATTATTACTAGAATGAAGCCTAGAGGAGTAGTAGATTTGAGGGATGTTGCTAGTAAAGAGAAGAGAAGTGCTATAGGAGAAGAATTTGCTGATTTTATGGAACCTTTGTATAAGGAATTGAAGTTGAAGTTGGAACAAAGTAATTAGAAGTATAAGGAGAATGCTACAGATGAAGAAGTTTGGACCTTGTAAGATCTTGAAGAAGTTTGATAGTGGAAATGCTTATGAAGTTGAGTAACCCGATGACATGGATATATCTCCTATATTCAATGTTTTTGATATGTATAAGTATCATGAGTCAAATGATGAAGTTTTTGTACCTGATGATTATCCTAAGAAGTGGATTGAAGAGGTTGAAAAGATATTGGATCAGAGAGTTGGTAAAAGAACAAGAGGAAAATATGACTATGGACATTTGGTGAAGTGGAAGAACATACCAATTAAAGATGTTACATGGATTTCTCAGTCAAAGTTAGATTTAGCTCAGGTTGTGACACTTTTGCATGATTCAAGAGAATCATTTCTTTCTACCCTAGTTGTCTGATGTAGGAGCATCCAGGGTTGATTTTTTATCCTACTCATTTGTGTTCATTTTGCCAATTGTTTCAGAGTTACAGTCATTGCCAAATTGCAACAATTGTTGAGTGCTAGTTATTTTGCAGTATCGGCCAAGTTGAAGTTATCCCATGTCATGTTAATAGTCAAATACGTGTGTTATCCCATCTAACTTTGTAGTATGTACCGAGTTCCACAGTGTGTTTCAAGTTCTATAGTGTGTGCCGAGTGTTCCTGTTGATGCCAAGTGTCAACATTTTGGATGGGTTTTCTATGTTTTTGATGGGAGCTAACTTGAGGGATTAATTTTGATCACAACACTTATGATAAGATCTTGCCTTGGGATGTGTGTAGACCGTCTTTGGGTTGGCCTTTCTATTTTGTAATGTTCTAGAATGTTCTGTAAGCCATATTGGCAAGTATAATTAGGTTGTTCAGGCTTAGAGTTAGGGTAGAACTACAAGGTTGGGAAATTTTTTTGCATAAGTATTTGGAAGGTTTGAATTTGAAGTTTGATCTTAGATCTGGAATATATTTTGTATCTGGCCGTAACTCGAAAAGGCCTTACAGATGGGTATTGTTAGGATTAAACCACAGACAGAAACAATAATTACATGCAAATATAACCAATAACAAAAAAATAATAGATCACACACAAAAGAACACAAGGCACCAAGATTTAACATGGTTCACCCAATCCCTGGGTTAAATCCATGAAATAGCAAGTCCAATATTTTTATGATCTAGTGATTACAACCTGATTACAATCTGTAATCCCTTACAACTCAATACCACTACAAGAACCAATTTCACATCACACCTTATGAAACAATCTCTAACCCTAAGGCCTTTTATGCAAGTATTTTAACTGCTTTAGGGTTATAATTAATAATTTCATGTCAGCCCAAAATCTCGATAAATAGGGCCCAATATTTTTTTCGGGGAGATGCCTCGAACCCCAAAGAATTTATGAAGTATGTATAGTACTTTCCTGATCAGTCCACAATCTAACAATCTCCCACTTGGGAACTGATCAAGCTCCACACTGAACAACAATCTCCCACTTGGAGACTAATCTTGTAGTAATACCACTACCACATGGGGCTCCCACTGGATCAAACCACCCTAGACTCTACTATTCTTTTATTCATATTCAGTCTAGAAGACCAACCAAAGCTAAAGATGAGTTTAACTTCTCCCTTCTTACTACCTTTGTCAACATATTTACTGGATTTTCATTGGTATGCATCTTCTCAAGCTTTAACTGTCCATCCTCCAAAATTGACTGAATGAAATGAGACCACAACTGTATGTGTTTGGTCTTTGAATGCAGAGCTGAATTCTTTGCAAGATGAATGACACTTTTCCTATCTATAAAAAAATAATCATCCTTCTGAGGATGTCCCAATTCTTACAAGAAGAACTAAAGCCATATCATCTCCTTGGTTGCCTCTGTAGTAGCTGCATACTCTGCCTCTGTAGTGGATAAAGCATTAACCTTTTGTAACCTAGAAATCCAACTCATGGCTACCCCATTGATAGTAAAGATGTAACCTATAGTACTCTGCCTCGTATTAATATCCCCTACCAAATCTAAGTCAACATAGCCCTATAAATTAGTAGTAGAGCCCCTAAAGTGTAAACACTTATTGGATGTTCCTCTCAAATATCTGAGAATCCATTTGACTGCGTTCCAATACTCAATTCCTAGATGACTCATATACTTGCTAACAACTCCCACTGCATATGCAATATCTGGCCTAGTACATACCATAGCATACATCAAGCTTCCTACAATTGAAGCATAGGGTACCTTGGACATCTTATCGTCCTCTTCTTGTGTCTTGGAACACATCTCCTTAGTCAATTTCAAATGACTAGGTAAAGGTGTGTTGACAACTTTAGTATGCTCCATAGAGAAACGTTGCAACACCTTCTCAACATAATCAGCCTAAGATAGCATCAATGTTCTATTTTTCCTATCTCTACAAATCTTCATGCCAAGGATTTGTTTTTTTGCCCCCAAATCCTTCATAAAAAATGCATGTGCTAATTGGCTTTTTAGCCCCTTAATGTGATCCATGTTAGACCCAGCTACAAGCATATCATCAACATATAAACATAGAATAATGTAGCTGTCATCATCCAACCTCTTAAAATAAGTGCAATGATCTAAATGACACCTACTGTAACCATGTTCATGCATAAAACTGTCAAATTTTAGATACCATTGTCGAGGTGCTTGCTTCGAGCCATATAAACTTTTCTTCAATTTGCACACTAAGTTCTCCTTACCTTTGACCTCAAACCCCTATGGCTGAGCCATATATATCTCTTCATCTAGATCACCATGAAGGAAGGCTATTTTAACATCCAACTTCTCTAAATGCATATCTTTAGTAGCCACTAGACTTAAAATAGTACGGATAGAAGTCATTTTAACAATAGGAAAAAATATCTCATTAAAATCAATTCCCTTTTTCTGTACAAATTCTTTTACAACTAACCTAGCTTTAAATATTTTCTTACCTCCATCCTCTTCTTTTAACCTATAAACCCACTTATTCTATAAATCCTTTTTACTTGCAAGCAACTTGCACAAATCCCATGTCTTATTCTTCAACAAAGAGTCCATTTCATCTTTCATTGCAAACTCCCACTGAATCTTAGTATCCACCTACATAGCTTCATCATAACTTTTAGGTTCACTAGCATTAGTAAGTAAAATAGAATACACAGAGGGAGAAAATCTTTGTGGAGGTCCAATTTGCCTTGTTGACTATCTAACATTCAATGGTGTGTGTGGTATTTTTTGTTGTGGTTGTTGCACATCATGAGGAATGGTTGGAACATCAAATTTTGGAGTATCATCCAACATTACGTAATCATCTTCTTTCTTCTCATGTTGCTGCAATAGATCTTTGTACAATGCTTTCTCATTGAATATGACATCCCTGCTACTTACAATTTTATGATTTCAAAATCCCAAAGCCTATAACCAAACTCATTAATTCCATATCCAAGAAATACACATTTCTTTGACTTAGCTTCAAGATTGTTTCTATTTTTAGAATCCATGTGAGAAAATGCTTCACAACTGAAGGTTTTGAGAAAACAATAACTTATCTTCTTGCCAGTCCATGCCTTCTCTAGAATACCACATCCCAAAGGAGTAGAGGGACCTCTATTAATCAAATATACAATAGTATTGACAACCTCTGCCCGCATGTGTAAGGGCAACCCAACATGCAACCTCATGCTCCTTGCACATTCTATTATAGTCCTGTTCATGCATTCAACCACTCTATTTTTCCATAGAGTCCTTGGAATAGTTTTTTATCTATGAATATTATTAGTGGAGAAATAATCTTCAAATTCATGACTACAATACTCACCACCATTATCAGATCTGAGACATTTGAATTTTTTACTAGTCTCATTTTCAACCCAGCATTTCCATTTCTTACAAGTTTGGAATACATCAAATTTTTGTTTAAGGAAATAAATCCATACTTTTCTAGTTGTTTCATCAATAAATGTAACATAGTAATGAGAGACACCAAGGGAAGATACTTGAGCTGGTCCCCATACATCAGTATGCACAAGCTCTAATTTCTCCCTTTTATTTTCCTTCCCAGTCTTTGCAAAACTAACTCTCCTTTGTTTTCCATACACAACTTTTACATAAATCCATATTAACACATTTTAGACCTAGTAAAACTTTCTTTGAATGAAGTACTTTCATACCTTTCTCACTCATGTGTCCAAGTCCGTTGTGCCACAACGCTGTATCCAAATTTATATTAGCTATTTGTTCTCCCTACTCAACTACAACAATTGTTTCTAAATAGTCATTTTTCTCTTAAACAATTAAAGTAGAAGGAACAATATGATTTGTATAAATATATAAGGTGCCTACTTTCACACCTTTTGCTACTACAAGGGAACCTTTTGAAACTTTCCAATTTTTATCATTAAAAGTAACTACACAACCCTCATCACCGAGTTGCCCTGTTGAAATTAAATTCCTACTCAGCCTTGGAACATGTCTTACCTCATGTAGTAGCCAATGATTCCCTTTTTGCAACTTAATCTTAATTTTTCCCTTTCTAAAAATATGACAAGGTTCATTATCCCCCAAATAAACAAGCCCAAAATCTCCTTGGACATAATCAATGAAATAACCTCTATGAGATGTAGCATGAAATGAAGCACCAAAATCTAAAACACATGAATCATCAACACTTTCTAAAGACAGAAGCAAAACATCCTCTTTGGATTTGTTACTTACCATATTTGCCTCATTGTCTCCATCTGGTTTATCTCCTTCATTTTTCTTTCAATTCTAGCAATCTTTCTTTTTGTGCCCTAGTTTCCCATAGTACCAGCAGTCGTTTGGTCCTCTCAATTGAGACCTCCTCCCCTTTGACTTTCCTCTTGATTTTATATGATTTCTAGAGTCATTTTTGTTGAAACTAGAGCCCAAAAATCCATGAAAATAATAAAACATAAGAAAGAGACAAAAATTGAAATAGAGAACACCAAAAATATCTTGGGAAAACCCTTCAAGAGTGAAGAGAAAAACCCAACCACGCAACACAAAAATATCTTTATTGATAATGAAATGTTCAAGTGTACAATATCCTTAGCTTGATGCCAATATATAACAATAGGAGAGACTCTTCACATTATAACCGAAGGTCTCTTAAGATTCATAACTCCTAATAAATATGACTCTTCGAATATTCATGCCTCAATGCATGAGAATGACACATGTCATTTACATTTAATGTTACAATTTAAAACTTAAGTGTTTTTTTCAGCTAAATGTAACAATACCGGTAATAACGTTCATATTTCTAGAGATAAAGATCTCTATCACAACTAGCATCTTCAACACTCCCTCTTAGCCAGAAAGAGATCTTTAGCTGAACAGTCACACAAGACTGCAACCAAAATGTTAATGATGAAATTTTATCCCATATATCCTATTAGATTTATGGAAAACTATAACAATCAATCATATTCATGGAATCGCTCAACATGAAACCTTGTAACAATTAATCACATTCATGGAATCTCTCAACATGAAAACTTGTAACAATTAATCACATTCATGGAATCACTCAACATGAAAAGATTTACAAGACTCACAACTAAGCCTTTGTTCATGAACTCTCTCAACATGAACTGTCATGGAATCTCTCAACATGACATTCAACTCTCATCATGAAATCTCTCAATGTGATGACATCATGGACTTTCTCAACATGATGTTCACTATCGCATAGTGAAAGAGTTACCATAGCTAATCTTACAATCTCATTTATTCACAGATGAATAGAAATATGCATAAAACAAGACTTTGTTCCATTTAAGTCTCAAATTTTACAAATACCATAAGCATATATGAGAGTAAAGGGGATTTCATAAACACTCCCTCTTAACTATGGAGCCTCCCTCTAAAGCACAAGCTCCCTTTGAGCTTTGTATCTGAATGCAATAATATATTTTTAACAATATCTCCATCTCATGATTCTTGTTGCATCTTGCAATCAATAGAGATTAAATCAATCTATCATAAAAAGCATATATAGAGATAAGATTTTGAAATAAACACTATAGAATACTTCTCTCTCTCTCTCTCAAGCTCAACATCTCCCTCTGGAGCTATATTTCTTATCTTGTTACATCCAAATAAGATTTTGAAATAAAAATTATAGAATGCTTATCTCTCTTTCAAGCTCAACATCTCCCTCTGGAGCTATATTTCTTAGCCCATTGTTTGATTGATTTGTAACAGCACCCAGTGCTGCCTTCATACAAATCTGCATTGCTGCTGATATCTCTTTTGTAGACTCCCTTGCAGTTGAATTAGTAGCAGCAACAACAGCTACTGCAGTTCACAATTTGAAAGTCCCATTTCGACTCAAAGAGTTCACAGCATCCCTATGTGCCTTCAATACAAATTGTGATGCCCGTAATGTTGATACCCAAGCCTTGGTAGCCCCAGGGGTTTCAACACAAATGGAGTATTCCTTTTTCTGAGGAATGCCAATATTGAAATTGATTGGAGAAGGGAATTAAGTGTTAAAAAGAAGTGTTCTATTATTGACAAAAATATATCTTCTTTTGATCATTATAGCTTTTACATTCTGTGCATATGGCAGTTGCACAAGATAACCCTCGAAGCTCCAACATCCACATCACAATGAATGAAGAGAATATCCTTGAAGAACTAACTATTATGAACTGACTCATCTCCTTAGTCTTATAAGTTATAACCTTCCCAAGAAATCCATTAGCCTACTCAATCATAATAACAAAATAGAAGAGCATTTTGACCATGTAATATATTCGACCAAATATGTGGAAAGATAATTGACAAATAATCTTGATAAATACTGTCTTTCCTGCTTCAAAGTAATTGACAAATACAAAATAATGCACCAAGGAGAATAATTAAGGTCATAAAGAATAGTTACAAATCTAACAATAGGATTGGAATACATATGATAACTAAAGCTTGTCGAATGTATCTGTCAGAGATAACATGAGGAGAGTCCACAATGCATGAAATTAGAACACTTGGAAGCCAAGAGGGAGACATTTAAAAATAGATTAACAGTGAGTCATCCAATTTCACGAAAAGAGAGAGTGCAACTATGACTTGAACAAGTTGCTGCAGAAGAATGACTTTAATTACAGTGAGAAGAGTGACCAAATTGTGCAACTCCTCCTTGGAGAATGCATGTGATAGCAATCCAACGGTGGTAACATCTGACATGTCCTCGCATATATCCAATACACCAAAATGGGTGCCAATACCCCCATCACATTATTATTTCTTTCAACTTCTATTCTCACGTCTAGCTCAGATCCAACGATCAATGACAGTGAAAAGAGAAGTGTAGCCCTATTAATTGATAAAATTAGGTGTTGGATTAGCAAATGTGTAGGGTAGATCCATCTTTCTACTCAATTTTTTTAACAGAAGAAAATATGCAGCTAAAGACAAGAATTTAAGGAGCTTGAATACCCTCATTAGCATTCATAATATAATAACAACAATTTAGTCTAGACAAAATATAATTTTATAAGAGCTAAATTAAAAATTAAAAAAATTCAACACTCCCTGTAGATATCCACGGTCAACAAGATGACAGTAATAGAGATTTGATGAGACTAATTTCAACAATCTAGAATGGTAGCTTCATCGATAGCTTCAAATCAACATGCTCTTGTGAAGCCCCATGCACCCAATGCACCTAGCTACTGTAATTTGATCATTGGACCTCCATCTCAAGATGTAGCATGAATATCTTCATACACAGATTTAGGACTGGCTCCATTTCCATATTATTCTCAACTCTTTTAATGTTGTTATCTGAACCTTGCTCTGATACCATGTTGAAACTAGAGCCCAGAAATCCATGAAAATAATCAGACATAAGAAAGAGACAAAAACTGAAATAGAGAACACCAAAAATATCCTGGGAAAACCCTTCGAGAGTGAAGGGAAAAACTCAGCCACACAACACAAAAATATCTTTATTGATAATGAAATGTTCAAGTGTACAATATCCTTAGCTTGATGCCAATATATAACAATAGGAGAGACTCTTCACATTATAACCAAAGGTCTCTTGAGATTCATAACTCCTAATAAATATGACTCTTCGAATATTCATGCCTCAATGCATGAGAATGACACATGTCATTTACATTTAATGTTACAATTTAAAATTTAAGTTTTTTTTTAGCTGAACATAACAATAATGGTAATAATGTTCATATTTCTAGAGATAAAGATCTCTATCACAGCTAGCATCTTCAACAACTTCCTCTCTTAGTCATTCTGCCCCTCCTTTGTGCATTCAAAGCACTTCCTGATGTAGATCCACCTGAGGTTTTCCTACGAGTTTCCTCACTCAAAATAACACCAATCACATCATCATATTTTAGGGTACTAGATCCAGGAATAGAATTACTCATAGCCATTACCAAGTCATTCCAGCTTTCAGGCAAAGAACACAAAATCAAGAGAGCCCTAATTTCTTCTTCAAAATTAATATCCACAGAAGATAACTGACTAGTAATAGTATTAAACTCATTTAAATGATCTATAACATATCCACCTTTTTCCATTTTCATATTAAATAAATAATTCATGAGAAATACCTTGTTTGAAGCAGGGGACTTTTCATACAATGTCGCTAGGGTTTTTATCGATTCTTCTATTGTCTTTGCTTTTGTAATATTAAATGCCATTGATGGTGCCAGGCATAATCGAATGCTTCCAAGTGCTTTTCTATCCAAAATATCCCATTCATCATTTGACATAGATCCCTGATTCTTGGCTTTGCCTTCCAATGGCTTCCATAAATCCTTCTAATACAGATAGTCTTCCATTTGCTTCTTCCACAACTGGAAGTTCTTCCCATTAAACCTATCAACCCTCAACTTACCCTCATCTACCATTGCTCCCACTCAACTATGAGACTTTCCTATAGAGGATAACTAAAAAAACAACTTTGTTCTGATACCACTTGTTAGGATTAAACCACAGACAGAAATAACAAATAGATGCAAATACAACCAATAAAAGAAAAATAATAGATCATACAGAAAAGAACACAAGGCACCAAGATTTAATGTGGTTCACCCAATCCCTGGGCTACGTCCACCAAATAGCAAGTCCAATATTTTTATGATCTAGTGATTACAACCTAATTATAGTCTATAATCCCTTACAGCTCAATACTGCTGCAAGTATCAATTTTGCATCACACCTTATGAAACAATCCCTAACCCTAAGCCCTTTATGCAAGTATTTTAACCGCTTTAGGGTTATAATTAATGATTACATGTCTCCCCAAAATCCTGATAAAATAGGGCCCAATTTTTTTTTTTGGTGAACCCCAAAGAATTTATGAAGTATGTACAGTACTTTTTTGATCAGTCACCACAATCTAACAGGCATGTATGTTGATCATTTGATGAATGATAAAAGAATATTGTTCTCTCTCTCTCTCTCTCTCTCTCTCTCTCTCTCTCTCTCTCTCTCTCTCTCTCTCTCTCTCTATGGTACTATTCCCTTTGTGTTTTCTTCTATTGTATTTACTCTAAAAGGTTGGTTTAGATTGCTAGGTGAGCCTTTAGCATTAGTTGTTCTCTCCCTCCTTGTGTTAGAAGGAATAAATGCAAATATTGGCTTTCATTAAAGTATCAGCCCCCTATTCTCCTACAACCACTACAAGTAGTAAAAAATAATGCAAAGGATCATGATATGATAGTAGAAGTTTGACGATGGAGAAGGTTCAAGGAAAATTATGGGTACTTTGACTATGTTAAGAATGAGCTAGGGGAGAGGACAACCAATGATTGGAGAGTTTGGGTCAAAATCAAAAACTTCATAGTTGTTGGGGACCAAAAATAGCTCAGTGGGGGGAATGATGGCCTCTAAAAGGCCATTTTTTTAAGATCTTTTTATCTTATTTTTAAGCAGTTATCTTGTAGAAATAATCATGACTTTATGGTTTTAAGAAAATGAGCTTATGTTTTATGTATATGCTATATATATGTTAAGACATTAAGTAGAAGTATGGATAGTTAAATTATGCTATAATTTGTTGAATTTATGGATAAAAATGGTACAATGAAGTGATGTTTCATGCTAATAAATGTTTCTTCATTTATGCTATGTCTTGGGTAGTTTTCCTCCTATAGCCATAGGATTTGCAAGAGTGGTAATTTTAACTTACACCATTTCTAATAATGATGATAAAATAAATATATGTATGTGGAAGTGGTGTGCACATTGAATACTTTTTAGGTACTTGTTGTAGATATTCAAGGGTTAGCACCTCAACATTAATGTCAAACCCAACCATATTGCTAAATCATCACGAGTGGAGCAATTCATTATATGCTTTATGTTGGAACAACACACAGATGTAGCTTCTATAACCTGCTATATTCCTAGAGGATTTATTCATGGTTAATGGTGATTATGTTTTAAAATTTATGAGTCTGTAATTGATCCTAATTAATGGAGTGATTGTAGAGTTAGGGAGTAGTTGTAGTTTCCTTTAAATAATGTCTATTGTAGCTTTGAGTGCCCTTTTTGGAAGAAGAAGATACTTTGATTTTCATAAGAAGTCAAGTGTGATTCAATTTTTAGTCAAGTGTAATTCCTTTACCATGAATGAATAGAATCAGTTGTTGAAGTTTATTTCTCTTATCTTGATTGTCTTTTCTGTTCACTCATCCAAGGAGGCCTACTTGGTGCATGAACTATTATGTTAGAATATATTTCATTCCTCGTTTGTTTCCTTGCAAGATAGAATTATGTTGCTTCTGCAGCCATTGATAACAAAATCAATGAATTGTTCTTGTAGCGTAGGTGAATAGATAGGTTTATTGTTGCAACATTACTTTCAAGCTGTAAGTTGAGTTGTTGTTTCAATTGCTAGAATATAATTCCTTCAACATTTCCTTCATATTAGTTGTACTGACTTGAAGGAAGATTAGAGCATGTAAGAATTTGGCTTAGGCCATAATTTACCCAAGACCAATAAACTCAAACACAAACACACATTAGATCAAAGATACAGAGTATGATCCGAATGACGATATTCATTCAATATGCCCACTTGAGAGTACACTAGGAGTGCCTATATATAAAGGCCTCAGGAGAGCTTCTATAATGCATAGAAGTTAGCATCATGATAAGTCATACAACTAGTCACATGTCAATCAAATATGGGTTATCCTCCATTAAGCACAAAATTAAGTGTGATGATGTAAGGATAAGCCTACAATGGTGTAGCATGCAAATCAATGATGTAGATAACATGTGCTAAATTAGGAGTGTGAATAATTGTGTTGTCATCATAAAAAAATAGTGAATGATGCAAACTCTTATGTTGTAGACATCATGTGTATAATTAGAGTTGCATACTTTTGTGAGAGTACACAAACTCCTAAGTGTCTCACCTAAATAAATAATAAAATAATGCAAAATAATTAAATAATGCGTTAACCTAAGTAAACTAAAGTAAGTGTAATAAGTAAATACTTATTTACACCAACACCCCCCCTTAAGTGCAACTTAGGGGAATGCCTTTAAGCTTATGAAAACTAGGATGATATGCAAGATGAGTCCTAGCTACTAGGCCATGTTAGGTACCCATGTACATAATGATATGCAATCTCTCATAAAGAAGAGAAAGAGGGAAAATCTCATGGGAAAAAACCTCTCCCAAAAAGAGAGATAAATAGGGATGCATGGATGGATGGAGTAATCAAGACCCCTCCATTATGAAATACATCTAGTATATACATAAGAGAATGATGAGAAGAGGAAGAGAGACATGATAGGCTCCCCCCCAAAAATAAAAATGCCAAACAGTGACTGCTCTGATGAAGAAGCTGATCCAAGATTATAGAATGGTGTTCCTCCCCTTAGGAAGAAACAATGCCAAAGGTACAAATGAGACACTTTCGCTATGTGTGGAAAGAATCCCATGGATAAGTGATGTCTCTAAAACCTGCTCAACTGACTGAAGAACCTGTCTCAAAGAACTATCTGTTTGCTCAACAGATCAAGAACCCTACTGCAACTGCTGATCATAAGTATCCATAATCACTTCAACCTATGATGATTGATCATGTAGAGAATGAACAAGAGAGTTAGATGGAGCCCTTGTGACAACTGAAGAAGGTGTTGTTGCATCAAGAAGAAGAGGCAGATCATCAATATTGTCCTCCAAATCTGTCACTGAACTTGTACCTGGAAGACTAGATGTACCTTGCTACTCTAGACCTATCACTGTGCCTATATATGAATGTAGACTAAACTGATGGAGTGACCTCTCACTATAACTGTTGATAGAACTCCATGTGTTTGAATCTATTGAAGCACTATCCTTGATGTCACTATTAGTTTCCACACTGTATGATGTGCAGAGAGGATTAGAAGACAAGCTTGGTGAACTTTCCTCAAAGTACACATCCTTCTCCAAAAAAATCTGATGTGTCTCTAGATCTAGAAGTCTATTTTCCTTCACACTATCTTCATAACCAGTGAAAGTACAAGGCTAAGATGACTGTGACTTACATCCTCTAGAAGATCTGTTTGCCCATGCAGGATAACCGAAGACTCTGAAGTGTGTCACAATAGGTTTTTTGTCGCACCATGCCTCAAAAGGAGTTTTTCCATCTAAGGTTGGATGAGGAGATCAATTAAGAATGTGAGTGGCACTTGAGATTGCTTCAACTTCTAATGATAGATCTAGAGACTTGACATGGATCATGGAACTTGCTATAGATTTGAGAGCTTTGATCCTCAATGCTACAACATTTGTCTTATGTGAATTGAATGTTGGTGGAGTCTGAAGATCAATTCCCTCATGTCTGCAAAAGTCCATAAGTCTTCTATTCACATACATGCTTCCATTGTCCATTCAAAGAACTTTGATGGCCTTTTTGGATTTATGTTCTACATGAGTCTTGAAGGCTAGAAATGTGTCCAACACTTCATTCTTATTATGAAGAAAATAGACCCAAGTGAACCTTGAAAAGTCAACAGCTAGGGTAAGTATGTAGCGACCTTATCTGGCTGCAAAAGGACCTACTAATACCATGTAAACTATCTGTAGAACACCTGGTGCTCTTGAAGACTTCCCTCTCTATAACTTCCCTTTTGGATGCATATCCACTGAATCTATTAAACATTCACCTTTTGAAAAGTTGATTTGAGGTAGAGCTTTGACCATTCTATATGTGTAAAGTTGTTGAAGGCAGTGGAACTCAAGATGACCATACTATTGATGCCATAATTGCATGTTTGAATTTGATTGTGATAACAAGGCCTTTGAAGCAGACTTGGGTACACAGTGGGAGAAAGAGTACAACCTTTTGTTAGGATTCACTTTCCCCACTGCAACCAAGGAATCATCTTTAAGACTGCACACCTATACTGAGTCTAGAAGGAACTCAACTCTATGTCCATCTCCAAGGTGAGTGATTTGGTAGATTGAGAGGAGATTTGAACTTATTTTTGGAAGATAGAGAACATCTTGAAACTCTCCATTTTCCATTTTGAAATTTCCTTTCCCTTCAACTTCCATTTTTCTATCATCTCCCATGAAGATGTGTGGTATCTTTGATTGGTTCATTGAAGAAAAATCCTCCTTTGAAGAACCCATATGATGTGAGGCACCTGAGTCAAATATCCATTCCTTTGAAGAATTTGAATTACCCATGAGTGCTTGACCTTTACCATTTGAATCTGAAGAAGACCATTTATCCTTGTAAGCATTAGGCAATGGAACATGATGTTTCTTCATGATTTTGGTCAACTCATCAATCTTTTTGAGATAACATTCATGCTCTTCATGACCCATTTTCTTGCAATAAGCACATTTCTTCTTCTCCTTATTATTGTCCCCCTTCTTGTTGGAATTTGAGGACTTGCCTTGTTGATTGGATTGTGGTGTTGTCTTTTCTACATCCTCTAATTTGTTCTTCATTTCTTCGTACCCTTTCCTTTATTTGAAGACTGTCTAGCTAAATGTTGAGAACCCTTATTTTTGGCCACCAATGCTTTAGACTGACATGATTTGAGAATCCCCATTGATTTCAACTTCTTTTCTTCATCATCCAATAGTTTAGCATATTCATCAAAAGTGACTTTCTTATAGGTAGACCCTAAGGTTGTCTTTGATGTGTTAAAAGAAGATACAAATGTGGAATACTCTGATGGCAACTTGTTATGAATGAGATAGACCAGTCTATCATCTTTGATAGAACTCCCACAATTAGTAAGCTTTGTCTTTATCCTATATTGAATCATATGACTTAGGATCTAAGGAGACAAACTCATTTTCAATCTTGAACACATCCTCTTCAGACACTTTACCATAAAGTTTTTTAAGGGTATCCCAAAACACTTCTTGATTTGATACATGATCTTATCATCAACCCCCAAACACATATCACCTAGGGCTTTCCTATCCATTGCTACCCAAGGTGAAATATTACTTTCTAAAACTTTATCACCTGCTTGTTTAGGAAGAGTATCATCTACATATTGTGAAACTCCATTATGCATTAAGTGATACCACATTTTGATTGACCACATAGCATAGTTATGAGGAGTTAATTTAGGAAACTTAAAGTTACCCATAATGCAAAAAATGAAAGAAAAGTGCAAAAAAGAGAGAACACAACACCAAGAACACCCCCCTTTTTCACTAAATCAAGAAAACCCCCAAAAGAGATGCTTTGGGAACTTTATCAGTAGTACAATTACAATGGGCCACTTGCCAATTTTGGCCTTCATGGACTTTTGATTTTGCTTGTTACAACCTCTTAATAGGTTACAACTCTAGAACTTTACAATGTGCTACAATTTTGAATCAATACAAAGCAAAGAAAGGCCCTATTGCTGAAAGTGACACTTTTGTCATAAAACCCTACAATTTGATATCATATCTAGAAAGTAGACAAAAAATAATGCACTTTCAAAAAAAAATGGAACATGTTTTTGACTCCAGATGTGCCCATACGGAGCGTTTGAAGTTGCAAAATGCAAGATTATGCAGGTACAACAAAAAACACAATTTCTAATTATTCCATGCACCAAAACTAGAAAAAAGCTAACCACTAAAATTTTTAGGAAATTCTACCCAATTTCAAAAAAAATCACACCTGATTTGGAGTCTGAATGTTTGAGTTATGGCCTCCCAAAGTTGAACTACACAAACCAAAATCAATCTGGAGAGGGGTTGCATCAGTGAATGATGGGGTTAAACTTGATGATCATATAATTGTTGCAGCAGTTCAAATTTGGCTTGGTATGATGGTTAGACGACTGTTAATTTTAAACTCATGAACCTGATGACATCAGCAAAAAAGTACCCCCACTGATGTGGTAGCATGAATGGCACACGTGGAAATCTGTACTGTATGAAAATATAGAAAAATTCATCGTGGTAGGGGTACAACTACTGATTGTGTAGGTGATGTCAGATGCTAACTAGACTACTGACTGGGATGTCCGAGTCAGCTGCTTATGCTGCCATGTGGCATTGATTGTGCTTCTTAGGTGGTAGACATGTCAGACAGTGGGCCTATCCATGTGGATTTTTGGGCGTATTAAACTATGTTGCATGGTGTTGACTGGGTAGGGGAACTGCTGATGTGTTTGCTCGCAGATTATTTGATGTAGACATGGAAATGTCACTAGAAGATGTGGGAAGGATTTTATTTGTCTGCGTGTTTGTCGAAAAAGACTTTGATGCTAGAATTATTTACTATGGATGTCGAGAACTTGATTTTTGCTCACCATGTTTTCTTTTCACTCGCTGGAATTAGACTTTTACAGGTGGCCATAGATTGGCGTTTGTATCAGTGTTCACCAAAGAATGTGAAATAGTGAGCCAGGTTTAGTTTAGTTTAGTCCCACATTTGTGGGAAAGTCACATGCAAAGCTTTATATAAGCCAAACGAAAAGAAGGTAAACCAAATAAAGAGATGGCCGGTGAAGGATGTTGGCTGACCAGTGCCAAAAATATTGTACCTAAATACAATGTAATAAATGGTACAACCCACAAATTAAAATTTCCCTATCAAATAAATAATGAAAATATTCTGACGAAATTGCCGAGCCAAGATTTGATAGCCCCTTTTTACAAAAAAAAATTCTCTGCTTGAAAGCCTGACTGGGAAAAATTTCCAAAAAATAAAATCTAAAAAATTGTAAAGAAATGCAGAGATTGAAAGTTAGATCTGAAAAAAAACAAATAAATAGATCCAAAATTGACCATACCCAAATTGCAAATTGGGACCTCCGGGTTCTGATTTGCAAAAAGTTTTTGCCTCACAATCAACTTTCAACCAATATAGGCAAATTTATAGTCGATCTTCACCGAATCGACACTCTAGGTGTAATGACAAGGTCAGATCTGGCTCTAGATGCTTTCAATTTTTGTGGATTCTCCAAATTTGAGTCAAGGTGCTAAAGCATAAACAGTCTCGAATGACTATGTGTAGAGAATCTCCTTTAGCTCTGATACCATGTAAGAATTTGGCCTCGTTCAGAATTCACCCAAGATTAAGGAACTCAAACACAAGCACATAGTAGACCAAAGATAGAGAGTATGATTAGAATGATGATAGTCATTCAATATGCCCACTTGAGAGTACACTAGGAATTCCTATATATAAAGGCCTCAGGAGAGCTTCTACAATGCATAGAAGTCAACATCATGATAAGTCATACAACCAAGCACATGTCTATCAGATATGGTTTATCCTCCATTAAGCATGAAATTAAGTGTGATGATGTGAGGATAAGCCTACAATGGTGTAGCACGCAAATTAGTGGTGTAGACAACATGTGCTAAATTAGGAGTGCAAATAACTGTGTTGTCATCATGACAACTCAGTGAATGATGCAAACTCCTATGTTGTAGACACCATGTGTATAATTAGAGTTGTGCACTTCTGTGAGAGTACACAAACTCCTAAGTGTCTCACCTAAATAAATAATAAAATAATGTAAAATAATTAAATAATGCATTAACCTAAGTAAACTTAAGTAAGTGTAATAAGTAAATACTTATTTACACCAACAGAGCATAGAGTTTGTAGTCATCCTCTCAAGTTTATGCTCCCAAGTTGACAAATTAAATGAAGTCAGCGTACTATTTTAAGTAAAACAGATGATTTTGTCTGACCATGGAATCATTGTGAAAGGATGTCCAATCCTTTGTTATTAAGGTAATAAGCTGACTAGACAATCTCATTATTGTTTAATTAATAATAATAAAAATAAATAAATAAAATGAAAGGGGCAAACTAAGTGCCACTCCTTTTGGTTAGTATAGAGGGTCCACATTGTTTGAAAGGAAATCTGGGAGGATGAAATACATGTAGAGAAAAAATGTTGTGATGTCCATGCTATTGTAGAGAAGATCTAGGGTTAGACAAATTTATTTTAGGGTCCATTTGGTTTGTGGAAGATGATGAGAATTGGCCTTTTCATAATCCAAATCTGAAAAAATTGTGTTTGTTTCAATATTGTCAAAATGGAATTAGAATACCAAACTTCTAATTTTGCCTTAAAACTAGGTTATCGAACTTCCCACTTGCAACTAGGAATTGAAAATCAAAACCTGATTATGCTTTTTGAGGAGTGTAAAAAAATTAGTTTGGACTATTTTTTGGAGTCTACCATCAACTCTAAGATTACACATAAAAATATATCTTTCCACTCATCTTTTGAATGAAACAAATGATACAAGTAAAATCCCAAAAATAAGAATGAAGAATCAAGATTTACAAAACCTTGATTTAGCTAAATTGAGATTTGAAATCTTGATTTCTACAATTCCATGAACCAAATGAACCATTAAAGATCATAAATGAACATTGTTGGGTATGGTGGCTTTGAAATTCTTACCCTAGAAGCAACTTATTTGATCATTTTTCAAAACCCTCCATCATTGATCATCTCTACCATAAGCTTCATGTTTCCAATGAGTGGGACTTGAGAAATTGATAGAGTCCTAAGCTAATATCTTTCCATCTATCTTGGGAAAAGAAGAATCGATACAATTGATAACAATAGATATCTTAGCTCAAGTCTTACAATGAAATGAATGAAAATAGGTGTTCTATAGCTGAAACTACAAGTACCCACATTTTACTTGTATTTAATGGTGATAGAATCAAATCCTTTTGCTGATCTTAAAATAAAAAATAATTATAGATTTTTGAATAGCTAAAGTGATTGTCAAAATGAATGCCACAGAGTCTCGCTTTCAAGTTGTTGATGGTGACATGCACATTATATTTCTAGTTTCTTCATATGGTGTGATCTAAGACATTAATGGAAAAATAAATATATAACTAAATCCAAAAATATTCAACAACAACCAAATTTGGAATAAAAAATACTCTTACTACAAATATTTCAAAATTAATAAAAATAGGTATTCTGCAAGCGGAAGAAGACTTTCATTCTATTCCTCTTTACTTTGCATCTAGCTATACTATGCATTTTACCTTGTATATTGCGTGTCTACCCTTTTGCAACCATAGTCACTCAATCATTTTGTTATTTCACAATCTTATGATTAAATTCAGTGCTTTGCTATGATAGAGAGAGTTAATGCATCAACATCTTTGACCCATTTTTTTTGATGAATGAACCTTTTCCATTAATTATAATTTAAAGATACATATTCATAAAAAAGAGGCACGGATACAAGACCACCCTGTGAGTTAAAATGGAACAAGGTTGGATTGACAATTATTCATAAAAAAAATATATAAGTAAAAAGAAGAAAGCCCTCAAGCTACAAGAGTAGTGCTAGCCTAAGGTGGGTCTTTGTCATTAGAACCCTAGAAGTCCTTGGGGTTGGTGGTTGGCTCAGGGGGAGCCCAACCATCATCATCAACATCTTTATCTCTCTTCAGCTTGGGTGGAGAAATGGCACAGATGACGAACCCACATTAGGTGTAATAGGAGGAGCCACCAGGGACCAACCAAAATCCAACCTTTATGGAGGTGAGGCTGAGTGAAGATGGCCACCAAAATCACCACTAGGAGAGTGACAATGTGGCTATGATTGGGGAGAAAATGACATGTAGATTTGCTTTAGCCTCATCGACAACCATGAGGAGGAGTATAATAATCTGACCAAGCATTTAAAGATATGTGGGAAACCATACAAGGTGCATTTCCCCAATGAGCTAATAACTCCTACAAGTGAGCCACCTCCAATGTGACTTTGTCAGTTTAAACTTGAATCTACATCATGAAATTATTACAGATATGTGCTTTAGAGTACATAGTAACATGTATATCAAGAAAGCTATGAGAGAATAAAACAACATTGTTGTCCTTCTAAATAGTAAACAAAATCTCCACTTTGAAAGCATGCCAAATTTTCATATCTAAAAGGAAGCTTGGGTGGATCTCCCAACACAACCATATGCCAAGTGAAATTCTCTGGATGGAAAGGTTTGAAAAAATCATGGATCTAGGAGCCAATAGTTTTGCACTCACCTGTAGAACCAAAAAATGTGCAAGAAGCTTTTAGGATGACCACAAAAAGGGCATCTAGGATCTAGGACTCCTAGATATTAGAGCCAAGGGCCCAATGGAAAGCCCTAGAAGAGGAGACACCAAAAAAAGTGAGCAATCTTTTGCTCCATAATGGTATGCTAGACAATAGAAAATCTACGACTCCAAGTCTTATAAGAAGAATGCAAATGCCAATGCTAAATGAGAGTATCAACCATCAGAAGATGGGGCACCAGCCATCAATACCCCTCTTGGGCTTGTAACTAGTCATAAGAGTGGTAGGATAACACTTTCAATCTTTCCACCATGGGAAAGATGAGTAAATACCAAGCTTGTGTAACAAATTGGGAGGCACTATAGAAACTAGAAGATCAACTATCTATTGATCTACATAGATAAGCTTGAACTGCACTTGTAGATCCTCCCATGAGAAAAGGCTCATAGTAACCCTAGAAAATAAATCCTTGGGAGTTTTGATACCCCTTCAAAATAAGCACAAAGTTCTTGCTCCCTGAATCTTAGCTAAAGCAACACCTTGAGTAGAAAACAAGGGAGACTACAAAAGGTTTTGTTGGTTCATTGAGATTCCATCTCCAAACCCATTACCAACCCAATGAAGCCATGGTTTGATGGCTTCCTAGATTTTCCAAATGCTCTTAACAATAAAAGTTCCCTGAATCTGAACAAGTTTAGGAGTCAGAAGAAAGGTTTGAAAGCCAATCCCCTTCTAAGTAGGCCAATTAACTAGAAAACCTAAATAAATGCAGTGTCATAACAAAATTTTCAAGGCCTCATGTCTAGTAAGGGCCTAAATGACCAACTTGACACAAAGGGAAACTCCCTACTTGCAAGTGGAGAGAAGCCCAAGCCCACCAAAATCTTTGGGCAAGAAATTATACTCCCAAGCCACTCTATGAAATTTGTGATGCACAAAATTAGAGTCCTAGAGAAAGTCTTGGAGAATATGTTTGAGCTTGAGGTATGAAGCTTTGAAAGGGGCAAAATAGGAAGAGTAGTACACATGCATAGCAACAAACACTTTAGAAAAAATTTGAAACTTTCCCACAAGGGAGAATGGCTTAGTGATCTAATATTCTGTAGCTTCTTCTCAATCCACATGAGCACAACATTCTAAAACTCTATGAAGGAGGCTTGGAAAGAAAAAGGAATGCCCAAAAACTTAAAATTTTCTCCATATTGGACCCATTTTCACCCATACTATTGCAATCATTAAGGGCCTAGCAAGAAGGATTGTCTGTAACAAAGGATTTTCTGCCATTGAATAGTAGACCTAGAGGCAAGGCAAAAAGTGTCCAAGAATTATAAGGTGTTGGCAATATTGTCCTCATCTTCCACAAAAGTAAGGAAGGAATCATCTACAAAATGGACATTAATAAGTTGCATGGAGGACTCTGGAAGAGAAATTCCATGCACCAGACCCTGAGAGATGGTGTTGGAAAGAAGATAGACAAAACCTTCAGTTGCAAGCACATAGAGAGAAAGTTAAAGAGTGAAACCTTGATGAATATATCTAAAGAGCCCAAAAGCTTAAAATTGCTTCCCATTAATGGTGATGCAAGCAAAGGCATCCCTAAAAAGCATCTGCACAAAGTGGACCAAACCCCATAGCTTGAAGCATGACAAAGATGAAAGGCCACTCAATCTAGGCATAAGCTTTCAAAAAATAAATCTTGATAAATAAAGCTTGCTACTTGATGGCTAGGCCCATTCCATACCTTTCCACACAACAATGATGTTATCCAATATATACTGAGACTTGGTGAAACATGGACTTTGGAAATAATCTTGTAGGAGACATTCAACAAAATGATGGGCCTCCAGTTGCATATTTCCTCGGGATCACTAATGTTAGGTATAAATTTAATATTACCCTTGTTGATAATTCTACATAAGGAGTTAGAATTGTAAGCTTCATGATACATCTGAAGCAAATCAGGATCAATATCATCCCAAAGGATTTTTTAGAATTCACAAGGAAAAACATCACATCTAGGGGCCTTGTCATCAGCCATGAAAATGAAAGCTTCCTTCAGGTTCAAAAGAATTAAATTTTTCTTACAAAAGGCATATTGCTCAGGAGCAAGCCTATTGGGAGTGATAGTAAGGAAAGCTTGTAAAGCTTGGTCACATGCATCAAAGGCCTCTTGAGCTATAAAACCATGATTATAGTAGCACATAAATTCTTGGAGAATATTTGATAAGTTGGTATGAACCTATTGGTCTTCTCTAATGTGTTTGATGCCAACTGTAGAATGGCGAACCTACACAACATTAAAAGATTCTTTAGAAGCATGATTGAATACCTCTAACCAACAGAGATGGGCCTTGATCTGAGCTCCTCTAGAAGTGTAAATGTCTACAACTTTCTTTTGGTGCCAAATATTAGCAAGACAAACTTGGTGATCTATATCAAATAGACTCATGGTGAGGGCTTCTAAGGCCATACAAAAATCTTTAGTTATTGCTTCATAAGATCTTCTACGGTACTTAGCCAACTGTTTATTGTAAATGCAAAGAAATATCACATTACAGAGGATGACATAATTGCACCATTGAATCCACCCAACCTAGCTATGGGGATGAGGCTCAAGATTCCAAATTCAAAGAATGTAGGCAATAGTCAATGGATGGGACATCAAAGAAGTATTGTGATAAAAATGGATCCTACAAGGATGAGGTTGATATGTTTACCAAGTGATAGAAAAGATAATGGGGGAAAGATCTAACAATGTCACATTTGGAGAAGGGGTGAGACATGGGGCATAATTATGAGAGAAGGAAAAAAAGTAATTTACAGAAATCATTGTCTTGTCAAGTCTCTTTAAGACTTTGTCAGCCCTAGCTCAAAAATTGGACCATGTATGCCAAACCCCATCTAGGAAATGATAGGTAGAATTGGGATCAAAAAGACCTAGCTTGTTCTTCATGTAAAATTAGGCCTCTCTTTTGCTAGTTTCCCATCAAAAATGCATAAGTCCTTCCTTGTCAATGGCCAATACAACCATGTTGAAGTCCCCACAAAAATCCTAGGTTGTAGGTGGAAAATGATTTACCAACCAACACCATAGGTATGAATGCTCAAAATCATCATTAGGGGTATAAATATTTACAATACCAAAATAATGATTCTAAAAAGACAACAAAATCCAAACCACCTTGTGTAGAGGGTTAGGATCATGCAAAATAACAGAAGTAAGCAAACAAGGGGAGAAAGAGTAATAACTCCACCTCAGCCAGCCTCATGCTGGGAAGCAAATATGATGTTGTCTAGCCAAATAATATGGCAAGCTGAGGTGAGAAGAAACCCAAAAAATTTTACTTCTTGAAGATAAAGAACATCAAGATTACCAAGCTGACGCTTGGTGTAACAAACAAAATATTTTCTAGGGAGGTTTGTCATTCCCCGCACTTTCCATGAGAGCCAATTCATGGTAAACCAGCTTGCATATCATCCTCATCTCCAAGAGAGGAGAATTTGTTGTACAAAAATGTGGGAGTATTAAACAAGGAGTAATCAAGAGAGATAACCCTCTAAATCTTCTCCCCATTATCAAGATACTCATCACAGTGCTTTGAGACTATCATAGGGTTTACTGTGTAATCATTGGCATTACTTGCAATGCTTGAGTCTATAAAGGGAAATGGTTAGGAGTACAAATGCCCACTGTCCCCTGCACTCCAAGGTTTGAAATAGGAGGCAAACAAATAAAAGGGACTGAAGGCTCTGGTTAAACTAGGCTTGAGCTAGGTCTACCATTATCCATAGACAAAGAGCTCACCTTAGTCACAACCAAACCCTTTCCTTTTTTCACCACCACAATCCATTCATCTTTCTTGGTAGCCATAGCTAGCTTTCCTTTCGAGATGGGTGGACAGTTGCAGTCCAACAAAGGACAAGCCCTATTCTTATGCTCAATGGACTAGCACCAATAATAGGTATTCAAAAGGTTTAGATAAATAACCTTCTGACTGAAGGTGGTACCACTTATCTAGATATTCATTGAATCTTTGAGGTCCCTAAAAAGGTTAACTTCAACACAAATCCTATGTTGGAGTCGAGCATTGAAAAACTTGTTTGGTTCAACAAAAACAACCTTGCCAATAGTTTGCACAATGACTATCAAGAAAGACCAACATGGGATAGAAATCCTAGGGAACTCTACCCAAATAGGCACCTTAAGCTTGTGATCATTAGAAATTACAAAGTTACATGACCAACA
This sequence comes from Cupressus sempervirens, assembly GCA_028749045.1. Classification (NCBI taxonomy): domain Eukaryota; kingdom Viridiplantae; phylum Streptophyta; class Pinopsida; order Cupressales; family Cupressaceae; genus Cupressus; species Cupressus sempervirens. Next base: position 559,604,754 of record CM053793.1, on the reverse strand, counting down.
CTAAAAAACCAGAAGGGAGGACCTGATAGTCCATGAACTTCATAAAAAAACATGTTTAGCTTGGCTTGAAGTGCCAAAATGAAAAAGAAAAAAGCCTTTGGCAAGGCTTTGAATGCCTTCAAGGTGAACACCTTAGGGTGCCCAAACCTTGGAAACCTATTCCCACACCATGCTTTCAAAAGGAGTGTGACCCACAAAATACCCAATTAGGGTTTTCTATTCTAGCCAAGTGCATGTGCTATCAAATTCCTTGACATTCAAAACAATATCAGGAGAGGAATTACCTCATGGAATACCTTGGGAATGAACTTATGATGTTGTTTTTTTGGTAGATCCATTCTCTCTAACAAAAAAAATCCAACATTAGCATCAATTATTGTTCCAGAGAAGGCTAAGGCCATTATAAATGAAAACTATTCCTACAATAAATGTGGTATGACCGGTAGCAAACTAGGGAGAGTTCAAATGGAAGCTATGCAAACCCTAACAGAGCATATTTTTGAAATTTGATATTAATTTTTACTTTTCCCAAAGTTTTATGATACTTGTCTATAATGTCCCCACTAATAGGGTTAGTTAGGGATAAGTAATACTTGCAAAAATAAATCTTAGCACCACAATAATAAAACAATTAACTATATTATTCTACCCCTCTAAGTTAACCCCAATCTTAAGGACATCTCCAAATTAGGCATCATAGCTCATAGCTACTTCATCATCATCCCGAGAGCACACCCCTTAAGGTTCTTCTTGGACAAACATCCTCTATCCAAGGCCAACAACATATGCATATGTTTGACAACATTAGAGTATTCTGGCAACACGGAGAATTCTTGACCATGGTGGTTGGTTCAAGGTGTTAATACCTTGCTACCCCCATGCTTTGAGTCTTATAATTCTCCTAATATATTAATGTATTATTACTTAATTATCAGCCATGATGGACAATGGAGATCTTAATATCTCCATGCTCCATGCTTTGATATCGAATCCTGACCATGGTGGACAATGTAGATATTAATATCTCACATGCTCCATGCTTCAAGTTCACATTGATTCCATGGTGTTAACCCCATGAACTAACACAATATTATCCACATGTATTGCTCATAAATAAATTCATAAATATAATTAAACAAATATATTTCATAAACATACCTTTCTTACCTTCGTCTTTTCCAAGATTCACACCCTATCATAATACAAATCCTTTGAAAAGTCACAACACTTCATAGTTATAATCCTTTCAAAAAGTTACAACCCTTCATAACTAAAATCCTTTGAAAAAGTCTCAATACTTTATAATTAAAATATCTTTAAAGAGTCACAACTGTTCATAATTATGACCCTTTCAAAGGTTCACATTCTTTTAGTATCATTGATACCTTTTCATAAAGTCACTTCCTTATTTTCTTCATGTTACTTTCCCCTTCCATTTTCCCTTTTGAACTCCTCTCCTCCTCTTCCTTTTCTCTCCTCTCTAAAATAAACTCTCCCCCTTTCTAATATCTTAAATTTAAGGAGTCATGTCTATTTGTTAAACATCTCTTAAATTTTCATTAGATTTAGTTAATTTATATTATTCTATGTTATATTATTTATTTACTTACTTATATGTGTTTAGTTTATTTATTATTAAATTCTATTTAGAAAGTTAACATACTTTCTACAATATTGTCTCTTGTATTTAATTTTATTTCTTTCTTCCAAACTCATTGATTTTTTTTAATTATTTAAAATATCATAATAAATATTATTTTATTAATAATATAGATTAAATAATTATTATTTCCTTGGTTTATAGTTTAATATTATTTTTAATATAACTTTATTATTTATTTAATAACATTGTATTATCTAATTATTATTAAAACTCTATCTTAAAATGGGGATATTACATTGGCACAACATCTTGATGTATAATTAATTCATTCTTCTCTATGCCTTATTTTTGTTGTTTTTGAATTAAAAAAAATATAATATATTCCCAGGAAATTGATCAAGAACCAATCAGAAAATGAGAATTGTTTCTTATAATTGATTTAAAAATAATTGGTTCAAAACTTTATCTTATAAATTTATATTTGGTCACGTGAATTAATGTTGAGGAACTACTAAAAACATTAGTTCATAAGGCAGGGACTAAGAATTAAGGTATTTCCTAGAACATCCAAGATCTAATGAACTCATATTTTTAGTTCTATATTATCAGGCATATATTTAGATTTGGATTGTCTTTGAAAAGGAATCACATGCCTCAAGTAACATTACAAGTTACTTAAGGGTGAGTGAGTAGCCGAGTTGGTGTGAAGGCGAGTCGTGAGGCGTAGTGTTAGGCTAATGATCCCGGTGCTACGCATCAACTCCGGTTCGAGTCACACTAGGTTTACCACAAACCCTTTTTTTCAGCCGTAAGGCTTATGTTTTGGCTGGGCATTTTTTCGCTTATTTTCAGCCTTTCTTGTTGTTAAACTTATGGGTTTCAGGACCCCTTAAAACCTGTTTACCTTATCAAAAACATTACAAGTTACTTGTTTACAATAAGAAAAATTTTAAGGCCTCATATATGAAGGACTTCTTTGTTTGTAGATTCTTGTATTTTAATATATTGATGCACAATGTGGAAGAAAATGAAGAATTTTATATAGGAACAATTAAATTAGAGTGCAAATTAATTCATTATTTTAGTCTAAAATGTGTCAATTACCTCATATAAGATGTAGTGTTGTAGTGACAATTTTAAGTGATAGAAAGGAGTTGATGGTTGATGATAAGTTAAAAACATTTATCAAAAAAGTTTATTAGAATTTGATGTGTGTTTTTCCCATTCCACCATAGGAGCAAGAAAAGGAGAAAGTGGAGGACGAAAGTAATGAGGTTGTTATAAAAGATAGGCATATGGCTTGGAAAAATTTCAACGTCAGAACCTCAAAAATGGGGATTGCAAGAGAAGTTATGAATCCCCAAATCCTTGAAGAAAAAGAGGGCAAGATCCAATTGGAGGAACTAATAGAACCAACACTAGTGGCCATCACAGACAATGTGAGGGAGGTGGGTATGAACTTGCTTAGTAATGCAAAAAACAACATGATCAATAACTTATGATCTATTAAATGACTTTTTCATGAGTTGGAGGAGGTAAAATATAGAATGGTATAGATGGAAAGCCAGCGGAAGAGGAATGAGCAAGGAAACTCGATAGACCAAGGGGATCGAATAAGTTTGGTTGAAAAAAGGATGCAAAATTTGGAGACTTTCAACCATAACATGGCTAATCAGATGCTCACTATTTTGAATTCTCTTAACAAAAACATTGTTAGTCTTGGTGGTAAGCTAAAAGGTAGAAGATTTTTCATGGAGAAGGATGGGAAGGACAATGAGGAAGATATGATGGAAGAGGACATCATAATGGACATAACCCAAACCCACTTGGATTAAAATTGTGAGAATAACCAAGAGCTCATGGCAGAGGAGAATCAAAGACTTTATGAAGTGACAGAGACTATCTAGGATCTCAAAAGGAAGGTAGGGGAGTAAGTGAAGAACTATCAAGCTCTGTCTTTGGTTTTCTATTGACTCTATAGGTCTTCATCTTTTTGGATTTTTGCTTATTTTTCATTTTTTCCTTTCTGTTGGCCATCGTTCTATTGCTGGGCTTGTTTTGTTATTTCGCATCCCTTTGTTATGTAAGAACTTTTGGGTTCCAAGATCCTTGTAAAACATGTTTTTCTTAATCAAAAACAATTTTTCTATATCTTATAGGCAAGGTGGAATTAACATCAATGATCTAGATCATGGTAGAAGACATGTTCATGAATCTATGTTCATGATAGAAAGGCTTGTAGATTATTTTAGAAAGGTCATTATTGTGAAACTTGCAATATATTTTACTGGTAGTCAATTAAATTGAGGAAAAATGTTGGTTATCATTGTAAAATGTGCTAATTGTATGGTAACATTTAGGAACCTTAATATAATAATTTTAATGATTCTTATGAAGGCATTGTATGCTTTATAATAGTCCTATGTAATTAATGTACATTAGGCAAGATTTAATGAGCTAAACTAATTAATTATTTGAGAGGGTATAAAGGAAAGTTATTTTCCTTCATTGGGTATCAGTTGTATGGTCAATGTGGTTACTGTGGATGCAAGCTTGAATGTTGGATGATCATAGAAGAGTAGAGATTTATTTGGCTGTGTTGAGTTTCAAAGGAATTATTTAGGCACATAACTTGTAGATCAATCAATTTACTTGATTTCGATATATTATCATGAATGTTGATCTTCATAGTTATTGGAGAATCTAGATAGTGGATCTTTCTATTTCTTTATTAACCTATAACAATGTTAGAACCTTTTAACAAGGGTTCAAGGTCTCCCAATAGGGACTTGTCCCCTAAAAAGGAATGTTATACTAAATGCATTGTCAGTGGCTCTTAAAGGGTCACATACTTTCCCAAGGAACTTATATATTAGTACACTATCTTTCTGGTACCATCCCCACTGAGGTTTTCCCTCTGATCAAGGCTCTTAAAAAATTATTATGTTATGATGTATGGTTTTCTCTTTTTGTGCATCAAATTTTTAATCGTTGGAGTTGATATTTATAAGCTTGGATTAAAATTTGATTTGTCACTACTAAGTCACCCCCTAGTTGTGTGTGGATTTTACTTCTTAACAATTGGCATTAGAGTATTAGGTCCTCTTTGAGAATGAATCTTTGCAACTTGAGGAGATCCATGGCTTACAAGAAGATAAGTTTGAAGTTTGATGGTGAGAACTATAGTTGGGAATTGACTACTAGTTGATTACAAAGATAGAAGTTGAAGTCAAGAAAGAGAGAGGCCTATCTTCATGTACAAATGAAGGAAAGAAGATTTTCCATTGTAACATGATTTCAAGGAAATAATTGATTATTGCACTTATAGAGGTTGAATTCATTGAGTTAAAATCTTGCATTTGATATTTGGACTAGGTTAGAAAGGTTATATGAAGGTGATGAGCATACAAAGAAAGTGAAGTTGCATAATTAGAAATTTAAGATATAGAATGCTAGAATGAAATAAGATTAACCTATTAGAACATATATGTGGAAAATTTATGAGATTACTATAGGTATAAAAATCATTGGAGGAACTATATCAAAAGATGAGGTGTTTTCAAAGATTCTAAGATCCTTGATTCTTGCTTATGACGACAAGATAAGTACTATTGAAGAATTTATTCCTCTTATGAATTTTTTTTAATAAAGAAACATTGATTGGAAAATTGAAATATTTTGACACTAGTAGATTGAAAGGTGATTTTCCTATAGTTGAGACTACTTTTAGAGAGAGTACAGACTAGATTATAGATTGTAGTTGCTCACATCACATGACAAGTGATAGAGATAAATTTTTGAGTTTAAGAGCTATGATATGTATGTTTAGTTAGAGTTTCTAATAATGAACATTGTCCTCGTAAGGGAAAATAATATATTACTTTTGATGGTAAGACTAACAAGAAGATGTAGACTTTGTTAATAATTTGAAACATAACTTGTTGAGTGTTGGATAGCTTGTTGGTAAGGGTAATCGATTACAATAATTGAGAAGACATGTACAATAAAGGACAAGCAAGGAAGATTTATTGACATAGGTACAAAAACAAGACACTACAACATTATTGGCCATTTTGCAAAAACAATACTTTAGAATTTGAATTTGAATTTTATAAAAAATTTATCCTTGATGTCATGAATATAAGAAAAAAAAGAAAAGAGATCTCACAATCATAATTCCCAAACTATAAAAGAGCTCTCTACAAAGGCAAACAAAAACACTGAAAACATTCTCAAATTTAGAGCACACATATGTGATTAGGTGAATGGAAGGATAAATGTTTGCAAACTACAATAAAACTAGGTTTATTTTTCTTCATTTTAAAATTGCAAGTTATATTGGCGTGGTCGGGTGAATGGAAGTGTAACTAACTTCCATTAAATTTTGATTTCTTGTGTTACTTTTAATGGTCCCATAGAGTCATTGATTCATCCATTTCATTTAGGATTAAGGAGATAATACATATTTCATCTCTTACTGTTCATTTTTTACTTCATGCCATCATGCCCTAGCTGCAATGATATGTGCATATTGAGTGATACAGGCATACTAAATGGTGAGTGTCTATACACAATGTCTTTCTAGTTTCTTCCCACTCACATATTCATTTTAATTCATGATGATCATTCATTTATTTAGGACTCAACAATTAATATATATATTGTTTTTTGTTGAGCCCTTGTGATCTAGGTTCCTATTGTGGTCTTTGACTGTGGAGAATGAAAAAAGGAAAAGGAAAAGGAAGGAATTTGTACAGTGATCTCAAATGATGATACATGCATATTGAATGGTGAATATCTATAAAATGTATTCCAAAATCATCTATTTCATACCTTCCTCTGTACACAATGTTTTTATAGTTTCTTTCTACTAACACACCCATTTCTAAAATTATGTCAATCTAAGATGTTATGCCCTAGTTTTTTAATTCATTCAATTTTTTAAGATTCCACAATGGATATATATTGTGTCTCTTGATGTACCCCTGGATCTAGGTCTATACAATGATCTTTAATAGTGGAGAAGGAAGATTAGGTTGCAACCTTTCTCTACAAAAGCCTACATAAGCCTACAATAACACATGTATGATAAAGATATTGTTTCAATGTTGCAATCTACTTTAATTCTTTTAAAATTCTATTTGCATTTTTTTCAAAATAAGCATCCAAAACATCAAAAATAATTTGAAATATAAATCATACCTTGTACACCAAGTGAACAAAATTAGTTTCAAATGAGGAACTTGTAAGAGCTTAATATCTTGTTAACTCAAACATGATGGATCCATTCTAAAAGGGGAGACACAATTTTTGAATATTATAAAAAATTTAATTATTAAAATTGTTCCAATAAGCCTATTGAAAAATGAACCATGTTTATAATCTATAAAATGATATTTTTTATTAGCCTTAAATATTTTCCCTTTAATAATCTAGGGTTGTGAAGGAGGTTCTAAGAAGTCATCCTGCCAATTCTTTGTTTTGATCCACCGCTCAATAAATTCAATGTTATAAGAAACTATATTAAGACCATGTTGGAATATGCCCTCATTATTAAGTTTTGTGGCTTAATTTTTTTAAACATATTTCAAAAGAGAATCCTAATGGAATATTAATTGAAGAAATATTAGTTGGAGAAGTAGAATTAGGAGCATACATGTTGAAAAATATGAAAAGTAAATTAAAATTATTTTATTGTTAAAATTATAGCAGCCCAATTCTCAGAATTGGGAGCCTAAATATGTATAAAATCTTACTCAAACTAGATGGTGAAAGTACATATAGAACACCTTTTAATACATTTAGAGTGTGGAAAAAAGAGAGTTTCCACATGAATGTCAATAATACAAAGGCAAAATAAGGACTCAATTGAGTGTTAAATATACATATTATAGATGGCTAGCTTTATTTCAAGATACAATATCAAAAAATTATTTTGAGTGATTTCTAGGACCCTTAGAATTCCATGAAAGGATATTTGTTTGTGCATATATATGCTTATTTAGGTTTGGAGAAACGCTCCAAAGTGGCTTGTATGTTAGAAAGAACATTATTTTTAGTATTTTTATTACATTATATATCATATTATTTTTTCTATAAACTTACATCTTTATTGGTTCAAGACACTCTTTATTTCAAGTCACTTCAATGATGTGTAGGAACCTATATTTTTGAATGCATCATCTATTAGAATTAAACCACAAACAGAAATAACAATTACATACAAACATAACCAATAACAGAAAATAATAGATCACATAGAAAAGAACACAAGACACCAAGATTTAACATGGTTCACCCAATCCTTGGGCTATGTCCCACCAAATAACAAGTTTGATATTATTACGATCCAATGATTATAACCTGATTACAATCCATAACCCCTTACAGCTCAATACCACTACAAGAACCAATTTTGCATAACAAATATGAAACAATCCCTAACCCTAAGCTCTTTTATACAAGTATTTTTACTACTTTAGGGTTATAATTAATAATTACATATTGGCCCAAAATCTTGATAAAATAGGGCCCAAATGTTTTTTTCAAGGCGATGCCCTGAGCCCCAAAGAATTTATGATGTACAATACTTTCCTGACCAGTCACCACAATCTAACAATCTTCCACTTGAGGACTAATCAGGCTCCACACTAAACAACAATCTCCCACTTGGAGACTGATCCTATAGCTATGTTGCTACTCCATGAGGCTCCCACTAGATCAAACCACCCTGGACTTTGCTATTCTTTTATTCATGTTTAGTCTAGAAGACCAACTGAAGTTGAAGAGGAGTTTAGCTTCTCCCTTGTTCCTACCTTTGTCAACATATCTGATAAATTGTCATTTGTATGTATCTTCTCTAGCTTTAACTATCCATCCTCCAAAACTGACCGAATGAAATGGTACTGCAATTGTATGTGTTTGGTCTTGTAGAGCTGAATTTTTTGCAAGATGAATGACACTTTGACTATCTGTAAACAAATAATTATCCTTTTTAGGGTGTCCCAATTCTTCCAAGAAGAACTAAAGCCATATAATCTCATTGGTTGCCTCTGTAGTAGCTACATACTCTGCCTCTATAGTGGATAAAGCATCAACCTTTTGTAACTTGGAAACCTAGCTCATGGCTGCCCCACCAATACTAAAGACATAACTTGTAGTACTCCACCTAGTACCAATATCCCTTGCCAAATTTAAGTCAACATAGCCTTGTAAATCAGTAGTAGAGCCCCCAAAGTGTAAAAACTAATTAGATGTTCCTCTTGAATATCTGAGAATCCATTTGATGACATTCCAATGCTCAATTCCTGGATGACTCATATACTTGCTAATGACTCCCATTGCATGTGCAATATCTAGTCTAGTACATACCATAGCATACATTAAGCTTCCTACAACTAAAGCATAGGGTACCTTGGACATCTTATCCTCATCTTCCCGTGTCTTAGGAAACATCTCCTTATTCAACTTCAAATGACTAGGTAAAGGTGTGCTAATAGCTTTAGCATTCTCCATAGAGAAACGTTGCAACACCTTCTCCACATAATCGGCCTAAGATAGCTTCAATGTTCTATTCTTCCTATCTCTATAAATCTTCATACCAAGGATTTGTTTTTCTGGCCCCAAATCCTTCATAGAAAATGCATGTGCTAATTGGCATTTCAGCTCCTTAATGTGATCCATGTTAGACACAACTACAAGCATATCATCAACATATAAACATAAAATAATGTAGTTGTCATCGTCCAACCTCTTAAAATAAACACAATGATCTAAATGGCACCTATTGTATCCATGCTCATGCATAAAACTGTCAAATTTTAGATACAATTGCCGAGGTGCTTGCTTCAAGCCATATAAAATTTTCTTCAGTTTGCACACTAAGTTCTCCTTACCTTTGACCAAAAATCCCTATGGCTGAGCCACATATATCTCTTCATCCAAATCACCATGAAGGAAGGTTGTTTTAACATCAAGCTACTTTAAATGAAAATCTATATTAGCCACAAGACTTAAAATAGTATGGATAGAAGTCATCTTAACAACAGAAGAAAATATCTCATCAAAATCAATGCCCTTTTTCTATGCAAATCCTTTCACAACTAACTTGGCTTTAAATATTTTCTTACCTCCTTCCTCTTCTTTCAACCTATAAACCCACTTATTCTATAAATCTCTTTTACCTATAGGAAACTTGCATAAATCCCATGTCTTATTCTTCAACAAAGAGGCCATTTCGTCTTTCATTGTAGACTCCTACTAAATCTTAGTATCCACTTGCACAGCTTCATCATAACATTCAAGTTCACTAGCATCAGTAAGTAAAATTGAATACAAAGAGGGAGAGAATCTTTTTGGAGTTCTAATTTGCCTTGTTGATTGTCTAACATTCACCGGTGTGTGTGGTATTTTTTGTTACAGTTGTTGCACATCATGAGGAATGGTTGGAACATCAGCTTGTGGAGTATCATCCAGCACTACATAATCATCTTCTTTCTTCTCATGTTGCTGCAATAGATCTTTGAACAACACTTTCTCATTGAATATGAGATCCCTACTTCTTAAAATTTTATGATTTTTAAAATCCCAAAGACTATAATCAAATTCATTAATTCCATATCCAAAAAATACACATTTCTTTGACTTAGCTTCCAGCTTGGTTCTATTTTCAAAATCTATGTGAGCAAATGCTTCATAGCCAAAGGTTTTGAGAAAATAATAACTCACCTTCTTACTAGTCCATGATTACTCTAGAATACCACAACCCCAAAGGAGTAGAGGGACCTCTATTAATCAAATTTACAATAGTATTGATAGTCTTTGCCCACATGTGTAAGGGAAACCCAACATGCAACCTCATGCTCCTTGTGCACTCTGTTATAGTCTCGTTCATGTGTTCAACCACTCCATTTTCCTATGGAGTCCTTGGAATAGTTTTTTGTCTATGAATACCATTAGTGGAGCAATAATCTTCAAATTCACAACTACAATAATCACCACCATTATTAGATCTAAGACATTTTAATTTCTTACTAGTCTCATTTTCAACTAAGCTTTGTCATTTCTTCAAAGTTTGAAATACATTAGATTTCTTTCTAAGGAAATAAACTCATAATTTTCTAGTTGTGTCATCAATAAATGTAACATAATAATGAGAGCCACCAAGGGAAGATACCTGGGCCACTCCCCATACATCTGTATGCATAAGCTCTAATTTCTCCTTTTTGTTTTCCTTCCTAGTCTTTACAAAACTCACTCTCTTTTTTTTCTATACACTCAACTTTCACAAAAATCTATATTACCACATTTTAGACTCGGTAAAAATTTCTTTGAATGAAGTACTTTCATAACTTTCTCACTCATGTACCCAATTATATTGTGCCACAACACTATATTAGAATCTATAGCAGTTATTTGTTCTCCCTACTCAACTATAGCAATTGTTCTTGAACATTCATTTTTCTCTAAAATAATTAAAGTAGAAGGAACAATATGACCTATACAAAGATATAAGGTGCCTATTTTCACACCTTTTACAACTACAAGGGAACCTTTTGAAACTTTCCAATTTTTATCATTAAAAGTAAGTACACAACCCTCATCACCAAGTTGCCCTGCTGAAATTAAATTCCTAGTCAGCCTTGGAACATGTGTTACCTCATGTAGTAGCGAATGATTCCCATTCTACAACTTAATCTTAATTTTTTCCTTTCCAACAATCTGACAGGGTTCATTATCCCCCAAATAAACAAGCCCAAAATCCCCTTGGAAATAATCAATGAAATAACCTATATGAGGTGTAGCATGAAATGAAGCACCAAAATCTAAAACCCATGAATCATCAACACTTTCTAAGGATAGAAGCAAAGTATCCTCTTCAGATTTGTTACTTACCACATTTTCCTCCTTGTCTCCATCTGGTTTATCTCCTTCATTTTTCTTTTGATTCTAGCAATCTTTCTTTTTATGACCTAGTTTCCCACAATACTAGCAATCATTCGGTCCTCTCGATTGAGACCTCCTCCCCTTTAACTTTCCTCTTGATTTTCCACAATTTCTAGAATTACTTCCTCTCTTAGTCATTCTACCCCTACTTTGTGCATTCAAAGCACTTCTTGATGTAGATCCACTTGAGGATTTCCTACGAGTTTCCTCACTCAAAATAGCACCGATCACATCATCATATTTTAGGGTACTAGATCCAAGAATAGAATTACTCATAGCCATTATCGAGCCATTCCAGCTTTCAGGCAAAGAACACAAAATCAAGAGAGCCCTACTTTCCTCCTCAAAATTGATACCCATAGAAGGTAACTGACTAGTAATAGTATTAAACTCATTTAAATAATCTACAATAGATCCACCTTCTATCATTTTTATATTAAATAAATGCTTCATGAGAAATACCTTGTTTGAAGTGAAGGGTTTTTCATATAGTGTTGCTAGGGTTTTCATCAACTCTTCTAGTATCTTCACTTTTGTAATATTAAATGCCACTGATGGTTCCAAGCATAATCGAATGCTTCCAAGTGCCTTTCTATCCAAAAGATCCCATTCATCATTTGACATAGATCCTTGATTCTTGGCTTTACCTTCCAATGGCTTCCATAAATCCTTCTGATAAAGATAGTCTTCCATTTGCATCTTCCATAATTGGAAGTTCTGCCCATTAAACCTATCAACCCTCAATTTACCCTCATCTTCCATTGCTCCCACTCAACCGTGAGACTTTCCTGCAGAAGATAACTAAAAAAATAACTAGTCTCTGATACCACTTGTTAGGATTAAACCACATACATAAATAACAATTACATGCAAATATAACCAATAACAAAAAATAATAGATCACATAGAAAAGAACACAATACACCAAGATTTAATGTGGTTCACCTAATCCCTGGGCTATGTCCACCAAATAGCAAGTCCGATATTATTACAATCCAATGATTATAACCTGATTACAATATGTAACCCCTTATAGCTCAATACCGCCGCAAGAACCAATTTTGCATCAAAACTATGAAACAATCCCTAACCCTAAGCTCTTTTATACAAGTATTTTTATAGCTTTAGGTTTATAATTTATAATTACATGTTGGCCCAAAATCCTGATAAAATAGGGCCCAAATTTTTTTTTTTTTCGAGGTGATGCCCTGAGCCTCAAAGAATTTATGAAGTATGTATAGTACTTTCCTAATTAGTCACCAAAATCTAACATCATCCTTACTTATGTAATTTTTTGCTAATTAATTTAATTTCTCAATGTAAGAATATTCATGTAGAATACATCTACTCGTATACCTAAAAATTTAACTCAACTTTTTTTGTAAATTAAGCTGAGAAGTATCTAATTTCAAAAGAATTAATATAAATTTAGTAAATATTGTATTCAAATGAACAATAAAATTCCATGAATAAACTATTGTATTTATTTTTATATATACTATTCCTTGATATTAATACATATAAGTTTTATGAAATCAAATTTAGACAATGATTTATTTCACCATGTGCAAATTTAAAAAAAATCATATTCCATAAAAGTCATAGTAATAAAAAAATGCATATTTCTATTTTTTTTTTTTGACATGTAAATGAAAGTCATTTTTTTTTCAAAATAAAAAATGTTTACATTGAAGATTGCTGCCACTGTAGAAAGCCTCTAGGCTTAATGATCTACCTTTCTTCTAATGAGCATTTTTTATTGATGAGGTAGTGATGAGATCTAGGTTAATATCCAACAATCTATAGTATCTTTTTATTCTTCCCAACATTTTCTTCTTAAAGAGGAATAAAAAGGTTGGTGATATGATTAGATAGTTTTTGTGATATTGCTGCTAGGATTCAACTGTGGAGATTTTCTAGTCAAACTCATTAACTCATGTTTCATGATTAGTGGTTCAAATGAACCCATTTACCATGATAAAGAATGGAACACTTGTCCACTTTATTTTTTCCAACTCTATATTTTGGAACCTTTATAATTCTTCACTATAAAACATATAATTATTTATGTTTATGTATTTCCTATATTCATTATGAGTGCTCCAGGTTCATATGTTGCACCCCAATTAATTAAGACTCCTCATTGAACATATTTTATTTCCTTCTTATACTTCCTACATAGGGACTCCTCATTGGTTACATTAACACTAAAAATCATACTAATATTGCAATAAAACCTAGAGTTTAGAAGAAAAACTAGCACACTACAATGCCAATATACAATAAATTTCACTATGCAGAATTCATCTCACTAGTTTGTATTAGTTTTCCAAATAGATTCACTTTTCATAATTTAGTTCATAGTATGTATAATTTGAGGGTTTCAATCTTTAAGTAACTAGGACTCCTATTAATGCACCCATATTGAACACTTTCTTTTCATCAAATTGGAATGACCCTTTACTTTTAAAAAATTTAATTTTTTCATGAATATTTAACATCTTTGAAATTCCAAATTCATTAATCTCAACCATCTAATAGGTTGTCTTGCCAACATACAAGTACTACTTCATCACAAAAACCTACAAGTCATTACCTTGTTCAAGAAGACATCCTATCTATAACCTCAATCTCAATTACTTGTCATCCAATATTAAACACTATCCTTAACCATTTAGAAAATAAGTTTTGATGCCAACCACCCATTTCAAGTATCAACAAACTTTTCTAGAAACAAGGATATCTTCAATTGGTGTGACACTCATTATCATGATAGTCACAAAATAAACCTACAATATGTTGTCAAATCACATAGAAATCAAAGATCAATGCATTAGAAGATGATTTGAATGTGTCCATTGTCTATTCCATTACTAGAAAAAATTCCAAATCATAAAAACAAAAATAATTATCAAACAATGTATCATACTATTCAACTTACTCAAAATGCATATAACACTCAACTATGGCATCTTCAAAACATATTCAAACTGCCTCTAAATTACATGTACCTATTAGCTATATTTCCCTCCCACCAAAATTCATATTTCATATTTGGAAAAAATTTTAATGGTCATTCAAGTATAAAAATTTAAAATATTAGGGTATGCAATAATACTTTGGTTATACCTGTTATATCCTAAATCCCAAGGTTAAGTCATGTTTTAACATTTTTGCAGGGCTGTAGCTTTTCATTTAGATCTTCCTAGATCTATTGACTTATGAATTTACAAGGGACTTATGGAAGGTGACAAAGTGAAAAATGGACATGTAGCATGGTGGACCCTCCTTCCTTAGTTCTGAAAGAATGCATCATACATCTTCCTAGCCATCGATCTTCTTGAGATCAATGATCCTCACTATGCCATTATGGAAAGTGATGAGTATTTTAATTTATGCAACATATTGAGTACTTTCCATGTGGCTTGTGGGTCCTATTTTCCTTGTAGACCATAGGTGAGGTGGATCCATGTCAGACAGATTGGTGTACAGATGAGTTCTAATTGGTTTAGATTCTGACAATAGTTGGTAGATTGGTCACATATTCCTGGGCCATTAGATGGAAGAGGATCAACATCTCTTATCATGTCGCTATGAGGAAATGATCAATCTTTAGTTATAGAAACATGGTGAGGTCCTGACACGTGTCCTTGGTGGGCCCAATTTCTTTAGATTGCAAAAGGTGAAGGTTAGAGCTATGATAACACGATCAAGTTTCCATGCTATGATATTACGATCTAGCATAAGATCGTGAAATTAATTTTCAAAGCTATCAATGTTATGATATGCAACTATCATAACATCATAGAAGTGTATAGTCATGGAAATCATCAACCCTAACCAAGAGAACCCTAATTCTAACACAAAATGATGCCCTTTAATGTAAAGTTGGGTAGATGGATAACCAGGTGATAAGTGCATGCTCCTTTTGCAATTCCATTAAATGAAGACCCATGCCTAGTACATACAAAAGGAGCATGCACTTATCACCTAGTTATCCATCTCCCTAGCTGTGCATTAAAGGGCACTATTTCATGTTAGATTTAGGGTTCTTCTAGTTAGGATTGATGATTTCCATGACTCTAAAAGCATATTAGATCCAATCCATTACCCATATACATTTCATCCAATCATCCTCTAACAGTCTTAAATGCATGAATGGAATTGTGAAGCAATCAGGAGTTATGGTTGAACTATAAAAGCAAGTTTTGTTATTTTCTCAAGGGTTCTCTTTTTTTCTAATTTTTAGATAGCTCTCTCTTTTCAAAGTTTCGAAGCTCTTCTAGAATTGCCTATGCTCAATAGAGATTTTCTTTGTTATATCCATTCTCTATCAGCCAAGTGTATGGATACCCTTGTGACCTCACTTGCTGAATATATTTGATATTTGAAATATAATAATCATGTTCATACTTGGTGACTGATTAGATCAAGTGAATCCATTGTATTCCTTCTCTGATTGTGTTATCTTTGGCTTATTATGATGTAGAAATTGAAAAGGTGTAGATAATGGTATATTTTGAGAAGTCTATTAAGTTTTTAGTGCATTCATTGGAAAAGAAGTAGACCCACATACTATTTTGGTGCATTTCCCTCTAAATTAGATTAGGTAGTTTTTCTTACATGCATTCCATTTCCCTTTTCCTCTTGAAGATCAGTTAGGTGCATCCTGATAGGTAAAGGAAGCTGACCTTCTCCAAATACTCAATCTCAAGTTGCGAAGTCCCACACTTTTGAGATTGTTTCCATTTTACACAAGGTTGTATGAGAAGTATTCCCTCAAACCAAGGTGAAAGCTTTTATGTCAATAGTACCTTTGGGGACATAAAAATGATATTGAAATTGAATACAAAACCAAGATTTATGTTATTCCACCAATTAGTTTCAAAGTTACATAATTTCTATTGTTATTGGATACCCAAATAAGGGTTTGTAATAGTGAGAATTTAATTTCCATTAACTTTGAAGAAACTTTATCAAACCTCTTGTAAATGAATGTTAAAATATTATAGTAGGTCAAAACACAAATTATTGAAAAAATTTCAAAGAAAAAAATATCCATAATCTTCCTTATATCCTTGATCATTGAAATAACTCTATGCCATATAGTTAGTTCATGGTCACACAATATGGGAAATTAAAAATTGGGAACAACTGCCCTATTTTTCAAACTTGAAACTCATCCACCTGATATAAACTCAATGCTTAAATCACTGATTACCTTGGAAAACTAATTGTTAAGCTGTCATTTTGCATGATGCTTAATGACATGAATCCTTTCGAATTCCTCTCTTGAAAAGCTAATCTAGGATCAACTCCAAGGTTTTAGGAAATCTCGTGACCTACTAAATTCTACTTAGTTGAAGATAAATGTATTTATTCACAAGGAATCCTTTGGTTGTTCTGACCAATTACATATAAGATGTTCAATTTGCTTGTTGTTTTAAAAGTAACCACAAAAAAGATACGCTTTTTGGTAGTTTCTATTTTTTAAATGAATGCAATCTAACAATGCAACTATATGAATTACTATTTTAACCAAGTGTTAGTAAAGAAAATAACAAAGATAAAGTAACAAGAGATGAAAGAAAATAACATGAAAGAGAAATTCCTAATGGACATAAACCACGTTAACAACATGTTTATGAATTAAATCATCAAAAAGATCAAGTAGGAAACCAATGAAAATAGGAGCAATGCTTCCTCAAATAAAATAATGCAATGCTTGATGGGAATTTTGTAAAAAATGAAATATGTTTCACTTCTCATTAAATCACAAGGCCACAGAAAGTGCACTCATGTGAGACAAGAAGCTATGTAGGAACAATAGGGTGATCTCTTCGCCAACTTGGTATGTCAGTGGAATTCGTAAAAACATGACAAATACCAGAACTAAAAGATCACACAATCAAATAAACACAACAAAACCATTGGATCCATTATTATTCATGAACAATAATTTACAAAAATAACACACTCTAGCAAGAATAACTACACTCAAAATGAGAGCACTAATAACATATATTATTGCCACAAAATAACAATGCAGAATACATGTTACATTCTTGAATTTATATGAAATCATCTCCTTAATTTGTGTTGAGAGTGAGAGATCTCTTAATGAAAACATATGCTTCTAAACTAATATAAAAAAATCTAATTATATACAAATTGACTCCATAAATGGTGCTAAGTAGGACTTTGCCCTTGTTTATAGTAATTAAAGGGCGCATGAGCCTTTGCATGACTTAAAACAATAAAAAAAGAAGTAGATAAGAAGAAGGAAGTTGTAAGAGGATTTTACAATCACTAGAACCTCTAAAAATGGAAGCTTGACCTTCTCTAAATGTTTTTGGGAGTTGAACTACTATCAGAATGCATTTTTGGTGCATGGAAAGCTCTAAATTAGCAATTAGCAATTAACTGTCGGTGTATTATCACTTATTCAAAATTGCCAATGCACCTCTGGAATAGTACACCTTGTGCACCTTGCATAACTTGGTGGCAAGTTCAAAAAATCCAAAATTTTCCCAAGTGTCAAAAATAAAATTATTAGTTCTAGGTTTTTTCCCCTTTATGCTAGAGCTATGTCTGGATGTTTGCTCTTGAATTTCTCTATAATCTTCGTCACTTGGGTAACATCCAAAAAATTTAGAGCCTCATATTTGTGCTTGAACATTTGCTAATAATTACTAAGATCCATTAGAGTCCCTGCAAAATCATCAAGTCTATTGTCCAATTCTAAGAATACCTCTTCAATCGTAAATGCTTGCATAATATCTTCATCAGATGAAACATCCTCAAAAGTTCTTCAAAATTTCTCTACCATTGATTGCATTGATTTGATCTTTATTTTTTACTCATCTTTAAAAACTCAAGGGGAATAGCATCGTAATGCCTCTCTACTTCCAAAATTATCTCTTGAGTCTGGTCTTTTAACTTCTAAATATCTTCATAAATTTCTTCCATGACCTTATTTACTACATCTATATTCTTAATCTAATATTCTAGTTTATCCAACTCTTTTTTTGTATATACATCCATGAGGGTGCAATATCTTTGACCCTTTATTGTTGTCAAAACTTTAAGGTCCTTGGCCCAAGTCTACACTTCATCCATCAAACCAAAATCTTGGTTCACTATAGATACTAACTTCTCCACACTAGATTGAATGTTATGTAACATGTTCAGATTACCTTGTATTATATGTACACCTTTCTACTCAAAACTATCACGACATTGCTGAAATGCTCCCAAAAATGAATCAACTTGCACATTTGCTTTATTGTTTTTCTCCAATATCACAAAAAGAGTAAGTTTTGTGTGATCTTGGTCCAAAGGACCTACAATTTCATCTAGATAGCCTCTTAAAAGATCATTCTATTTGCACAACATCACTAATTCCTACTCATTTCCATCTAGCTACATGAATGCCTTCTTGACACCCATAGTGATCATTACTTTAGTCATGTATATCATGGGCTTTCCTAATAGGAATTTTTTAATTTGATATTCCTTGGGAGTCAAATCTTTGGTATCCACATGTGGAGGAGGGATGGATATATGGGCAATTAAGTACAGGTCTTTATTCTTCATTATGAAGGTCAATTGTTGTGCATCACCCGTAGGTGGCTCAGGATTTTTTATTGCTTTTACCAGCTCATTCATACTCTCCTCCACACTAATGTTCAATAGCCTCTTTTGCTTAATCATAATCTTCCTCTTCAGCCATATTGGTGTAGTGCCCACGGGAGGCATATATTTGACTCAAGAGAAGGTTTGCACTATTGGCCCTTTACCCTTATCACTCCTTTCCAAAGTTTTCTCCTTCTGAGAGAGATCTACATTAGGAGTCCTTGTATATGTTGTAGCCAAAGTCCTTGCCTCTATATCTTGAGAATTTTTTTGAGGTTCTTTAGGTATTTGTCCCTCCTCTAATACTTTCTATTTAGGCTCTTCTTCAAGCACTACTTATTCTTGTCCTTTAGTGATAGGAGGAAGAGGAGTGATTGGGCCTTTATTGAAGAAAGACAAGTCCTTAATTGATGGTGGTGATGTACCCAGAGACCCTTGTGGTGGTGGTGGCATTTGGTTCCAATCCTCCCCTAAAGGTTGGTACATGGGTGTATCTCATATCTTGTCACCCACCATTTTAGTTTCCATAAGCATAAAATCCAAACCAGAAATGTTGAAAATATTTGTTTCTTGCCCTTTCTAAGTATCAATCCACTGTAGCTACTCATCTTTAGAAATGGTAACCTAAATCTTAGGAATGGATGGTAGCATTATGGTCAAGCTTCTTCTTCTCTCTTCTTAAGAAGCCTTGGCTAAATGAGTCCTCTGACTCAAAGGGAGATTATCTTCTTCATCTTCTTCATCGTCTGCCTTAGGGATGGTTTTAGGAACTAAAGGAATGGGAATAAATTTCTTTCGTAATCTCCCCCTTCATGTTCTTTTAATAGTAGGTCCAACCTTACCCTTCTTATAAGTTGAAGGAGTGGTCTCTTCCTCTTGTATAGGTGGTGACACCTCTTGTTCTTTCTACTCTAGTTCCTACTCATGTTCCTATGCAAGGTACTTGTGTAGTATCTGGGGCTTAAGTCATCTCTTCATCTTGAGGCTCTTCAGTTTTGGGCTAAACCTTCTTTGGGGAATCTCTTTTCCTCTTATTACTACCTTTATTTTCTCTAAAGTACCCAACATCCCTATAATATTGGTAACCATTTCTAGCCTAACTGGAGATTGAGCAGGGAAAGTTGATAGTGTAAATTTTTCACCTTTACCCTTAACTAAGTGTGTTGTGGCTTGAAAGATAACAATCTATGGAAGTGGTTCAAGGTTAAAAGGCTTCTTGATCTAGTCTCTTGTTAGCTGAATTATGTGCCTTTCCTAATGATTTAGATCTACATTATCATCCTTGTCAATCTCTGCATTCATAATTGGCCTGTTATCTATCTTGTCATGGTTATACAAGGGATCCAAGACATCTTGAGTGTCTTGCTAAATAGCCTTGAGTGGGACCTTTTTCTTAAGGTGCTCCTTGATAGATATAGAGTCATCCTATAATAATCCCTTATTCAGATATCATAGTCATCTATTGTATTCATCTAATGATCTTCGATGACATCTTCATCCATAAATTGCTTTCCTACCAAATGTTAAACTTTGGTAATATTATCAAAATAAGGATGAGGGGAATTGTAATCTTCCAAGGGACACTCTGAATGAAAAGTCATAATATCTTGCTTCTACTTTACCTCAAATGCACCTATAGTAATAGGCCATACCCTCATCTTCTTATGTTGTTTTCTCACTCTATCATATGAACATGTGAGTTGTCTTGTAATCTCCAATAAGATGAGCCTATCTAATGGATATCTTAGGAGTTTCTTTGGATTCACCATCGTACCAGCTACCCTTAGGTAAGTGAATGTTTTAAACTAGATGTAATAGGTGCCAATCTCTATGATCCTTATTGTTTCCTCTATTGACATCCTCTTAACATAATCACCCTCTATGAATCAGATGATTTGTAAAATGAAGGCATCATTCACTATCCAAAATTATTTTCTTTGATTTAAGAGCATCTTCTTTACCAAGGATATACCATATAGGGTCAAGCATTAGAATCTTGCATGCTTTCCTTCTTGTATAGTCCTAGATAGTTGGTTGTCCTTGTCACCAATAAGTATACCAAATATGATGTCATGTAAAACTTGGGGTTGATTTTAACTCCTACTTGTTGTTCATCTAAGTTTTCACTTAGTATTGTGGCCCAATCAATTGGCATTTTAGCTATTATGATGGTCTCTATGATGGTATCTATGAAATGGACCATCCAGATGTGAAGATGCTCTGCTCATGATAGACCCATGATTCTTCTCAAAAGTATAATGGCATATCTTATATCACCTTTCATATATCCCCTAGTCATGTCTACCTTTCTGGCTCTACATCCCACTAGTGTTCTATCAATAAAAAATGATGATCTATGATCTATGTGGCCTTCTTGTCATTCTTCCTATACCATCTTTCTACTTGATGATAAGTTATCTTCACATACTGATAAACTCTAGGGAGATGGAATAATTTCTCAATATTCCTAGGTCTTAGGTCCAAACTATTTCCCCTATGACACATTTGACAACTCTTTCTTTGGAAACATAGTTTTTGGCTTGAGTCATTATGAGCTCAGAAGACTGCATGGATGTGGGATGTAATGTGGCATTGACCAACCCTAATCTAATAATTGTCAACACCATTGGGGACCTCTCTTTAGGCTTATTACAAAGTAGAAGGAATGTGTTCTAGTCTATGTGTCCCCACTAAGTAACTCTAATCTCTAAATGATTATCCTAAAAATGTGATTTCTTTAGTGAACCCTGAAACCAAAAGACAATGAGTTTTGGAGAAATATTTTTAGAAAGTGAGGATGATGAGGAAGCCATTTTATTTGCACAAAATATAGAAACATTAGTCCAGAGAAGTGAAAAATAAACCTTAAACAAATTCTAATTGCAAAAAAATCAAACCCAGAACACCAAAATGCTAAAAAACAACTGAAATCCCCTTTAATAGATCTGGAATGCAATTTAGCACACGTTGTACATCTTGATAAGTGCACTAGGTGTGCTTAGTTACTCTTAAATAGTCATTTTTTGTGCAGTTGTGCACCTACATAGGTGTGCACCCTGATGGAGTGTGCACATGCACATGCACATTACTACACACATTCATTGCAATGTGTACGAAGGGGATTTGTCATATGTTTTAAAAGTGTCAAGGGTGCACACATGCAAACCTTAGTTGGGTGCACATGTGGGTACCCTATATGCACTTAAATTGCTTCAAATTGAAAATGGTGCATAGAAGTGCACCTTAATAAGTTGCGCATATGTGCACCATTACCTAGGTATTCTTTTCTTGTGTGAGAAAGGTGTGCATTTGTGTACCTTAGGGAGTTGCACACATGCACACCTTTCCTTGGTGAGTTTAATTTTTTTTAAGTATGTTTATTATTTTCTTATTTTTTAAGCTCAAATAAAGGACCTTGGATAGGTGCACACGGGTGTACCTTCGATGACTTATGTTGTTTGTGTGTGTGTGTGTGCAGGTTGGTAGAGTGTCACACCTTTGGAGGTGGGGATGTGCAGTCTAGGGAGGAGCAACAAGAATAATGATAGAAGGAAAGGGGGGTCCTAGGTATTTATGGACTTGAGATAGTGCACACCCTTTGGAGGTATATGTGTAGGTGTACATCTCCAAAGGGAGATAAGTGTGCACTTGCACACCTTGGATATGGGTGCATGTGTTCTACATGTGCATGTACACTCTTAAGCACTTAAAACACACTTTTCCTCCAAATTTCTCAATTAGGTACCTGGGTTTCTCAGTTAGAGGACAAGGCAAGACCCAAACTCTAGGTAGAGTTCCAAAAATGAATTAGGCCCCAGACTAGGGCTCTAGGAAAATATTAGCAAGCATTCTTCTAACATGTGTAAAATATCAACTAAATCCTGAACACTACAAGCATATTTCAAGTTGCTTCATAATCAAAACTTTAGAATCTTGAATCCTTAAGCTCAGTGTGTGCTTAGTATATTCATTTCCTTGGGCATCTCAAATGCAGTCGATCATGAGCTTCTAGAATATTGGAGAAAATCTTTCATCCCACCAGTCCATTCATTAGGAATCCTCACAAAACATGTTTATCAGTCACTTATCTAACCAAATGAGAAAATCCATTTTAAGGGCTCTTTATGAGTTATCACTTTTTTTACATTTGAGGTCCTTGGTAATCTTTTGAATTTTGCTTCACAGAGCTTTCATGTTTCCATTTGATTCTTCCATGAAGCAATTTGTATACTAGATAGCCATTTTGGAGTGCATATCCCTAATGTTAGATTACATTTCTCAAACCATTTTTGAACCTTTCATTCTTAACACCATGTTTTCCTTTTTTATTTTCTTTCTATACCCTGACCATGCTTAGACTGTGTGATCAAGGCATTGATGTTGTTTCTTAGATTCTTTCTTTAGTTGATAACCTTTGCATTCCTCTTTTAAGAATTTTATGGAAACTCTCACGCCAATAGTGACCTTAGAAATTCCTTGAAAAGACCTTTTGTCTGAACTGGTAGGCTTCAAACTATCCCTTGCTGCCATCAACCTTGATTTGAAAACACCAAGATAGTCAACCTTTTAAATTTGAAAATTTTTGAGAACTGTTAATCTGCAATTCTAATTTCAAGATTGAAAGTCCTCTATTACTATAAGTTACATCCATTCTTTAGTTGGTACAAGAAACAAGATCATTTAAATGCTTTGAAAAATAAATACCTCTTCCCACAAGTTGAAACCAAAAAGAGTGGCTTATGAAATGCACCAAGATAGAATCTTGATTACACCTAACCCCCAAACTAACACAACTTTGAAAGAAAACACACAACTGAAAGAGAACAAACAACTGAAAGCAAACACACATGCATAAATGAAGCACTTTTTTTTTTTTTTGTTAAATTTCACTTTTAGGCCTCAAAGTAATGTTTCAAGAATTGCCCATTTAGTGGAAATGGAACCAATTTCCCTTGTAAGGAACTTAGCCAAAAAGTATTTTCTCCTAGAATTTTTGCGATTTGATAAGTGCCAATCCACAAGCATTGAAACTTAGTGTGGCCGAATGGTTTTTCTTTTGCCTTGTCCCACACAAGAACAAGGTTAGATATTTTGAAAGATTTTATTGTGGCCCACTTGTCAAACCACTTTTTAATGACAATCTAATTTTTTCCCATATGCTCTAAACAAGCTATTCATTTTTCATCCATTTCCAAGAGATTCATTAATCTAATCCAAATCGTGTCAGCATCTACAGTGTACCCACTCATGAATTTCAAAATAGGAATCTTGCAGTTAGGTGGGAACATTGGTTCTTGTCCATAGACAAAAAAATATGGGGATGTTCCCAAAGCATTCTTGACCTTGACTTAGTCTATCCATAATGCATATTTGAGTTGAGTATGCCAATCTCTAGGGTTTTCTTTCAATAAACATCTTATCATTGTGATCAAGTTTTGATGCATCTAGTTTTTATTTGTAGATTCAACCACACCATTTCCTTATAGATAGTAATTTGAAGAGAACTTGATTATAACTTGATTATCCAACACCCACTGGGTAAGGAATATTGATGCAAAGGATGATCCATTATCACAAACTAGGAAGAATGACATCCCAAAACTAGTTACAACATTTTCTTCCAAGAAATTTGTAACTATCTTTGCAATGCAATTTCTAAAGGTTTTAGCTTCTATCCAATGCATGCAATAGTCTGCATCTATGAGAATGAATGTATGTCCTATCAAAAATGGTGGGTTTACTGGACCAAGAAAGTCCAGCCCCCACTTTGCAAAAGGGTGTAACCCAAACACTGGTTGTAATGGCATCACAGGATGTCTCTCTCTGTTAGCACTAGTCTAACAAATGTGGCAAGCACACACATGTTCAAAAGTATCCTTGAAGGTTGTAGGAAAAAAATAACCCAATCTTAAAATCATATTGGTCTTAGCCTTTATTGATCCATGTCCTATTCCATACCTATCATGGCACTACTCCAAAATCTCTTTGAATTCTTCTTGTCGCAAATACTTTAGGTAGATTCCTTCATAGTTCCTTTTATATACTTTCCTATTTTGCAACATGTAAGATTCACAATTCATTTGAAACCTCTACGCTGGGAACTATTCATCCAATTGGGGTATTTTTTTTGTAAAAAATAGTAAACAATATCCTAATACCAAACATATGTTATTTTTCCTTGATCAATATCAACTTGAGATACTATAATCTTCTTTTCTTGATCTTTTATGCTAGTTTTTTCATCAAATCTGAATTCATTCTCATTTTTTATCTCATTATCGGCTATCATATTTGTTAACCCTTGTCCTCTAATAAACTTCATTGGTTGAATCTCTAAATCAAACTCTTGCAGTATCACCATCCATTTTCCTCATCTTTCACCCAATTCATTTTGCATCAGTAATGTCTTAACTACTAGATTAGGTATAATTCTATACAACTTGCTCCTTTGTATATAACGGTAGAATTTCTTGACAACTTTTATCAAAGTGAAAGACTATTTGTCAAGATTAGAATAGTTTAACTCAACATTCTTTAGAGGACAACTCATAAAAGCAATGGGTCTTTCATCCTCTTTGTCTTTCTTCTACATAAGAATTCTAGCACATGAATGTTTGAAGCAAAAATGTATATCTTAAATGGTAGCTCATAGTCCAAACTAACAAGTACTGGAGCTATGGAACTTTTATGTCCTTGAATGATTTCTTGATTTTTGGAACCCATTCTATTTTTTTTCCTTTCTTGAGTAAATCATTAAGGGGGCAAACTATTTTCACAAATCCACTTATGAATTTTTGCACAAAATTTAACTTCGTGAAGAAAGACTTGAGTTCTTTATGACTATGCAGAGGTGAGAATTTTATGATGTCTTTAATTCTTTTAGGATTGATGAAAATTCTAGCTTCAAAGCTAATGTGACCTAAAAGCTTTCCTTTAGTCACCCCAAATGAATACTTCTTGGGATTAAGAGATATACCATATTTCTGACATGTATTGAGCACTTGTCTTAATTCAACAATATGAGTGCTTCAATCCTTCAAAAATATAGTTACATCATCCATGTAGATGACTATATATTTGTTTATTAGTCCCTTGAAAGCTTTTTCCATGGCTTGTTGGAATGTATCCCCTGCATTGATCAATCCAAAGGACATTCTTTTATAGGCAAAAGTTTGCTATTTTGTTATGAAAGTAGTCTTCATCCTATCCTCTTCATCAACCATCACCTGGTTGTATCTGTAGACACCTAAAAATCCTTTAAAAAATAAAGTATTTTTATTTTTTGAAAAAATCCCTGATGACATCATCATTTATTAATTAATTAATTAATTAATTAATTAATTAATTTTTATGCCATTAAATCCCTATATCTTAATTAAAAATATTTAATTAAAGAATCCCTCCCTAAAATGTTTAAATCTTATTTAAACATTATTTCCTTATTTATTAATTATTTAATTAATAAATTGACCAAAAATCCTAAAATAAATAAAAAATTTCCTTATGACCAATTTCCTTATGACCAATAACCTCTTCCAAAATCTTCTAATCCTTCTTTAATTTCGATTAAAGGCTAATCCCATCATTTCCTACCCCTAATCCCAACTCAAAATATTTAATTAAGATTAAATATTAATCCTCATGTTTATTAAAAAAGTTTTAATAAATATCTCCTCAACCCAAACCCTTGAAATAAATAAAACTTTATTTATTTCCTAAAAATCTAATCCTAAGAAGTTCTAGACTCTTCTAGAAAGTCTTCATCCTCATCCTAGGAAATTCTAGACTATTCTAGAAAGTCTTTATCCTCATCCAAAGTCTAGACTCTTCTAGAAGATGTCTTTAAACCTAATCCTAATCCCCTCCTAACCTTGTCACATTCCCTAAACATGGGTTAAAACTTACTAACCCAAGCCAAAGTTAACAAATATCTCCTCCTTCACCCACCCTCATTAAATGCCATCCACTTGCCTATCCCTAAGCTAATCCTAAACCATCCTAATCCATCCTCTAATCATTTGCACAAGCCTAAACAAGCTTAAAACCTTCCTAATCAAGTCCAAGTCGAAATTTCTCTCATCACCCTCAAAATATCTCAACCATAAAACTTTATGAAGTCCACTAGGCCATAAATGACTCTTCCAAGCCCTTTTATTGCTCTTACAAGTCATTATGAGGGTCTTTATGAATATTTTATCCCTTGAGCCTCCTTTGTTGACTCATCCTTCCCCTTTCCTCCATCCTCTCACCCTGTGACATGTGTCACTCTTTGATTGGTTGTAAAGAAGCACAATCCATGTGCTCTCTTCTCATGCAATCTGAGCCCTCCATGAGCTTTTTCCCATCCTTGCATCTTAGCCCTCAATCCCTCAAGCCTCTTGCCTATAAATTGGATCCTTCCCCTTTGCAAAATAACACAATCCATGAAGTAAAGTCATAATGCCATTTTGAGAAGCCATTTTACATCAAAACCATACACTCACACCCAAATTCCAACTCCATTTGAAGCCCTTTTTGAAGCATAAGCTTGAGAATACATCCTATCTATTTAGACAAAGCTACTCAACAAGAGAGCTTCTCGTTGAGAGAGCCCATTAATGGCTTATATTCTCAATTGAGAGCTCATCTTAGTCTATCTTGAAGTTTATGAATTTTGTTTAGTTTGTAGAAGCTTTATTTAAATTTGGTTTCTATTAGCATACTAACATTGCTCATATACAGTATCTAGAATATCCATATAAGAAAGAAACCATTTTGGATCCATGTAAAAATTTTAATACTTCATCAAGTAAAGGAAAAGGGTAGTTATCTTTTTGAGATGCTAGGTTCAAATTACAGAAATCCACACAAAGGCAAATCTCTCCAATCTTTTTCCTCATTGGAACCAATTTAGCTACCCATGTAGAATGATGAATGGGGAAGATAATCTTAGCATCAAGTAATTTCTTTACTTTTTCATTATCAATAATTCAATGATGGGATTAACAGGTCTTTATCTTTTTCAGAAAGGTTTGGTATCTAGTTTCAATGAAATGTTATGTGTAATGATTTTAGGATCATATGTTTTGAGTTCTTCATAACTCCAAGCAATGACATCTTTGTACTCCCTAAGAAATTGGAGCATATCTCCCCTTTCCTGAGTATTGCACACCTTTCATACCCTTACCATTTTAGGATCTTCATTCATACCTAGATTATATGAATCACATTCCTCAATCCTTTTTTCTTTGACCATTCTCTTGCTAAGCACTGATTCATCATGATCAAAGATGCATTCCAACTCAACCATCCCTTTTGGGATAGTTTTGGTTTTCAAGTTGAGGATCCCATCTTTATGTTCAAGTTCTTCATCCTTATGTTTGTCATCAAGAGTCTCGTCAATCTCTTTCCCTTTAAAATGGCCTTTGCACATGATAAACTCAAGTATGTATTGGTCATCCTAGAAAAATTGGAAGTTCATAATGTTGTATAATATAGATAGGGCAAAAACCAATTCTACTAAAAATATTTTCAATTTTGTTCTCTCAATGGGTTGTAATGCACTAGTTGAAATTGTAAGGACATCTGCTACCATGTTTCTCCTTCCAGGGGTGAAATTTATGTTCAATGCTTTGAAGTCATCCATTATATCCCATACTCTTTTTCTATAAGTGAGTAATATCTTATCATTGCAAGTGTAAATTGATTTCACTTTTCTAGTCACCAACTGGGAGTCTCCTTTGATTATTAGAGCTTTGAATCCCTTCTCTAATGTAAAGAAAAGTCCATGAATCAAGGCTTCACACTCTACAAAATTGTTAGTACACCTAAATTGTAATCTATATGCTGCATAAAAGACCTACCTTTTGAGTTTATTAATTCAATACTTGCACTGGCTCCTACTTTACATTTAGAGTCATCGAACCTGAGTGTCTAGATTGGTTCTTCTTCTTTGGGCTTCTTGGACTTATGCATGTTCATTTGTAGCTTTTCTTTTACTTGAACCTCATGTGGTGGACTTGATGATTTTTCATTATTTTTCTTTAATATGGTGAGTGTATATTTCTCTTATTGATCTTGAATTTCCCCAATCAATTCTATTATTTTTTCAACTTTAGGCTTAGGATGAATGATTGTCAAAGTCCAACCTTGGCCCTTTATGAAATGTCTCCTTCTTTGGATCTTAATAATTCCTAGTAGAGAAGACAAGAAACATCCACCATTTGAATAGGTGTCATTATATGATGCATTAAGATCTTCTACCTCTTCTCCATCTTTCCCCATGACTTCAGATATTTATGTGGAACTTGTATTTTCCATGGGTACTTCTTTTGGAAGATGGTCACCCTTTATTTCCATTATCTAAGTTAGAACCTAAGCAACCACTTCTTGGAAATGTGAACATTCAAACTTTGAATGACTAAATTTGTGCAATGTGGACAATCCTAGAAGGTGCAAAGTACTTGGGTCTTCTTCTTGACCTAGGCATTATAAGTTCACCACCATGATATCTATGAACTACATCACAATCTCTTCTTTTTGGGATTGAAATCATGGTCCTTCAATTTCAATCATCTGATACTTTAATTGAAGTTGTATAAAAAAAAATCACTTTTTAAGAGCCTAAATCATATTGTAGAAATGCTACCTTGTTTGGTGCATTGTATTGTGTAAACATTGTTTTCAATTTTGGCTTAACATCAATCTTGATTTAATTATTCAACCCTTTTCAAGGTAACCACAGTTGAGTAAAAATCTGTTAAAAACCATCCTCTTAAGAATTTTATCCACTCTCTACTTAGTAGAAATCCATATGTTTCAAGAATTTCAACCACATGTATATCTATTATGTCTTGAATCTGGGGGTCAACTATCAACTATATCCAAACATCTTTCAACATGCCAATAATTTTTAGTTCCATTTTGTCAAGTTGTATCACTATTCAATTAGAGGGCTGAGGAGTGCTTGCCAACCTTTGTGCTATCAATAGTGGCATGACATTACAAGAAGCTCCAAAATCAATTAGGCAATTGAGAATATTCTTCCCATAGATTCTGATGGTAGAAAAAAAAGGAGGTACCTCAACATTCTCTTTAAACATAATTGGCATGGCTTCCAAAGAATTAACTTGTTGTGACATTGTCTTTTGAGGGACAATATTCACATTAGGGGTTGCCTTCATATGATTGAGATTTTTCATAGTGCTTCACACTAATTAGGATAATTTTGTAGCATGTTGAACATGGACATGTTGGCCTTTTTTCATTTCAAATCTTCCACTGCATTATACTTTTTAGTAGATCATTTAGGATTCTTCAAGATTGTGGGTACATTTTCTTGATCCTAATTTTGGTGTCCTTCATATGGGAGTGTGATAGGTACTAGATTGTTACTTGCTCTCGGATATGCAGGAGTTGGTTGTAATGTGGGAGGAATATCATCAGTCGCAGGTTCCTTCTAACTTCACAAATTGTAAGCATTTCAATTATCATTCCTGAAAGCAAACACTTCTTTTGGTTGAGTGTTTGGCTCTTGACTAAATGGAAAAGAAAATTCTTCGTTGGCTTGTTGTTCCATTCTCGTGTTTTGTGAAGAATTGTAGGATTCTAGCATCATGAAATTGAATTGCATATGGGGCTCATTACTATTTCCCTATGAATTTTGATTCACTTTCTGATTTCCATTGTAATATGAGCTATCATTGTTACGTACATTCTGATTACTATCATACTAATTGATGTGCACATATTGGACATTATTCTTGTTATAATCTGCAAGAATTCTTCTATTGTTTCGACGAGTGTTCCATTGTTGATTCTATCTTTGGAAATAATTGTTGTGATCAGGAGGATTGGAACTATTTCCTCCATTGTTGTTTCTCACATTGTTATTTACTATATTTTTATTTCTATTGAAATTCCTATTGTAGTTGTGACCATAATTGTTGTTGTTGTAAGGACCAGCATTTGTTCTTTGAAAGGTGTTATTTTGTCCTTGTGACAACCTCAAATAGGTCAACTCATCAGTAATTTAAGGTATGGTTTTTTTCATTTGAAAAATCTTATATGTAACACAATTCTTTATTTTGAGGGATTTTGTTACCTTTTTCTCAAAGAAAGTAGCTTTTGGAGGTTCATATCTTGGGTATGTTATAGATGAAACTTGTGGAGTGGGTGCCTATTGTAGTGGAGTGGAATTCATTGGTATAAATTGGCTAGGCATCATTGGTGCTCCAACAAGATATGTTGGTATTGTGGTGATAGCTTGAGCTAGGGCATCAATCCTCTTCCATTAGGATTGGCTTGTTTTGTGAAGGTATTGCTTCCAAGAAGACCTTGTCCAATGTGTCAATATTTATAGTAGGAGGTCTTCTTAGAAAAATAGTCATAAGATGGTCCATAGAATTTAGATAAATATGAATTGTGACTTCAATTGGTATAGTGTATGGCATTTCCAGCTTGCAGTATGCCATATGAAAGTGGTGATTGAAGTATTAAACTATTTTGGTTAGGTCCCTTTTGATTAATAGAATTGATGATGTATTACAACTAGGTTGATAAAAGTTTTGAATTGTTCTAAGAATAATTTTTCGAAAGTGTCCCAGTCTCTAATGCATCCTAGTGGTAAATTGATGTACCAATTAAAGCCAACTTCTCCCAATGAGTATGGGAATAAGTGAAGAACCACATTATCATTAGTAATTTTCTTTCAATTGAAAATTTCTTTAAAAACCTTAATGTAATCTTCAACTATTCTTGTTTCTCCATAGATGAACCTTGGGAAAATTTTCTTAGGATTCTTAGGAAGGTCATTAAGTACCCTTGTCAAGTTGATTGGTGATTCTACAACATTTTCAAAAAAGGTCATTGATGGAGGATTTGGTGTAAACAAAAGTGATTGGTTTGGAGGTGAAACTAAGGAAGATGATTAAATATTGAATGGAGGTGATATAATTCTAGGAAATTCTTTGTCAGTGAGAGGCTAACAAAAATGACTAAGTTTTAAGAACTATGGCTCACTATCCAAAGATCTTAAAGCTCACTAAAACGGGAATGTTGGATAGGGATCTTCTAGTTTGCATCAATTATGAAAAAATCACACCTCTGTAGAAGCACACTTTCTCAAAAATATAGTGCATCTTGTGCACCTTCAGATAGTGACAGATGAAATTTTTTTTGAACTTGTAAAAAATGTAGAATTTTGAATTTTCAAGTTGTTTTTTATATTTCAAATGGTTCAAGGCCCTTCTTCTAGTACCACTTTCTATTGAGTTGTCATTTTGCATTATGCTTAACAACAAAAATCCTTTCAAATCCATCTCTTGAAAAGCTAATCTAGGATCAACTCCAAGGTTCTGGGCAATCTTGTGACCTACTAAAATTTGCTTAGTTGAAGATAAATGTGTTTGTTCATAGGGAGACCTTTGCTGGTTCTACCAATTATGAATAAGGTGTTAAAGAAACCACAAAAGAAATATGTTTTTTTGGTATTTTCTATTTTTTAAATGAATGCAATCTAACAATGCAACTATATGAATTCCTAATTTAACCAAGTGTTAGTAAAGAAAATAAAAAAGATAAGGTAATAAGTGATGAAAGAAAATAACATGAAAGGGAAATTCCTAATAGACATAAACCATGTTAAAAACACATCTGTGATTTAAATCATCAAAAAGATTAGGTAGGAAACTAATGAAAATAGGAGCAACACTTCTTTAGATCCATGAATGCAATCATCAATGATAATTTAGTAAAAAATGAAAGATATTTTAGTTCTCATCAAATAGAATGGCTATGAAAAGTGTTCTCATATGAGACAAGAAGCTATATAGCAACAATAGGATAATCTCTTCTCCAACTTGGTACATTAGCAAAATTTGTCAACATGCGGCAAATACTAGAACTAAAATATTGAACAATCAATTCTACACAAAAAAACCACTGGCTCCATTATTATTCATGAACAAGAATTCCCAAAAATAACACACTCTGACAAGAATAACTATACTTAGAATGAGAGCACGAATAGCATATATTATTGCATCAAAATAACGACCTAGAATACATGTTACATTCCTAAATTTATAAGAAATCATCTCCTAAATTTTTTTTAAGAGTGAGAGATCTCTTAATGCAAACATATGCTTCTAAATTAATAAAAAAAATCTAATTATGTACAAAAAAACTTCTTAAATGGTGCTAAGTAGGACTCCACCCTTGTTTATATCAATTAATGGGTGTATGAGCCTTTACATGACTTAAAAAAATAAAAGAAGAAGTAGACAAGAAGAAGGAAGATGTAAGAGGGTCTAAGAGTTACTAGAAGCTCTAAAAATGGAAAATTTACCTTCTCTAAATGTTTATGGGAGTTGAATTGTCATCAGAATGCATTTTTGGTGCATGGAAAGCTCTAAATTAGCAATTGACAATTAACTATCAGTGCACTATCACTTCTTCAAAATTATCAATGCACCTCTAGAATAGTGCACCTTGCACACCTTGTGTACCTTGTGCACCTTGGTGGCAAGTTCAAAAAATTCCAAATTTTTCCAAGTGTCAAAACTAAAATTCTAGCTTTTGGGTTTTCTTCCCTTTTATGCCAGAGCTATGTCTCAATGTTTTCTCTTGAATTCTCTATAATCTTCATCACTTGAGTAATATATAAAAAAATCTAGAGCCTTGTATTTATGCTTGATTGTTTTGCCAAAAATTATTGATATCCATTCGAGTCTCCACAAAATCATCAAGTCTAGTGTCTAGTTCTAGCAATACCTCTTCAATCTTCAATGCCTGCATAATATCTTCATTAGATGAAGCATCCTCAAAAGTTCTTCAAAATTTCTCAACCATTGATTACACTAGCTTGAGGTTTATTTTTGACTCATCATCAAAAATATCAAGGGCAATAGCATCATAATACCTCTCTACTTCCAAAATTGTCTCTTGAGTCTAGTCTTTTAACTTTTAAATATCTTCATAAAGTCCTTCCATGAACTTATTTCCTACATCTATCTTTTCAATCCAATCTTCTAATTTATTCAACTCTTCTATCATATATACATCCATGAGAGTGTGATATCTTTGACCCTTTATTGCTATCAAAATATTAAGGTCCTTCGCACAGGTCTACACTTCATCCATCAAACCAAAATCTTGGCTCACTATAAATACCAACTTTTGCATACTAGACTAAATGTACTATAATAGTTTCAGATTACCCTATATTATTTTTACACCTTTCTATTCAAAAATATCATGCCATTGTTGACATGCTCCCAAAATTAAATCAACTCGCACATTCGCTTTATCCTTTTTCTCCAATGCTACAAAATGAGTAAGTTTTGGGTGATCTTGGTCCAAAGGACCTAGAATTTCATGCAAATAGCCTCTTAGTAGCTCATTCTATTTGTGCAACATCGCCAATTCAAACTCATTTCAATCTCACTGCCTAAACACCTCCTTGACACCCATAGTGATCATTACTTTAGTCATGTCTATCATGGGCTTTCCTTATAGGACTTCTTTATTTTGATAGTCCTTAGGAATCAAATCTTCAGTATCCACATGTGGAGGAGAGATGGATGATGGGCAATTAAGTCCTGATCTTTATTTTTCATTATGAAACCCAATTATTGTGCATCACCCATAGGTGGCTCAGGCTTTTTGATTGCTTTTACTAGCTCATCCATACTCTCCTTGATAGTCATGTCTAGTTGCCTCTTTTTCTGAATCATAACCTTCCTCTTTAGCCATATTAGTGTAATGCCCATGGGAGACAGTTTGCACTATTGGACCTTTACCCTTATCACTCCTTTCTAGAGTCTTCTCCTTCTGAGACATGTACATTAGGAGCCCTTGTATTTGTTGTAGCCAAAGTCCTTGCCTTTGTATCTTGAGAAGTTTTTTGAGGTTCTTTAGGCATCTATCCCTCCTTTGATACTTCATTGGATGGCCTCTATTTAGGCTCTTCTTCAGGCACTACTTGTTCTTGTCCTTCAATGATAGGGGGAAGAGGAGTGACTAAGCCTTTGTGAAAGAAAGACAAGTCCTAAATGGTGGTGATGATGCACCTAGAGACCCTTGTGGTAAAGGTGGCATTTAGTTTCAATCCTTCCCCAAAGGTTGATTCATGAGTGTATCTCGTATCTTGTTAATCACTATTTTAGTTCCCATGGGCATAATATCCAAATCAAAAATGTTGCAAATATTTATTTCTTGCCCTTCATGAGTATCAATCCACTACAAGTTATCATCTTTAGAAATGGTAACCTGAATAGAATCCTTAGGAATGGATGGTGACATTATGGTCGAGCTTCTTCTTCTCTCTTTTTGAGTAGCTTTGGCTAAACAAGTCCTCTAACTCAAAGGGAGATTATCTTCTTTATCTTCTTATCATCTACCTCAAGGATGGTTTCATGAATTGAAGGAAAGGGAATATCATTCTTTTTTAATCTCCCCCTTCATTTTATTTTCATAGTAGGCCAAACCTTAGCCTTCTTAGAAGCTAAAGGAGTGACCTCTTCCTCTTATGCAGGTGGTGACACCTCTTGTTCTTCCTGCTCCTCTTCCTATTCTTGTAGGCATACTTGTGGTGTATCTTGGGGTTTAGCAGCCTCTTCATCTTGAAGGTCTTCAATTTTAGGCTCAACTTGTTTTAGGGAATCTCTTTTCCTCTTATTCTTTCCTTTATCTACTCTAAAGTACCTAACATCCCTGTCATGTTGGTATACCATTTTAGATCTGATTGGAGATTAAGCAGGGAAAGTTGGTACTGTAATTTTTTCACCTTTATCCTTAACTGGGCATGTTATGGATTGAAAGGTAACAATATATGGAATTGGGTCGAGGTTAAAAGGCTTCTTGATCTAGTCCCTTTTCAACTAAATTATGTGCCTTGCCTTGTGATTTATATCTGAATTCTCATCCTTGTTAATCTTTGTATTCATAATTGGTCTATCATATATCTTATCGGGGTTATACAAAGGATCCAAGACATCTTGAGAGTCTTGTTGAACAGCCTTTAGTTGGACCTTTATCTTTAAGGAACTCCCTACTAGATGGAGAGTCATCCTATGATAATTCCTTATTTGGATATCATATTCATTTATCGCATTCATCCAATAATCTTTGATGGCATCTTCATACACAAACTACTTTCCTACCAAATATTGAACTCTACCTATATTGTCAAAATAAGGATGAAGGGAGTTGTAAGATTCCAAGGGATATTGATCCCACTCCAAATCAATAGTCATAATATCTTTCTTTTTCTTTACCACAAATGTATCTATAGTAATAGGCTATACCCACGTCTTCTTATGTTGTTTTCTCACTCTGTCATATGCAGATGTGAACTATTTTGGAATCTCCAATAAGATGAGTCTATGTAATAGATATCTTGGAAGTTTTTTCAAATTCTCCATTGTACCAGCTACCCTTAGGTAAGTGAATGTTTTAAATAGGATGTAATAGGTGTCAATCTCTATAATCCTTGTTGCTTTTGCTACTAACATCCTCTTGGTATAACCACCCTCTATGAATCAGATGATTGCAAAAGTGAAGGTATCATTCACTATCTATAATTCTTTTCTCTGATATGAGAGCTTCTTCTTTACAACTAAGGATATACAACATAGAGCCAAGCATTGGCATCTTGCTTGCTTCCCTTTTTGTACAATCCTAGATAGTCACTTGGCCTTGCCACTAATAAGTATACCAAATATGATGTCATGTA
Source organism: Cupressus sempervirens (assembly GCA_028749045.1). NCBI lineage: Eukaryota > Viridiplantae > Streptophyta > Pinopsida > Cupressales > Cupressaceae > Cupressus > Cupressus sempervirens. The sequence continues at coordinate 559,567,858 of CM053793.1, read as the reverse complement.
AAACTTGGGGTTGGCTTTAACTCCTATTAGCTATTCATCTAATTTTTCACTCAGTATTGTGGCCCAATCAATTATCATTTTAGATATTCTCATGGTCTCTATGAAATGGACCATCCAGATGTGAAGATGCCCTGTTGATGGTAGACCCAATATTCTTCTCAAAAATAAAATGGCATATTTGATATCATCTTTCATATATCCCCTAGTCATGTCTACCTTTCTGGCTCTTCATCCCACCGATGTTTTATCATTCAAAAATGATGATTATATGACCTTTGTAGCCTTCTTTTCATTCTCCCTATACTATCTTTCTTCTTGATGATAAGTTATCTTTACATACTGATCATCTCTAGGGAGATGGAATACTTTCTCAATATTCCTAAGTCTAAGGTCCAGGACCATCTCCCCTATGATACTTTTGACAACTCTTTGTTTAAACACATAGTTTTTGGCCAGAGTCATAATGAGTTTAGAAGACTACATAGATGTGGGATGTAATGCAACATTCATCAACCCTAATCTAATGAGTATTGACACTATCGAGGACCACTCTTTAGGCTTATTGTAGAGTACAAGGAATATGTTCCAGTCTATGTGTCCCAACTCAGTATCTATAATCTCTAAATGATTATCCTAAAAATATGATTTCTTTGGTGCCACTTGAAACTTCAAGACAATGGGTTTTGAAGCAATCTTTTCAACAAGTGAGGATGATGAGGAAGCCATTTTATCTACATAAAATAGAGAATCATTAGTCTGAAGAAGTGAAAAATAAACCCTAAACAAACCCTAATTGCCAAAAAATCAAACCTAGAACACTAAAACCCTTAAAAACAACTGAAATCCCCTTTAATAGCTCTGGAATGTAATTTAGTGCACCCCGCACACCTTGATAAGTGCACTAGATGTGATAAATGACTCTTGAATAGTCATTTTGTGTGTAGTTTCATAGGTGCCCAAGTGTGCACCCTAATGCAATGTGCACATGCACATGTACACTACTACACACATTCATTGCAATGTTTATGAAGGGGATTTTTTATATGTTTTAAAACTTCCAAGGGTACGTAGATGCACACCTTGGCATGCATGTGCACACCCTATATGCACTTAGATTACTTCAAATTTAAAATAGTGTGCAGAAGCACACCTTGACAAGGTCTGCATTCGCACACCACTACTTAGGTATTCTCTACTTATGTGAGAAATTTGCGCATGTACGCACATTAGGGAGGTGCACACATGCACACCTTTTCTTGGTGAGTTTAAGTTTGTTTTAAAAATGTTGTTTATTTTTTTAGCACTAATAAAGGTGTGCACATGCACATCTTGGATAGGTGTACATGTACACACCTTTGATGACTTGTGTTGTTTGTGTGTGTGTGTGTAAGCTAGAAAATTGTTGCTCCTTTAGAGGTGCAAAGGTGCGGTCTTGGGAGCAATGAGGACAACAATGATATAAGTAAAGGGGGGAGATAAGTGTGCACATGCATATCTAGTGCATTTGGGCACCTTGGATAGGTGTGTATGTGTGTTAGATGTGCATGTGCACTCTTAAGCACTTCAAATACACTTTTCCTCCAAATTTCTCAATTCTGGCACTTGGGTTTCTCAGTTAGAGGACTAGGAAGGACCTAGACTCCAAGTAGAGTCCCAAAAATGACTCAGGCCCTAGACTAGGGGTTTGGGAAAATAATTTTTTTACTAGGGTCCCCATTTCTAGAAGAAATGGGATGTGCATTGTGAAACCAAAACACTAATCATAGGAACAAAATATAATAACTTCAGAACTTATTTAATGACATTATATTCTTACAAATCAACAATTCAAGAACAATAACTAAATAATATGTATGCCTTGACACACTCAACTTCATTAAGAAAACATGTTATCAATAGGCCTATCCCCATGTCTGTTATTGGATGATCACTCTATTAAAAGGAAGAATCCTTACAATTCCCTTAATCCAAATAGGTTAATACCCTTGGAAAATTTATATTAGTTAGATTATTTAATGATCACAAAGTTGAGAACAGTTGCAATTAAAAAGAGGATAATTGTCTGATTGTCATGTCATTATCATAGAGCATTTTGATAGTAACTTTCAAATGGCCTTTCAAAAGTACAAGAAATACATATTCTTAGGAATTTATCAATTCTTAAGAAAGGTCTTTCCATTAACAAAATATACATAACCATGACCCTAGATAAGAAATAAATAGTAACAAAAGGAAAAATCTTTTAGTTTGGACTGTCACAATCAATCGTGACATAACAATAGTATATAAAGGATTCCAACTTCCTTGACACACACTTTCAACCACGTAAATAATCTCCATTCACTTCAACAAAATTCACAATGTTCTTGTCTTCAACAATATAAAATATCCAACTCTTAAATAAATCAACATATTAACTATGGTTGTAACTATCAGATGATGAGGATTGTTTATATTGACTTAACATATCTCTTACTTACAATTGAAAATTTGTTATCTTTCATCAAGAATCCATTTACCTAGAAATGGTGGAAGTGTGAATTTTTTTAATCCTTCCCTTCTTTTAGTTAATGATGTCAATTATTATCAAGATCTCCTCTTGGAGGTGAATGCCATTAAGAAAACATGTATTCCTCCCCTCCTACAAAGGATGCCTTTGTACTTGTTGCAATGTATCTTTTTTCCAACTATCTTTTCCTTGCCTCAAAGTCATGCTCCCTTTAAATTAGATTACTTGTATATAGTTTCATAAATAATATGTACTTAGTGTTAAATATGGTAATCCTTTATATTCTTTTCCATATCAAGTAGTGGGCATAAATGCAACTTCTAATTTATTATGCTGTGAGATTTCTATGATGTTGGTGTAATATATAGATATTTTACCTTGATTAATCATCAATTTGGTTAATCATGACTTGGTATAGCACACCTATTTCTTTCATTGAGACCTTTACTATATGATTATCTTCATGTGAATCAAGTAATTCTAGTTTCTTTCTACTCACTACATGCCCATTTCATTTCATATGATCATCTGGAAATTGTGTCAATCTAAGATAGGAACACATCAACTCATTAATTCATTTGGGATTCAGGAGTGAATATATTTTTGTCTCTTGATGTACCCTTATGATCTATGTCTCTGTAGTGATCTTTCTTAGTGGGGAAGGAGGGGCCTCTCTACTTAGCACACTTGCTACCTTCATTGAGACCTTATGAGGTTTGTAACATATTATATGTCCAAGTTTTTAACCCTCTAATGTGTATCAACAAAATATTAAAAATCATGTGTAACACTTAACATTGTCCTTTGAAAATATTTAATGTTGGATGTTAAAATGTTTATTATTTGTATGAAAATTCTTATTTATTTATTATTCTAGTCAACCCCAAAGGCATTCATAAAGGACTTACATTAGGATTTGTTGTACTCTTCTTCAGGTATGTTATCTCATTAGTTCACTACGACTATTGAGAGGAAAGAACATTAATTTTGTTAGAAATTTTTTAATACCTATCTTGTACATTAGGAATCTCAAAGTCACATTATCAAAAAACCCCACATCAACACCAAGATGCAATAGAAAGGTTTGCATCTTTATTGTCCAAAATACATAATCAAAGCCACAAAACAAGGGACCTAATAGTCAGATTCAACAAGTACAAATTATACCATGTTTTACCATTCTCATATCCACACTCATATATAGATGGTTTCAATATTCAGATTCGCTAGGTAAAAATTGTAATTTATCAATATGACTCATACAACTCTAGTAATATTTGTAGTTTTTGTTAATTATGACACAATGCCAACTCATAGATCGACACATTCCATTCAATGGTAGTTTTTGCTATTCTTCATAAAAATAGATTTTGAAAGATAAAAATGGCATTGTTAAATTTATAGTTTTATCCTATGGGGGAAATATTTAAAATAGGTAGAATTTATAGTTTTATCCAATGAGGGAAATCTTTATATACTTTGTAAAGAGAATGATGAGACATGATACAAAGACATACTAATTCATCCTGGTTCCCATCACTCCATTACTAATTATATTTCATATTTGTCATATTAGTCACTTTTTCAAATTATTGTTGTCCTGCTCATGTTAGGATTAGGCCATAGTCTCAAATCCTCATGTGCAAGTGGTTTTGGTTGACCATGAACCTTATATACAAATTGTTCAGATAACTAGAGACCTCTCAATTTTTTTTGGAGTATCAATGAATCAATCTAAAAATGGTTTCAGATAACCATAGACTTGATATTGTATGAAACTATACCAAGTTAGTTCAAGTTTGACATGCATGTGTTTTGAGATTAAAAAGGGATAGTTTTAGTTAAAGTATTTTCATCTTAGTAGATGTCGAACTTAAGTCTATTGTATCATAAAAATCATTTTTCATTTTCAAGGTTTTCTCTCTAATGTTGTTGTGTATGATAAAATGGTTATCAATGATAGATCTAGCAAGTGTAACCAATTGAATAAGGGTACATGCATAAGATATTCCTATGAAGAAGGATCATGTTAGATAATAGAACTAATTAGATCAAAATAGGGAGACAATCACTAGATTGGTGTCTAAATTTCAAAGAGAAGGCAATGGAAAATGTTATTGTCCCTACAAAAGGTGTAAGGGCTTAGAAATGAGAAAACTCCTAATAAAAAAAACTAAGATACATTATAGGGACAATGGTCACATTGAAGGGGAGTTTGAATATCTTCCATTGGTAAATTGTTCATTATAATGTTTTAACAATTAATATACCTATGGAATCACTTGATGATGAGATCATGATCATGGTTTCTTTATGTTTCATCATTTTTATATAGGTCAATCTTCCCATATAAATACATGATATGGGATACCACATCCCAAAAAATATGGTTTTGGAAGTGGAGGAGCATGGAGGTGTGAATATTGAAGCTCAAGATCATAATTCCATGGAAGTTGATGATCGTGCACCAAAAAGTACATTTGAAGATGAGGATACAAATACATTGATCCATGACACATTTCATAGTAACAAAAATGATGATGGTGGTGGTGGTGGTGGTATTAATGTCATCCATTATATGCCTCTACTTGAGATGGAAAACATGACCCTTTACAAAGGCTCCCAAACAACACTTCTCTATGTTGTATTGTTGTTGGTAAATTTGAAGGTTATGAATGGTTTATCAAACATAAATTTTTTTGTCATGTATATATGTCATTATTATCAATAAATGGTCAAACATGTACCATTAATATTATTTATATTAATAACTTATACTTTTTATTTTAGATTGATATGAAATTTTATATTACCACCATCAAATATTCTCACTTGCTCATACCAAGAATTGTGTGCCACTATGAAATATATTGGAATGGAGTATCAGGCAAAAGATACTTGTCCTAATGATCATATTAATTACCATAAAGAACATGAATTTGCAAAAAAGTACTATAAATGTGATAGAGTATATATCAACCAAGTCAAATAACAAAAAATGTACCTCAAAAGGTACTTTGTTACATCCCCATTATTCCACATTAATAATGATTATTTAGGTGTAGTAGCTTGGAACAATTTATGGATTAACATGGACACAATAGAAGTCAAAATGGCATTATTCGAATACCCATAAATGGTTAGATATTTATGAGAATAGAGGAAAAGTGGCCACGGTTTAAAGAAGAACCTTGAAATCTTAGGATTTCATTGGCTATGAATGGTGTCAATCCATTTGGAGAGCTAAGATATGTTTACTCATCATGGCATTTTTTTCTTTTAATAAAGAATAACCTTCCTCCATGGATGTCAATAAAGAGAGAGAACATTATGTTGGCAATTGTTGACAATATATTGAAGGAGATTGTTTAAGAAGAAGATTGTATATTTCAATCATTGTTTTGTCACTAATGTCAAACCTACTATCTACTAGTAAGACAACTGATTATATGATTTAAGTACTATCACTTATTTGATTGATGAAGAGGATCTAATCAAGAGATGTAATAATAGCACCTAGAGGAAGGTTGAGTTATGATATGCAAAGGAGTACAAGAATCAGTTAAGATAGTGATAACATGATGTATTGATAATCTACTTAAGGTTACAAAGGCCAGTTACACTAAGAAAATACAAAAAAATAAGTTAAACAAAGACTATTTGCCAAGCTTGACTAAGTGGATAGTAGGTGCCAAGAAAAGTCAGTGCAATTCAAGTAAAAAATTAGTTGGAGTCAAGTAAATGTTAATTCTAGTGTATGCCAAGAAAAATAGTAGATGCCAAGTAAAGTTTAGTTGATGTCAAGCACCAATAAACTTTAGTTCATCCTGAGTGATTCCAAAAAGGATGTCGAGCAACATAGAATGTGTTGAGCATTAGAAGCAAGTTAATGCCAAGTGGCTGCATTATTTGAAGGATCACGAATTTGATGTATTTGAGTTGATAAGTTTATTTTCTTGGATTATGTGAACTAGGTGGAAGATAAGACTGATGAGCTAGTGGCACAAAATTCAAGTTAAACCATTTTTAGGTGAATCTAAAGAGGATTCAAGAAGAAATTTCTAGAGGAGATATGGAGTAAGGGGTAGATTCATTGTATCCTACCTAATCCATCCTAACCCTAAATTGGACGATGGAGAATGAACATCAAAAGATCTTAATTTCTTATTTATAGGGATGGTTGGTTAGAAGCAAAGGTTGTCATATGCAAGAACCTAAGGATGAAAATGAGTCAAGGGTTTTGCTTCATCAAGTGACCTAAGAGAAGAGTCTACATTAGAATTATTAAGTGATAAGGCTTAAGGGTATGAATGCTTGAATGGTAAACAAGCTATTAGAGCTGAAATGTATGAAGGCCAAGTAGAATGGAGGACTAAAATAGAGATCTAAAATTTGTAAATGAAGTTGTAAGTTGTTATTAGATCAAGCCATATTGCTACTCTCTAATAATTGTATCAATGTATGGATTAAGGTTGACCTAATATTCATTTGTAAATCCTTTAACCGGGTGACATTCCAATTGAATGGTCCTCTAACAAGGCTCACTCCTAATAGGGTGATTGAAATTATTTAACAGGGTCACATTTAACAATATGTATTGTAACCTTTAATAGGGTTGGCCTTTTACAAGGCATCACTTTAGAAGAGTGAAAACGAGTAGCATATTACTGGTGGTTTTTCCCAAATTGGGTTTCCATGTAAATTATCATGTCAAATGTGTTGTTGAATCTATTATGTTTCATGTTTACATTTGTACAAATTGATTTGACAGTAACCTACAAGTTTTAAGTGATTGCATAATCTTATGGATGCATGCATGAAGATAAATGTGTTATGGGTTCACTAAACTATGAAAATTTTTATTTATAAATCTAGACCTTGAATAACTAATTCACCCCCCCATTACTCTAAAGTATTCCAACAATTGCTATCAAAGCAGATTTCTTAAGAGGACTAGTTTAAAGGTACTAAAAGCACAAAGATCAAGATGTCAAGAAAAGAAGTACCCAAGCTTAATAGAGATGATTTTCCTACATGGAAAAGTTTGATGAAGCTACACCTTGGAGGACTTGGAGATTACACATAATCTACTATTACTATTGAGCATGTTAATCCTTCTAGTGCACCAACAATCGAGGATATGAAAAAGAAGAAAGAACACAACCAAGAAATGCTGAAGATTGCCTCTACCCTAAGCTATGTTAAATTTGATGATATCAAAAGTCTTAATAGTTCAAAGAAAATGTGGGATGTATTAACCACCATCTACGAAGGAGATACTAATGTTCTAAGAGCTAGAGCTGAAAGTCTCAGAGGAAAGTTTGATGATATCAGAATGGAAGAAGGTGAAAATATTGCTCAATATGTTGCAAGGATAAAAGAAATTGTTAATGCAATAAGAGGAGCTACTGGAAAAATAGACAATGATATTATGCTAAGAAAATTTTTAAGAACACTACTACCCATATATGCTATTAGAGTTTCTACAATTCAAGAACTGAGATGTATACTATGGAATAATCTATCACTTGAAGGTTTGGTAGGTAGACTCACTACTTTTGAGCTATCTAACTTTGACAACTACAAACCTTAGAATATTAAATCTGCTTTCAATGCTAAGGTGTCATTGAAGGAACTTGATGAGAAGAAAAAGAAGAAAAAGATAAAGTATGTATCTTCTTACGATATTCCACAAGAAGTAAAGCTTAAGTGTTTAAATACTAAGTGAAAATATAAATTTTGATGAATATACAGAAGTATATGAGGCTGAACCTATGAAAGAACAAGAAAAATACAAATCATTTGTATACTAGGATGAAGGTATGCCTATTGAAGAAGATCTTGTAAATCAATTTACAAACCAACAGCAAATTTCAGTGATTGTCAAGTCACATACTATGAATTTTGAGTTGCATTCAGGAACTGAGCTACATTCAGATGTTGAGTTATAGAATGAAGTTGAAACATATTCTAATTCTAAGATTAGTAGAGATGTTGAGCTATTTGACAAAGATGTACAAAATGACTCTAAAGTTGAAAGACAAAATGAAGAAACTAGAGTTGAATCAAGATTGTCCAAATATGTCAAGAGATGTCATCTTGCTACACAAATCATTGAAGATAAAGATGCTAGACCAATGACAAGAAAAAAATTGAGAAATGATACATGTTTATTGAGCATAAAGGAACCCAAATTAGTAAGAGATGCATTGGAAGGTGTGGACTGGAGTAAAGCCATGGAAGAAGAGATTGAACAAATAGAGAAAAATAAGACATGGACTCTAGTTCGTAGACCAGAAAACAAAAAAGTGACTAGCACCAAGTGGATATTCAAAAACAAGCTAGATGAAAATGGCGAAGTTACAAGGAACAAGGCAAGACTAGTTTGCAAAGGATATGTACAAAAAGGAATTGACTATGGAGAGACATTTTTCCCTATTGCTAGAATTGAAGGAGTAAGAACTTTACTTGCTTATGTTGCATACAAAGGTTTGAAAGTTTATCAAATGGATGTGAAATCTGCATTTCTAAATGGCATATTGGAGGAAGAAGTTTACATATAATGACCAAAAGGATTTGTTGATGTTAACAAAAAAAACATGGTATGCAGATTACACAAAGCTCTATATGGTTTGAAACAAGCACCAAGAGCATGGTTTTAGAGATTTCATAAGTATCTTGTGAAGATTATATTTAAAAGGACTAATGATAATAGCAATATGTACATGAAGATAGAGAAATTTATCTAAAAATTTTGTTGATGATGTCATATTTGGAGGTCAAGATGCTTTATGTAAGGTTTTTGCTAATGAAATGAAGCAAGAATTTGAAATGTCTATGTTTGGAGAGATCAAGTTCTTTGTGTGTTTGCAAGTATATCAGATAAAATATTATATATACATCACTCAGTCAAAATATATCAAAGAAATATTGAAAACTTTTGGATTGGAGGATTCAAAACTAGTAAGTACACCTATGGTGACAAGACACAAATTACCAAAGAATGATAATTTACCTGAGTGAATCAAACATTGTATAGGTCTATAATTGAAAAATTACAATATGTAGTACATAAGAGACCTAATATTGCATTACCTGTAAGAATAGTTACAAGATTCTTTGCTGATCCTAGGGAGAATCATTTGATGGTTGTAAAGATAATAATGAGATATCTGAAAGGAACAAAGGAGTATGGTCTATACTATAATAAAAATGAGAAATTTAAATTAAGAGCATATATTGATGCTAATTGGATCGAAAACATTGATGAAAGAAAGAGCACCAGTGGAGGAGCATTTTTCTTAGGAAAGAGACTGGTTACATGGACTAGCAAGAAAAAAAATTACACCTCACACTCTACTGTTGAAGCTGAATATGTAGATGCTGCTATAAATTGTACAAACATTATATGGATCAAACAGCTACTCAAAGGTATGAAGGAAGAGATCACATACCTAGTGACATTTTATTGTGATAATACAAGTGCTAGAAATATATCAAAGAATCTTGTGATGCTCACAAAGACTAAGCACATTGCAATCAAGTATCATTACTTGAGAGAATTAATTTAAGATAAAGAGGTGAAGATGGAATATGTCAACACAAAAGAACAAATTATTGATATCTTCACAAAAGCTTTACCTAAGGATGCTCATGAATATCTAAGAGGTAAACTAGGGGTGATACTCTTATCAAAGGCTATCCAAGAAACAAAAGGAGTTCCCTGGGTCATGCCCCTGACAGTTCTGCATCTGTTATCTCGGACTCTGATATTAGTTTAATTAATTGGATGGTTTGGTACTTGTTTTGAAACATTGTTTTTGTAGAAACTATTTTGTTTTCGACATCTTTATGTTATTTTATGTATGCTCTATGAGAAGTCAGATGTTTCTAAGATCTAATTCTCAGTATTAATGTGACATTTCAGTTTCTGAAATCCTGCAGTATAAGACTGGTTTTCAGATAAGGCAATTCAGTTTTGTTTAAAATTTTGTTTGGAATTAGTTTCAATTTCATTATTCTTGGGTTTGTTCAGACTTTTGTAATGTGGCATTAAATTTTAATTAGTACCAAGAAGTTTATATTACCAGTATTCTTTTAGTATATATATATATATATATATATATATATATATATATATATATATATATATATATATATATATATATATATATATATAAGTGCATAAAGTATTAAATAATTATATATATATATATATATATATATATATATATATAATTTATATTTATATATATACGTATATGTAATTATTGGTATATTTGTTTGCTTATGTTTATATGTATATAAGTTATAATTATATGTATATGTATATACATATTGATATGCTATTATCTTAATATAAATTAGGATTAATATTAATATTATCATTAATATTAATATTAATGTTAACATTAATACCTAATGTTATGTTAAGCTAAGTTATTTCCTAAGCTAAACCTAATGTATTCGACTTAGACTTCGACCTAACCTAAGCTTTTGCTAGCATGACCACTAGCCTAAGTTAAATCTAGCCTTGTTTTGGGCTTGGCTTATGACGAGAGTGTTAAGGGAATTTATGGTGGGCAGTTTCATCGATTTTTGATTTAGTACTGCACTTGCCATGTGTTGCAAAACTATGAGAATTAGTTGTTAGAGATTAGCTCACAGTAATGAGAATTGATTTACGAAGTTAGTTAGTCATTTTGGTTTGGAGATAGTTGGTTTAGTCCGCCATTGATGAACTCCAGTGGGGTTTTCATGGAAACTCTGTTGAACAAGTTTCTCTGCACGTATTTTGGGGATTCTGGTGACCATGAGGATGACTTTCAATTTTCACTCCAGCTTTATAAATCCTTTCGCGTTTGTCATTCTTCTGTCTCTTTATGGTTGCATTTTGTCTTTTTTTGTGGTTGAGAGGGTTTCATTGGTACCAAGGCATAGAAAGTTGGAGGCTTGGGAGGCGAGTTGGTAGTTGAAGGCTCTCCAGGCAGTTGCTCCTTGATTACCATTCCACATTTGCATAAGCAGGGGGTTTTCTTTAACTCAATCTTATTCCTTTTTGCATAACTTATTTATGTATGGTGAATTTTGAATATGCAATGGCTTTGTGGGGAAAAATCAACACCCAAATCTGTGCGTATGCCAAATTTGGTGTGTTCATCATCAAATTTGATATAAACCCAGAATTGGGTATGAAAATATTTTTACCCTATTCTTTGTGTTGCAATGAATTTATAATATATAAATGGGTTATAGTGAAAACTTAATCTTGTGCTGAATAGATTTAGGGAATAGGGTTTGATGTTTCTCTCAAATCATAAATAAGAATTCAGTTTATCAAAACAAACGTTTTCATTATGGTATCAATTATTTTATTTAAAAGTCATGTAGAAAAAAGGATGTCCACTGTGTTGAATAGTGGACTTTAAACAAGTTTTCATTCTTATAATTTTGTTTAGTTTTGGAATTAAATAGTTTTAGAAAATAGAAATTGATGGGCATGTTGGTTATCGATTGTTCATATCATAACTTGGTAAGACCCATGGTAGCTGTTAACTTACTGTTAGTCTTATACATCGACTCCAAACAAGATTATCTTCTAGGCCGTAGGAGAATTAGAAATTTTTAGATTCGAACTATTTTTATGGCTTCATTTTTTATTGTATTCGATGGGAGATCTGTATTTCATTTTAGGTACAAGGATATCTAAATATGATATCAGACAACATTAGATTTCTTTGTCATCGACTTTTTAACCGTTACTATTGAGAGTAGTAAAATTTTAGTTATCAATAAGCTATTTGTTTCTTTTAGTGAAAAGATTATATATATATATATATATATATATATATTGGTATATATATATGAGTATATATGTGTATATATATGTATAGAAAGCCATATATATATATAAGGAAATACATACATACTGATACATATATTTAAATACATATATATATACATATATATATATACATATACATATATACATATATATATACATATACATATACATATACATATATATATATGTATATATATATGTATATGTATATGTATATGTATATATATATATGTATATGTATATATGTATATGTATATATATATGTATGTATATATATATATATGTATATATATATGTATATATATATGTGTGTATATATATATATATGCATTTAAATATATGTATAAGTATGTATGTATTTCCTTATAAATAGATTGTTAGAATTAAAATATATGTTTACATTCATAAGTTTAATGTGGCTACTTGTTACCAGAAATGGAAATTGCTTGATTCTGGTATTCAGTTTTTAGTAAAATTCTTGCCTTGCTAAACAGTTTAAATGTTAAGAATATAGTAAATGTGTTTAATAATGGTTAGAATACTTATGAAATAATTTTTTTTTTTTAAAAACAAAGCTATATTTGATACTTTTAAATATGGATTGTTTTTGGAAAATTTACAATTATGGTTTTGATTGGTAATTTGATTAGTGATTACATTAGGGAAAATTGGAAGTTTGGCGATAACTGATATTTTTTGATTGCTAATTCAATTGTTAAATTGAAGCAATAGAAATAATTTATTAGTTGAAATTGAATAAACAAAGCTTCAAGTTTTCTTCTGTTTGTAAAGCTAGAATTACATGTGTATTAGATTATGCAAGTGTGATCCTTTAGATTGGGTGGCTATCATAAAGCAAGTAACTTGTGGTGATAGAATTATTTTTCCAAATGCCCTCCTATTGGAAATATAGATGAAGTAACTGAGAGGGGAGGGGTGAATCAGTTACCACAAAAACAAGTCCAAAATCTCTTAGATGTCTAAAATGCTTATTTACTACTGATACTCAGTAAATAGTGCAAAAATATTTTAACTCGATAAGTTAACTAGTTATTGTTCATTTAGCATTCAGAGTTATTAATATGCATGCAAAGATTAACTAAATGAACACAAGAGACACCAGATTTAACGTGGAAACCCAATATGAATAAACCACCAAGTAATTAGTTACCAATTTTCACTCTTCTAAAGTGAGCCCTGCTAGGAGCCAACCCTGTTAAAGGTTACAATACACACTGTTAAGTGTGACCTTGTTAGAGGATTTAATCACCCTATTAGGAGTGGCCTAGTTAGAGGTCTTTAGAACAATCCAACTGAACTGTCACCTTGTTAGAGGATTTACAAAATGGCTATTAAACCAACTCTATAAAGAGATTCTGAATTCACTGTTACAATGATAAGAAAGCAACAATGAAATGACCTGAATGATATGCAACTTATCTTTTGTTGATTACAGATCCATGTTCTACTTTTCTGAATCCTTACTGATTAAATACAACTTTGCAGCACCTCCAGGATATCTAATCCTTCATCAAAATTTGCTCATCCATTCACCCTTTTTTTTCACGTACACACTATTCCACAACTTGAATATCTATATATATACCTTTCAGATTTATCAAGTCGGCTCAAATATAAGTTACAATAACAAACAAAAATCATTACATCAATCGGCTGCATGAAGTAATTAAACTTAATATCAAAACAGTAAAATCCTTTGTTGGCCGACCAAGCTCGGTAACCACTACTTTAGAATAGTTTTCTAGTGTTAACCAAGTGAAGCTTGGTAAACACTGCAAAATCTTGCAAATGTCCTTTGGAGATTGAGTGAACTTGATGAGCACTGACTTTCCTTTGCTTATCGTAGTGAGCTCGGTGGAAGTTAAATTCCTACCATATTTCCTTTGATGACCCAGTGAGCTTGGTAGAAGCTAACTTTCCTTTGCTGACCGAGTGAGCTCGGTAGAAGCTAACTTTCCTTTGCTGACCGAGTGAGCTCGATAGAAGCTAACTTTCCTTTGCTGACTGAGTGAGCTCAGTAGAAGCTAACTTTCCTTTGCTAGCCTTGTGAGCTCGGTAGAAGCTGACTGATGACTGATATGACATTTGTCTAACATCAAAAACAACATTCAATTAACAATTGTATCCAACAATCTCCCTCTTTGGCATTGATGGAAACACAACATGTCATAGTAGGATGAAATTTGAAAACAAGTCTAGCAAGTCTTTTCTTTAGCAAACTCCCTCTTTCAGTAATCTCCCTCTGTGAAGGAATTACTTAGCAAACCCTTCTTTCAAACAAATTTTAGAAAGATATGACAGTAAAACTCTCCCTCTTTGACAACACATGCCAAAGACAACATAACTCAAATGAATTCTAATGTACCTTTAGTACTGGTTCATATGTAATGTTTCTTGTCTATGCTGCATCAACTAATAGATATTCAACTTGGTATGCATTGATGCATCATTAAAACTTCATTTTAGTGAACTTCAGATAGGGGAGTGACCCCTAACTCAGCTCTTAGATACAAGAATGCATCCTTAGGTAATGGCTTTGTGAATATGTCAGCAATTTGGTCATTTGTATGGACATATTCCAATCTGATTTCCTTATCTTGCACCAATTCTCTAACAAAATGATATTTTATTGCAATGTGCTTGGTTTTGGAATGCATTACTAGATTCTTAGATATGTTGATTGCACTTGTGTTATCACAGAACATAACAACTGGTTCTTTGATTTCCACCTTCATGCCTTCCAACAACTATTTAAACCAAACAATATTATAATAGTTTACTGCTGCAGCAACATACTCTGCCTTTGCAGTAGATTGGGATGTACAATTCTGCTTTTTGCTTGTCCATGAAACCAACCTTTTTCCTAGAAAGAATGCTCCTCCACTTGTACTTTTTTTGTCATCAAGGTTTCCTGCCCAATCAGCATTAGTAAAAACTTTTAAATCTAGATTACCTCCAAATTTGTACCATAAACCATAATCTTCAGTTCTTTTCAAATATGTCATTATTCTTTTGATTGTCATCATGTGATTTTCTCTTGATTTTTCTGAAAATCTTGCTACAATCCCAACTGCAAGGGCAATATCTGGCCTAGTATGAACTACATACTACAACTTTCCAATCATAGATCTATACAGTGTTTGATCTACTTCTTTTAATTCATCTTCCTTGGTAAGTTTTAATCCAGTACACATAGGAGTCCCAACTAGTTTATAATCTTCCATACCAAACTTTTTCAATATCTCCTTGATGTATTTTGATTGAGTGATGTAGATACCATTTTTATTCTGTTGAATTTGAAGACCAAAAAAGAATTTTATCTCACCAAACATAGACATTTCAAATTCCTTGTTCATTTGTTCTAAAAATTCTTTACAAAGATCATCATTTCCTGTGAAAATAATATCATCTACAAATGTTTCTGCCAAGACAATTTTATCATTTAGTCCATCCTTTATATACAAGTTATTGTTATCATTAGTTCTTTGAAAACCAATTTGAATAAGATAGTTATGTAATCTTTCATACCATGCTCTAGGGGCTTGTTTCGGACCATTTAGTGCCTTGTATAATTTGCAAACCATGTTTCTTTTATCTGGATCAACAAAACCTTCAGGTTGTTCAATGTAAACCTCTTCATCTAGTATACCATTGAGGAATGTTGACTTAACATCCATTTGATAAACTTTGAATCCTTTGTGAGTAGCATATGCAAGTAAGGTTCTAACTCCTTCCAGTCTTCCAATAGGAGCAAAATTTTCTCCATAGTCTATTCCTTCTTCTTGAGCATATCCTTTGCATAGTAATCTAGCTTTGTTTCTTGATACCTTACCATCTTCAATCAACTTGTTTCTGAATACCCATTTAGTTCCAATCACATTTTTATCTTTAGGCCTAGGTACAAGAGTCCATGTCTTGTTTTTCTCTATTTTCTCTATTTCTTCATTCATAGCCTCAATCCAACTATCATTTTCTAAAGCATCTTTGATATTTCTAGGTTCAAAATCAGCAAGTAAACAAGTACCTTTCAACTTGCTTCTTGTCATGGTTCCTTCATATTTGTTTCCAATGATCTGATCTGCTAAATGATGTCTCCTAACATATTTTGCTAATACAGGTTCCTCACCTTTTGAAATAATTTCATTGTTATCCTCTTGAGCTTCAATTTCAGATTTTGGCTATTCTGGTTGGGTAGATATTGGCTCGGGTCCTTCAGACTCAATAGACACTTGCTTGATAGCATATGAATGTAACTTAGGTTGTTGTAGTTCGGTTTGAACTACTTGTAACTTGATTATTGATGACTCAAGAGTAGAAGATTCTTGATTGACTGGTACCATATCAGGTTTAGTGAAAACAAACCTTCTATAATCTTCTAGTTCCCTTTTGCTTTCTTCTTCAGTCCTTTCTGCAAACTCATCAACTTTCACATGTACACTTTCTATGACTTTGTAAGTAGACAAGTTCAAACATCTATATGCTTTAATTTTTCAAGAGTATCCGAAAAATATTCCTTCATCACCTTTTACATCAAATTTGCCTTTTCTAGATTCTTTAAAAATATAACATTTACTTCCAAATACTTTTAGATAACTTACATTAGGTTTGTACCCATACCATAGCTCATAGAGAGTTTTGAATGAGTCCTTATTAAGTTGTACCCAATTCAAGGTATGAACTGCAGTACTGATAGCTTCCTTCCAGTATTTGATAGCAATGTTCTTTTTAATCATTAGGGTTCTTGCACAATCCATGATAGATCTATTCCTCCTTTCAACTATTCCATTTTGTTCAGGAGTTCTAGGGGCTGATACCTATCTTTTGATTCCTCTTTCAATGCAAAAGTTATTGAACTCGTGTGAAATGAATTCTCCTCCTCTGTCTAACCTCAAGCATTTCAATCTTTTTCCTATTTCCTTTTCTACTCTGGCTAAATACCATTTGAATTTCTCAAATGCTTCTAATTTGTTCCTTAGATACATGACAGTCATCATTCTTGAGTAATCATCAACAAAAAGAATGAATAACTTTTCTCCAGTATAGCTTTCAATTCCAATGGGTCCACATAAATGAGTATGCACAATTTCTAATATATCTTCAGACTGATAGTTTTTACTTTTAAAACTAGTCTTTCCCATTTTACCAATCTGACAATTTTTGCATAGACTGACCTCAGGTTTCTTTATGTTAGGAATGCCTCTTACTTTCTTGAATTTTCTTATCTTGATCAAGTTATCAAAATGGACATGACAAAACCTTTTATGCCATAACCAACTTTCTTCAAATTGAGCAATAAAACATGAATATTCACCGAGTTCAAGATAAAATAAGTTACCTTTTGTTTGAGTGCCTGATCCAATCAATTTTCCTTTGCCGTCCAACAGTCTTGCTTTTCCATGCATGAATTCTACTTTGAATCCATTATTGAGTAGTTGTGCCACACTCAAAAAATTATGCTTTAGTCCTTCTACCCAATAGGAATTATCACATATAAGTTCTTTGGTTAGAAAGATTCTTCCTCTTCTTTTTATACAACAAGGTTCATTGTTACCAAATCTTACACTGCCACCATCATAGTTTTCAAAGTATTCAAACTTAGTTTTATCACCAGTCATGTGATGAGAACAACCACTATCTATGATCCATGTATCATTTTTACTCATATGAGAAATGAGTACCATTTCCTCATCATTGTCAGATTCATCTTTTACAACAATGTAGACTATTTCATCTTCTTCTTCATCATTAGAATCATTAGAATCTTTAGCCATAAAACATGTTTTCTTACCTTTATCTTTGAATGATTTGAAGTCTTTCTTGCCATTGTACTTGTAACCTTTCTTGTCATCTTTGTTCTGCTTTTTTGGGCACCTAGCAGCAATATGACCAACTTCTTCACATGAAAAGCAGATTAGAGGAACTTTACCTTTAAATTTACCTCTGCCTCTAGAATATTTCTTTGCTAGTAGAGCTTCAATCACTTCAAGATCACTATCTGCACTTTGGTCTGATTCATCTTCACTTCCTGACTGAAATTCCTTTTTCTTTTTTCTTTTCTCCTTAAGTGAAAGCTTGGCTTCAAATGCTAATTCAATGTTCTTGGAAGCTGGAACATAGTTGTCAAAGTTGTCTAGTTCAAATGTAGTCAATCTTCCAACTATGGCCTCTAGATTTATCTTGTGATTTGCTTCACATCTTCTTTCTTGAATTGTAGAAACTCTGATTACATAAATGGGAAGTAGAGTTCTAAGAACTTTACTTATTACTATCTCCTCCTTGATATCTCCTCCAGATGCTTTGATTGCACTGACACATGCTTTGACTCTTTCAACATATTTTGCAATGTTTTCATCCTCTCTCATCCTCATTTGATCAAATTGTCCTCTCAGACTTTCTGCTTTGGATCTTCTCACATTATCATCTCCTCCATAGATTTCTTTTAGCTTTTCCCACATTTCAAAGGTAGATTTGCAGTCTTTAATGTCATCAAATTCTTCATAACTCAAGGCAGATGCTATATCTATCATCATAATATTTTGAGTCTTCTTTTCAGCAATATCATTGACAGATAATGTACCAGATGGTTCTGCATATTTTTCATCAAGGTATTTCAATCCTATATCTCCAATAGAAGCTAGATGAAGTCTCATCAACCCTTGCCAGGCTGAGAAGTTGTCCCTGTTAAGTCTTGGAATTTCCCTCTTATACGACATCCTGATCTTTAGCTTAGATCCTTGAAATCTTTTCTTGAAAGCACCAAAAGCTCTGATACCAATTGTTGGAAATATAGATGAAGTAATTGAGAGGGGAGGGGTGAATCAATTACCTCAAAAACAAGTCCAAAATTCCTTAGATGTCTAAAATGCTTATTTACTACTGATAATCGGTAAATAGTGCAGAAATATTTTAACTCGGTAAGTTAACTAGTTACTATTCATTTATTATTCAGATTTATTAATATGCATGCAAATATTAACTAAATGAACACAAGAGACACTAAATTTAATGTGGAAACCCAATATGGGAAAAACCACCAAGTAACTAGTTACCAATTTTCACTCTTCTGAAGTGAGCCCTGTTAGGAGCGAACCTTGTTAAAGGTTACAATACACACTGTTAGGTGTGACCTTGTTAGAGGATTTAATCACCCTGTTAGGAGTGGCCTAGTTAGAGGTCTTTAGAAAAATCCAACTAAATCGTCTCCTTGTTAGAGGATTTACAAAATGGTTGTTAAACCAACTCTGTAAAGAGATTCTGAATTCACTGTTACAATGATAAGAAAGCAACAATGAAATGCCATGAATGATATGCAACTTATCTTTTGTTGATTACAAATCCATGTTCTACTTTTCTAAATCCTTACTAATCAAATACAACTTTGCAGCACCTCCAGGATATCTAATCCTTCATCAGAATTTTCTCATCCATTCACCTTTTTTTTTTTTCACGCACACACTATTCCACAACTTGAATATATATATATATACCTTTCAGATTTATCAAGTCAGCTCAATTATAAGTTACAATAACAAACAAAAATCATTACATCAGTTGGCCGCATGAAGCAATTAAACTTAATATCAAAATAGTAAAATGCTTTGTTGGCCGACCAAGCTCAGTAACCACTGCTTTAGAATGGTTTTCTAGTGTTAACCAAGTGAAGCTCGATAAACACTGCAAAATCTTGCAAATTTCCTTTGGAGACCAAGTGAACTCAGTGAGCACTGACTTTCCTTTGCTTGTCGTAGTGAGCTCGGTGGAAGTTAACTTCCCATCGTATTTCCTTCGATGATCGAGTGAGCTTGGTAGAAGCTAAATTTCCTTTGCTGATCGAGTGAGCTCGGTAGAAGCTAACTTTCCTTTGCTGACTGAGTGAGCTCGATAGAAGCTAACTTTCCTTTGATGACCAAGTGAGCTCGGTAGAAGCTAACTTTCCTTTGCTGACCGAGTGAGCTTGGTAGAAGCTAACTTTCCTTTGCTAGCCTTGTGAGCTCGGTAGAAGCTGACTGATGACTGATATGACATTTGTGTAACATCAAAGACAACATTCAATTAAGAATTGTATCTAACACCTTCGACATTAATCTAGATCCTTATGGAAAAGTTTAGGACAATTATATAATCAAGTGGTAATATATAAAACTCATGGGTCAGATTACATATAACAAGATAAGAACTTTATGGTTTCACCTAACATATAGAATCCTATGAAAGGATGAATGTAGATTCTTATGTTGACACCCATGAAACTACTGGATCATTACCTTGACATATTCTGTAAAAGTTTATTTCTGAATATTTGTTGTAAGAAATTATGTACTTGCTATAAAAACTGGTTGTGAAAAGAAAAATAGAACTTTCTGATAATCCTTTATTTGGATACATGTGTTTCATGCTATTATATTATCTAACATGCAGGCTTATTAAAGAACACATCAACTTATTTAGTGTTACTAAGCCTTGTTTTTGTTTTTGGTTGTGTTGTTTGTTTTGGTTACAGGACTAATATAGGATTTGTTATGGACTTGGATATAGGAATTATGCCTAATCATAGAAGGTTGAATGTGATTTTGATTTATGGTTATATACAACTCAAAATCTGAATTATGATCAGTGTCAATTTTAAAGCTTTGTATTAATGATGGTTTTTATTATAAGGGTATATTTTATATACTCTGATGTAATGATCAGTAATGATTTAATTTTGTTGTAATTCATTTTAGTACCAGATTGTCAAAGCTATTCTATAATGGTTATGTGACATGAAGTAAAAAAAATTGTTCAAGTTTTATCTTTGTATCTTTGTATGGTGTTATTTTTACTATTGTGTCTTTTCTTTTGGTTTTGGTTAAGGTGTTACACCGTACATCAAACAAGCTAATTTTCATATGTTACAAATCAATGCAAAGGATCTTACTTTAGGAGCTTCCTAAAGTAATCTAAGAACTAACACTTCAGATCAATCACAAGCAAGGTGACAAAGGAAGAAACTAAAGAAGCTTATATCTACATGTTATAATGACAAGTCTTTCGTATTGTTGTCATAGAGGGAGATAGTTACTGATCAAGAAAAATATAAGAAAGAGGGAGACAACTATTGATAGAGTTAGAGTTACTGGGGGAGAGAGTTATTGATCAAGGAAAATACAATGGAGAGAGTTATTGATGGAGATAGTTATTGATCGAGAGTTATACAATAAATTGGAGATTTAAAAAAGAGGGAGAAACCCTAACATCTACCTAGTAAGACAGAGATAGAGTAAGAGGGAGATATAAGAAGAAATTCAAAGGGAGTTATAAGGATGACACAAAAGAATTTTGTAATCTTTTTAGAAGATGGAAATATGGAAAGATGGAAGGAAGGAAGTTGTTGATAGAGGGAGATATTTCAATACAAGGAATTATTTTCTTTTTGGTATTTTGTTGGTCTTACTATTTTAACCTAGCTAGTTTCATTGATTTGTTTGGCTTTCCATCAATGCCAAAGAGGGAGATTGTTGAGAATAGATTGAAGGAGATTTTTGAAGAAGAAGATTGTATGTTTCAATCATTCTTTTGTCACTGATGTCAAACCTAATATTTGTTGGTAAGATAACTGCTTATATGATTTAAGTACTATCACTTATTTGATTGATGAAGAGGATTTGATCAAGAGATGTAACAATAACACCTAGAGGAAAAGTTACGACATGCAAAGGAGTATAAGAATCAGCTAAGATAGTGATAACATGATGTATTGATAATCTACTTATGGCTACAAAGGTCAGTTACACTAAGAAAATATAGAAGAATAAGTTAAACAAAGACTATCTACCTAGCTTGACTGAGTGGATAGTAGGTGTTGAGAAAATTCAGTGCAAACCAAGAAGAAAATCAGTTGGAGCCAAGTAAATGTTTATTCTAGTGTATCTTGAGTAAAGTTTAGTTGATGTCAAGCACCAATAAACTTTAGTTTGTGTTGAGTGATTCCACAGAGGATGTCAAACAATGTAGTATGTGTTGAGCATTAGAAGCAACTTAATGTCGAGTGGCTACATTATTTGAAGGATCATGAATTCAATGAATCTAAGCCAACAAATTTATTTTCTTGGATTATGTGAACCAAGTGGAAGATAAGACTAATGAGCTAGTGGCACCGAATTTAAGGTAAACTATTTTTAGGTGAATCCAAAGAGGATTCAAGGAGAATTTTCTAGAGGAGATATGGAATAAGGGGTAGATTCATTGTATCCTTACCTAACCTATCCTAACCCTAAATTGGACAATGGAGAATGAATGGAAAAAGATCTTAATTTTCTATTTATAGGGATGATTGGTTAGAAGCAAAGGTTGTCATATGTGAGAACCTAAGGATGAAAAGGAGTCAAGGGTTTTGTTTCATCAAGTAACCTAAGAGAATATTCTGCATTGGCATATTAAGCGATAAGGCTTTAGGGTATGAATACTTGAAGGGTGAACAAGCTATCAGAGTTGAAATATATGAAGGCCAAACAAAATGGAGGATTGAAATAGAGATTTAAAATCTACAAATGAAGTTTTAAGTTGTTATCAGATCAAGCCTTACTATTACTCTCTAATAATCATATCAGTCTAGGGTAAATCCTTTGGATTAAGGTTGTCCTAAAAATCATTTCTAAATCCTTTAACTGGGTGACATTCCAAGTGAATGGTCTAAAGTCCTATAACAAGGCTCACTCCTAATAGGGTGATTGAAATCCTTTAACAGGGTCACATTTAATAGTGTGTATTGTAACCTTTAATAGGGTTGACCTTTCATAAGGCATCACTTCATAAGAGTGAAAAAGAGTAGCATGTTACTGGTGTTTTTTACCAAATTGGGTTTCCATGTAAATCATTGAGTCAAATGTGTTGTTGAATCTATTATGTTTCATGTTTACATTTTTGCAAATTGATTTGATAGTAACCTACAAGTTTTAAGTGATTGCATAATCTTATGGATGCATGCATGAAGATAAATATTTTATGGATTCACTGAACTATGAAAAGTTTTATTCATACATTTGGGCCTTGAATAATTGATTCCCCCCCCCCCCCCCCTCTCAGTTATTCTAAAGGATTCCAACAGCAATGATTATTTCAGGTATTTTATCATTTTATAGTTATCTACATATAATTAAGTCTTGCAGTGAAATGGTCATAATAATTATATAATGTTGATTTTGTTAATTGAACTAGGTAAGTACCAAGTTAAAGACATGAAAGTATATATTGAGCCTCTTATTGATGAGTTGGTGGAGTTATGGAATGGTGTCACTATGTATAAAATCTTTGGACCAATAGGACAAAGACAATTCCAATTCCATGCAATGCTTGTATAAACAATACATGATGCCTTATGGCTGACATATTTTTGTGGTGAGTTATGGTCAATTCAAGTTGTACATGATAATTCTAATTGTAAAAAATAACATATTTAATCCAATTGTATCATTATCTTGTAGATCTTTAAACAAAGGAAAAAATCTCACGTCCAATTTGTGGTAAAAAAATGAAATCTTGTCATTCAAAAATTTAGAAAAATATGTGTTTGATGAGTATAGGAAATTCCTCCACATAAGTCTTAATTATCAAACTACAAAAAAATATCTTTTTAAGTAAAAATAAGAAATAACATTAAAGCCACAAAGAAGAACACCTCACCTATAGAAATTTGAATATAATAGAATAAATAATCGAGGTAATATCATTCCATTTTATGGTTTTTGTTTGAAATTTATTTTTTGATATTGTCTTTTGTTTGCTAATGATTTATTCCCATGAAGGTCATCAAGGAATTATTGAGCACCTTCCAAAGGGACTAAAATGTTATCCTAGATAATTTAGTAGGTTGCCCTACTTCAAGCACTTGCAAATTGTGCATTTGTTTGATATAATATATATTGGAAAGAATGCAACAAAGTTATTGTGGAAAATATTAGATGGAAGGTGTGACAAAGAAACATGTATCAAAAATTGTAGTGGCATTCATGAATCCAACCATGAATTGAAATTTTTTATTGAATCACATAGAAATGGAGACTAGATTAATAAGAGTGACCTTCCTTGGTTATTGATAGAGAAAAAAAGTGATTTCATAAAAGAAGTCATACAAAAAAATTGATTTCCCACAAAATTTTCTTCAAACATAAGAAGTTTCATATCAAAGAAGGTGATTTTGGATTAGGGTTAAAAATACATGATTGGCATACCCTCATCAAGGTAAGTCATGTTCTTCTCTATTTACAATATATTTCTAAAATTGCATATACCTTTCATTGTATTATGTTAGGAAATAATGAAATCCCTAGTTTATAGTTGTTGTAGTACATGCTACCCTTATCTCTCCGTGAGAACTTCGACAATAACATCAAACAAGTGATATATGATCTTGGAAAATACATGAGGTAAGCATTCATATATGTCCAATTTGTTCTATATATTTATTAAATTCATGATTTTTTAAAAATTGTTATGTAATATATCTCATTGTCTCTTGTTTATATATATTTATGTCTTGAATCTCTTGTAGGTGGTTATCATCTAAGGAAATCCTTTAAAAGATATAAAATATTAGAAGAGAATAATTCCTCAACTGATGTGTGAAATGCAAAAGTGTCAACCTTCAAAAAAAATTAATGCACAAGAACATTAACTCATACACCAAGTTGAGGAGATTGAATTGTGTGGACATGTACAAACTAGGTCAATGCGGATGGTTGAGAGGCACTTGAAATTTTTGAAGACTTTGGTTTCGCAAAGAGTGTTTCTTGAAGGTTTAATAGTGGAGGGATGTATAGTATACTAGACTATGGTTTACATTACTGTCATGCCTGAATTTTTACGAGGCAAAAACACAACCACAAATTTTATTTTATTTTTGACATTTAGATTATACATGAGAGATATCAAGGATGTGATGATTGGTTAGGAGGTTAAGTTTATCTTTAGAGAAATCTGTTACGACTTAGTGACTAAGTATCAAAATTTACTAATTCCCCCTACAACTAATACTTGATAACATTAGGTTAGTCATTTGTTCTCTCATTCTCATCAATAAACTTCATATCCATAATCAATTATGATTGTACATTATAGTTCTAGTTGTGAGATAGTGCAGATGACTTAAATCCTATGACCTAAGAACAGGATATCTCTAATCTCATATTTAAATCTCTACCAAGTATTTTAATTACATAATTAAATGCAATAGTGCAATCATGTCTTCCTTGGCATATATAGCTTTTGTATGAAAACACTAGTCAATATTTTTTTTTGATGTAATTAGATTAAATCTTTCTTATGAACCCATTTTGTTAAAATGATAAAATATCATTACCTTCTTAGAAATCTCAAGAACCCAACTTAAGAAATCACGTGAATATAAGAATGCCATTTAATTTACTTATATATTTATTATATACTTTCATAACAATCTTTACACTTTTCATAGGATGAACCCTAGGACATAAAATATTTATATCTTAGCCCTACAATATCATGGCTCTAATGGTATCAATTCGTGTGTGCTACTCAATGTATCCTATTTTAGATTGCATATTCTCATATATTAGATTTATGTATGAAATTTTAGCATTATATAAATGATTTCTAGAATATTTATCCTGAACATAATTATTCCATACCCTTTAATTTATTTTATTTTATTATTGTATTACTATTATTATTATTATTATCATCATTATTATAATTATCATCCCATTTACTAATCACATAAAATTAGTTATCAATTTAAAAAACCTTATTAGCCTACCTAAGATTATTTTTCGCTTAATACTAATTAAAACTCTTTCTCTAACATAAGCTTTTATCTATTTCATTAATTTATTTATTTTTTTAAAAACATTATTAACATTAAGATGGGTTAGACAACCTTATAACCACCAACCCATTATCCTATTTAGAAATATAATCCTAAACATAGATACCTAACCATTCACTACCCAACACCCCATTAAGACTCTACCCCACATTATAATATTATACATAAAATATTACTACCTCACTAACCTAAACACCATTACAAAAGCATTAGTCAAGTTCAAAGAAAAATAAATAAAATATGCACTCCCTAAAACTAATGCCTAGTCTCCCCTTTTCCTAAGACTCCTTAGTTACCTCCCCTCCCCCATATGTGGCCCAGCATCCACCTAGGTTCATGTGACATGGGAAGGCAAAGATTTAACACCTGCAATGCAATCTCTTTTGGGGCAATGGATTGGAAAATGAACCAATGGAAGATCAAGGAGTTGGTCTTAATTTCTTCAACCATCTTTCCAATCACATAATCCACTTTTCCCCAAGTGCATGTCCACATTGTCTAGGCATGAGATGGTAGGTAAAGTGTGTGATTTAAGCCATCTTCTTAAAATAGGCACTAAGGGGGAGCTTGAACCAATGTAAAAGCAAGGAGCATATATTGTTTTTTCTTGCTATATTATATTTTTTAACATCTAAACCCAAGGTACCTTTTTTTGTTTTAGCCCAAGGAAGAGAGAAGGATCTACTAAATTTGTGTTAGATCCATTTTAAAGGGTAAGCATTTATTATATGTTCATAAGGAAAAGTACACCTAGAAAGGTAGACCCCAAGCTTTGGGAATAGTGGTTTATCCCTATATAGAGAACTAGGCACCTAGACCAAGGTCCTTTCCTTGGCTGCAATTTATTTTATTTTATTTCTTATTGGAGGGTGAGTAAGGGGTGGTTGGCTAGGCAGATGTGAAATGGGTATGGCTTTAATTTTGTTTAGAGTTTCCAAAAATTTGAAAGTCTAAAGTGGGTGGGTAGTCATCTCAAGGATGGTATTGTTTATTTTATTATATTTTCTTTTATATGAATATATGTTATTTATTTCTCTTTTATATTTATCTATGTTTTTTTAATGTGACTCAGCCTCTTAGTCTAATCACGGGTTCCTTTTAGAACCTATTAAAAATTTAACCTCTAATATAACCCCTTAGTCCATGAGATCCTACTAGGTTGTCACAGAATATTTCCTCATTATTTTATGGGTATGTATTTGGGATGAGAATTAGTTGCACATCCCATACAAATTCTAGAGCGGTGAAATGTACACCTACAACCAACCTTATTCATAGATTTGGAAATGTGTATTATTCTCAGGCTAATTTCCCTTTGCTCCTGACATGGTATTTTGATGATTATGTAATGGTGTACCTAACCTTTGAGTTAATTTAAAACTAAAGGTCCTAAATACTCAAATTTTTCCATACATACAAAATGAACTATCAAGTGTAGCAAAAGTCTTTCCTTACATCACCTATGAAATTTCAATGCAACATCCATTTAATTTGTATTGATCATCTTAAAACTACAATAGTTTTTCATCCAACATTTATGAAACATTTCCATCAAATGATGTACCAATAAGATAAGAAGATGGATCTTATTACGTAATTGCATCATATTACATCAATTTCCACAATGAATATTTTCTTACAAGTAAAGTAGATACCATCACTAAATCTTTCCTCTCACATTTCAAATAATACACCATGATAACAATATTCTTCTACATATAACTAAAATCACAGTGGGCTAGAAGACCCCATTACAATTGTGATGACATAAAAATATAAGGGTCTCTCTCTACACAAAATGATGCACAATCCTTCTAGGGGAAAATGAATAGGATAAATATCAACACTCTTACAATCACAAATAGAACACATAACAAGATGGAGTTTGCTGCTCCATTATCAAACCAACTACAATAGTATTCCCTTCTCTTATACAATGAAATCTTCATGACTTTCAAGTATCTAGGTGTATCAAAACCTACAAAGATCAAAATTATGGAACCATGGAGGCTCACCTCCCAAACCTAGGCCTCAAGGAGGCCACCCACTGAGCTAGGGGAAACAAGGCTCAACCTGGATACATTCAAGCAACATCACAAGACAAGAACCTGCATGAATCCAACATCCTTTCAACATAATCACAATCACATTCCCCAACCAAGGTTTGCACAATGATTCACAAATGGAATCATAAATATTGGGTGAAGGTGGGCTCTCCAAGGAGGAGAATGCCATATCCTTATACATTAACAAATCTTGCAATTGCAATATGCCCAACAAGGCTCCCAAGAAACATGTGCCAACCATGGCTATCAATAATTACTTGCCTCAACAAAGCTATCCATACTTGCTCCTTTCACATATCCTCACTTATATCTCCCATAGAACAATAGAAAGGCATATGGCCTTTATTGGAGCCCATACCCCATGAAAACTATCCCCTCTCCAAGAGAAGGATTTCTCCACTCCAATGTGAAGCCCAACTAGCCCCTTCACCCAAGGCTTCTCTTCCCAAGGGTGAGTGAAGCCTTCACACCCAACACAATATTCAATCCACCACAACAAATCAAGAAACAAAATCAAATGCACACAAATCCAACATCCTCATTTGCATACACAACAACTACTAGATACACCAAATGCAAACACATAAATCTTACAAGAACAATCTTCCAATTTCCATCTTTCAACTTTCATGAGGTGAGAGAAAACATGGCATGAAGCACTAACCTCCTTCCAAGCTAATGGTTAAGAATGGTGATGAAGAGCTTTCCTTCCTTGGCTTCCAAGATTATTTTCTCAAACCCTAGGTGTCTCTACAATTAGAGAGTGGGTGAACAACCACTAAGTTTGGCACAAGCTCCCTAAAAAGACCTCCAATTCCATCCCCACCTACCCCTCTTACACCCTTGTACCTTTCTACCAATAGGAACTTAACCAAGTGGTGGGATGAGAGAAGAAGTCATGTAATACTCTAATTTTCGAATTGGCTTGAAAATGACTAATTTAGAGGGTCTCCTAAGTCCCCTAGACCAACTTATGGTTATATTTAGACCCTCAACCTATACTACTACCATATGGGTAACTTATTTTCACTAAAATAACACTTTGAAACCACTTTTAGGCTCTCTAAAGTTCCTATCAAATTTAATTTGAATTCCATCATGAAGGTGACTCATCCTAACACTTCTCTAAGATGGGTTAACTTCATTTCATTATGGGGTTAAGTTTAGGTTAAGTGACTTCATCCCCAAAAATCTTATATGACATGTCATTTACACATAAACAACACGAGTGTCAAATGAATCACACATATTAAATACTTTACACATCATGATAACATGTCACTAATTAATCATGATCTTGAAACTTGTTACACCCATACACAAACACATTATGAAACAAAAAAAATATGAGGTTTTGAATCTTCCAAAGATTCACCTTGGCTTTACCATGTTCACATAGGTTTGAACCTTGTTTCCTTGGATAATTTCCATGGTTCAACTTTCCTGTACACTCAATTTAACCATTAGTAGCTCAATGAAATATTATAGAAATACATAAAGATAAGTGTAGAATGATCCAATATCACATGCTTCACATTACATATACAATTAACTTCCATCTAATCATTTCCATATAATATCCAAAACATTGAAATATCAAATATGTGTATCAAAATTTATCTTATCATAACAAAATTACCATTCTAACACAATTACCATACTTATAATCATGAAATACTGAAGTCATATCTACTAAATCATTAAAAACATATAAAATAGATCTCAATATATATGCCCTAAGTGAGAGTCACTAATATGCAGACTTGTTAACTAGTATCCTTTCAATCAAGTTAAACATAGTGACATTCCTAACAATATCCCTTTATCACATTACGGGGGGATTTGTGTGTGAATTTCTAGGGTTAATTCCTCAGACTATTAGAATATTTCCCTAATTATGTTATCATAATTTAAAACCAATTTCTGAATGTAACCCTTAATTTTATTTTTTATAATAATCTACATCCATTGTTATTTCTTACGAGAGAAAATGTCAATTCATCTTTCCTAATTTGGCTAGTGAATCATTCTATGAATCCCTTGATCGAGTCCCTAGCTTGAACATATAGAGTTCATTTTCATGTGACCTTGTCTATTCAACCTAATGTTATTGAACCGGTATTACACTTATAGTAACCCAAAATCTGCTTTAGTCTCTAATAGAATCTCATAAATCATTATTGGTAACAAAAATATCTATCATGACCTAATTAACTCCTAATCATACTTATTCATCAAGATTTACAATAGGGTACTAGTGTGGGCCTTACAATTACTCAATATCTTCCTAATCTTGCAACAAAGACCCATATAGATTTCATTTGGGATCTTGACCCACTAAACAAATTTAAGGGGAGTAGTTGGTGGGAAAAGGTAGATTGAGGAAAGTGAGAGGTAATAAATTATAAGATGTTATTGTATTTAATTATTTCTTAATCTTCTAAATAAATTAGTTGTAAGTCATCTACTTATAATTTTTTTGTAGAACTGCTCGAGAGTGGGATGCACTACATTTGTATATTGCTAACAATCAAAGATTGGATGATGGTATGGATAGAATGATGTCAACATTTTGGCTGCACATTAACATGGGAAGGTGTGTCTTTATTGGTTAAAGAAGCTCACCATAATAGAGATTCCAATGTTACACAAAGGGAAATCAATTTAGAAAATGATTTAAAGAGATTTCTAGGTATGTTGAAATTTGTCAATAACCCACATGTTTATCAAGTCATGATGCAATATTTTTAAGATGTTTGACATATTATTGCACATGAAACACCACAAGGCTATGTTATGCAATGGTTATAAATTTCACATAAAAAATTTGGATGACACAAAGAAAAACATGTGATTCTAGGATAAGTGTGGTCTTTCAAGTCACTATTATTTCTTCTAGAAATGACTTACATCCTCGAGAGTCTAAAAATTGATACTATGGCATCTTAGATGATATACTTGAGTGCGACTTTAATTCTTCCAAATTATTTCTCTTCTTCATCAAATGGTACAGGTTGCTACTTAATGAAAATGATCCAAATAGAATTTTTGTTGAACATGACAATAGATTTTCAATGATTAATACAAGGTTGTTTAAGCTAGTTAGGGATGATCCCTATATTCTTTCAAGCCAATGTGAGCAGATATTTTACTCAAAGGTTCCACATAAACTAGGTTGGTCATTTGTCGTTAGACATGATCCAAGAGGAATGTCAATAGTGTATAATGTGATGGAAGGAGAAGATGTGGAGAAAGAAGAAGAAGGAGAAGGAGAAGACGATGTAGATGATGGGCACAATTGAGAGTTATTCGATCATGATGCTCCTGATGCAAATATTATTGAAGAAGATGATGATATTTATGATATGCCTGATGATGATGATAGTGAAGATTATGATCATGATGATGACATGGATGAAGATGATCAATGATGTGAATGAAATGTACAATTATGTGATCAATTCTTATGTTGTTTAATATTAATTTCTTGATAGAAATGTATAATTATGTGGTCAATTCTTAATCTAACTAATTCATTATGTACCTTTTAATGCTATTAATTCATATGTGATTCTTATGGTGGATTTGATATTTTCAAACTTGTTATTGGTGTTGATTTCATGTTTATGTTTTGTGTAATGTTGCCACCCTTGGACTAAATAGGTAATAGACTACATACATTGTCAACCCAGATTCTCTTGATAGTCCTCTACATACATCATATAGTAAAGGTAAGGAATACAAAAAATACATAATGATTATGATGATCACATATTGTACTTCATGGTGGCTACTATGTAATTTTGAGTTTACATATCATGAATTTTTTAGCTAACATGAGATAATTGAATACATATGTAGGAACCCAAACAACTTTCATGAGCATCCCAAAAAGGCTCATGGGTCATCATGTATAACTCAATACACCATATAGAGATTAACGTCTCTTATCATTTGCAAACTATCTCTCTCATTGCTAGCTATCTCTCTCATTTCATTGAGTGCAAGTACCAAAAAATACGTATTTGTTACACGTGTCTTCCTGAAATGAGGAAAATATAAGACTAGAAAAAGAAAGTGAGAAATTTAGTAGGTCTACATTAAGGATATCAAATAGAGATCAAAATATCAGAAAGAAATTGGATAAATACATGAAATATTTCTTTTCTCAAGGGGGCTCATTTTCTTATGATGATGAGAGAAAAGTCAACTCTGAGGTACCTTTTAGGTACCAAAATCTATAGAGACAATGGGTCCCCAAGGAAATTCCTCCAATAAATACTAAATTTTGTGTTGGATAGAGGATATATTGCATAGCACCATTGTCATTACATGGTTTGGGCCTATTTTCAATGGATGTCATAAAGGTCTCTTACAAAAAAGTTGTCAAATTGGTGGACTTTGTTGGACCTTGCTATGATTATAGTAGTTGGATGTGGATTGTTAGATACAAAAAATGTATGTGTAAGTATGCACTCTCAAAAAATTATGCATAACAGAAAGAGAGTGAACAAAGTAAAAGAGTGACTATATACATTGATGGAAGACCAAAAGAATCAAGAAATATTGTAGGTTTTATAAATAGCACATGACCTACAATGACTATTAAGAAACCCAATTGCATATTTCAAGTGCATAAGGGGAATTATGTATTTGTATATAAAATAAAATTAATTCATGTAAGAGAAGACATGCCTGTCAATTACAATTTGAATCACATTGATATAAACAAAGCCACTATCATGGTCGAGGTGGTACATTCTATGTACCATTTAAGTCAACCTATAATCATTGACTCCAACACACCATTAATATATATATATATATATATATATATATATATATATATATATATTTTTTTTTTTTTTTATTTTTTTTTTTTTTTTGCTAATGTTTCTACTAATATATGTCACTCACTTCCTAGTTGTAAAATCTTAGTACTATCCAAGAAAGTTGAGCATAATTAGCACTACTTTTTGCATAAATAATTGGATTTATTTATACATTCACATTTTATTATTAAATAGTAAAATAAACTTGTACATGATTTAAAATCTTAAAATAAATAAAAAATGAGTTATATAGAATTATTGTATCATCTGATTATCTCTTCTTTTAATTGAAGCTCTCTTATAATTGTTTATTATTCAACATAATGGATCAACAACCATAGAGACATAACACATTAGAATTATTAGAATAACTGAGAGGGGGGCGAATCAGTTACCCAAGGTCTAAATTTACCAATTGAACAAACAATCACTTAAACAACCTTGGATCTTATCATTCCATAGAATGGTCTCTACAATCAACTTTTGATAACATCTGTGAGGCCTTGCCCCGACCCTTCGTAGCCTTGGTTGTTACTTTATCATTTTGATACTCACGACTCAAGATGTCGAGACATTATCAGATACTTGAACATATCATATTATTTCATGTTGTGTGATGTTATTTTCAGATATTTGATGTTCGTCATTTAATGTTTTATGTATATGTATGTTGATGAATTAAGTAAAAGGTAGGATTAACATTTTGGTTTAATATATTTTAAATGGTTAAGAATTGAATAGGATGAGAGGAACCCTGATTTTGTTATAGATGGATGTTTTAATTTATGTGATTCCTGATACATATATATACATATGTACATGTGATTTTCGGGACTACTGATGTGTGCAATGAGTGTGTAGATATTTTAGCTGAGGAAACCGACGGAGGAACAGAACTGATCCCTATGTGCTAATTTTGGAAACCTTGTTGTTTGTAATTCAAGTATTTTTATTGTGAGATGTATGTATGTATCTTTCTGTGATCAATAAATGTTAATGTTCGTAACTTTGTTCTTATAGTGTCACTTGACACTCGTGAATTTGATTATGTTCTTCAGCGTGCTTATTAGGGTTAACTGTGTAACCTTTGGACCTAAGTCGGATTAGGTTAGTGTCTTTTGTTGATTTGGCTCTTAAAATGAGTTTAGTCATCCCTAATCCAGATTAGTGCTTAATCTGCATTTTTAGAGTTGGTAGATGGTCCTAAATTTATGTCCTAGCTTTTGTTTGGTTCCAAACCTATTCCTAAGGCTTTAAAATATGAAATAATTATACCCAAGGGGTATGGGTATGGGTTGGGGGTCTTTTCCAACTCCTAAGCCCCTTTTATTGACTTTTGAGGTCACTCAAAAAGTCTCTTTTTGCCTTTGTGCAAAAATTGAATATGGCTACCATGAGTTGTCTCACCTCACCTCCACTTAGTGGTTAACCATAGTATGGATTGAGTTAGGAACTTCTAGATTTGTAGGTGGGTGGGAGAAGTTATTGTTTTTGTTGGTGGTTGAGTTTGAGGCTTATTTAGAGGCCCTTCTTGGACTAGTTGAGGTTGTTACCCAATCTCTACATTTAGAGAGGAGTCTTGGAAGATTGAAGGAAGGAAGGGAAAAGCTCTACTCAAACTTGTTCATTTTCCATTACCTCTTTGTGAAGGTAGGAATTCTCATCTCCGTTGTTCAGATTTTCATGTTTGTTTCATGCTTATGCTACCTTGTTGTTGTTTGAATTCTTGTATGTATGTGGGTATGTTGGGAAGGTTTGAAAACCATGCTTTTTGAATTTTTTTCTTTCATGTTTATGTTTGAATTTTGAGATGTTCTTGCATGGGTGTTTTGGTATTACTCACCCTTGGATAGGGCATAAGTGACCAATTTTGGGAAAGGTCTTTTTAGTTGGCCTCCAACCAGTGTAGAGTCTCTTCTCAGGATGAGAAGGGGAGAGAGGGTAGGGTGTTATGGGCCCCTACCTGTCAGCACAAACCTCGTATGAGTATGGCATGTTAAGATGGAAGAAAGGAAGTTCTTGGTTTATAGCCCCAATTGGGCATCTATTTTGGTGTTGTACTTGACTTCTCCTATTAGAAGAATCCACCTTTCCCTAGTTTTGATTCATTGTGAATCCTATTGTGAAAACCTTGTATGAATATGCATGTTTGATTTTCTCCGAGTCATACTTGTTGTCACCTGATCAGATTATGTTCCCTCCATGGTTCTAGAAATGTGTTGCAGAAATTGTTATGAATTCCTTGATAAGGGTCATGAAGAAAATTCAATGAAATTGTTGTAATTTTGGGATTGGAAATCCTATGTAATTGTATTTCAAAACTTTGTTGTAATGGTAATGATGTCGGGTTTTCTTCCTAGTTCTTTCTCGGCTGAGCCTTTGAATCAGGTTTGCCAA
Organism: Cupressus sempervirens; assembly: GCA_028749045.1. Classification (NCBI taxonomy): domain Eukaryota; kingdom Viridiplantae; phylum Streptophyta; class Pinopsida; order Cupressales; family Cupressaceae; genus Cupressus; species Cupressus sempervirens. Next base: position 559,532,349 of record CM053793.1, on the reverse strand, counting down.
TAAAAATGGTGTTTGAGTATAATTGCTTATCATGTGATTTAATTGTAATTTTTAGTTAGATGGTTGCACATCAGAAATAAGATGATATGATGATGGTTTAATTGAGAAAAATTTTCAAGTTTCCCTATATGTTCAAAATGGAAATTATGTTAAGGAAAGAAAATAATGGCTAGGGTTGTTATGTTTCAATTCAAGTTGTATACGAGATCAAATAAATATGGTGTTAATGTGAAACAAACTATTGTATCAATGTTTTAAATCTATTCAAAAATATAGACCTTAAAAAAAAAAATGCAATGCCTTGTAAATCTATACTTAGAAAAAAAAAAATTTTTAAAAAATGTTTCAAGAGAGTAAAAACTCTCTGTCTTTTGTATGGGAGAAAAAATTAAATGGTCTTGGGCAACAGAGAATCTTTTAAAGATTTCTTTTATATTCTGTTTGAAAAATATAAATATAATTTAATCAATTTATAAATAGGTGTAAAAATTCCAAAATAGGCTTTTAACATTTTAAAAATATCTTAAATATCTATATTGTTACCTAATAAACTTTTTGTCTTAAATTCCTTCCCATCTTTCCTCGGGCGTCACTTTTGAAAATGCATTAAAAAATGGTATTATAAAAAAGTTGTTTTAGCAAGTCAAGATTTTCATCAGGGGGGGGGGGGGGGGTGATGTCACCCTACCACCATGTCCTATCCCCATCTCCTCACCAAGCTGGCGCTCACTTGAGGGAATGCAATAAAGTTTTTTTTGAAACAAAGTTGCAAGCAAATTTAATTGCTTTTCTCCTCACCTCCTAACTCCCTTGGCCTGCACCTTTTTTCTTTTCATCCTAGTCTTGTCAGCACTTGGGATTGTGTGGGGCAGAGTGTTGTCCCAAGGACAACGCTTGGGAAGCGCTGCCCATGGTACAGGTAGGATGTGGGGGGGAAAAGCATAGAGGGGTAGTTAGTTTTAGGTTAGGTGTTAGGTTAGATGTTAGGTGTTAGTAATAGGGTTAGTGTTAGGATAGTTTAATTTATTTAAATTGTAAGTTGTTTTAGATTTAGCATGTTATTTTTAAGTTAGTTTAATTTAATATTAAGTTTTTTGTTTGTAGTTTAGTTTGTTTTAAATAGTATTAGTTGTTAGTATTGATGTTAGGTTTAGTTAATATGTTTGTTTAGTTTATATAATTTATTTTGTTTTGGTAATTGTTATTATATTAGTTTATCTTGTTAGTTGAATTTTTAAAAAAATAAAAATTGTAAGTAGTTTATTTTAGCATGTTAGTTAAATTAAGTTAGTTTAATGTATTAAAGTTTTATGTTAGTCTTTCTTATTGTTGTTTAATAGTTATTTGTTTAAAAATGTTAATGTAAATTTAGTTAGTTTTAATTTAATGTTAAACTAATTTTTGAGCATTAAGTAGGTTTAATGTTATCGGTTTATTGGCTATTTAAATAAGTTTTAATGTAGGTTTGATTGATTAGAAGATTTTGCAATAAATTTTAAACCCAAATTCATTTACATTGTCATTTAAATAATTTGCATATATTGTTTTAAGTTAATGTAATATCATAACTTTTGTCGATGTCAATTTAATAACAAGAGTATTAAATTAACTAGTGTAGAGAACCTTACTTAAACTGTGATCGCAAACTTATCAAACTTAGAGCATTCTAATTATTAATTTATTAAAAAATAAAAAAATAAAAAAAAATTGTGTGTGTTTATGCCTCGTAGTCTGGGCATGAAAAAATGAACTAGCTATCCATTGTCCTAAATATAACAAACTTGTAGAATGTAAACATTAATCAATAAAACACCATAAATAACATCCACACAAGTTTGACACTAGGATTTAACATGAAAATTTTGGGAAAAAACACAAGTAACATGTCACCGATTTTCACTCTTCTAAAGTGAGCTCTATTAGGAAGCAATCCTATTAAAGGTTACAAAACATATTGTTAAGTGTGACCTTGTTGAAGGATTTAATCACAATGTTAGGAGTGGCCTTATTAGAGGACTTTAGAACATTCCATTAGAATGTCGCCTTGTTAAAGGATTTACTTATGACTATTAGATAAACCTTGATTAAATGATTTCAAATATTTTTTACAATGGTTAGAAAGTAACAAGTTTTGATCTATCAAGTACAACTCACTTTGCACATCCAGATCTTAGTTCAGCTCATAATCTAATTCCTTGTCAAGTCTCCATTAACATCTTAGTCTCTAATTTGCTTGACAAGCCTTCAAGAAATCACTCTTCACCTATTCGTATCCTTTCGCTTAGATTTACCAATCAAAAACATTAGCAACTACTCCAACAACACTCTGGAACTATCTCTCACACTATAGGTTAGGCCCTTATACTTCCTTAAATTGGTAATTCTGATCTTTTCTTCTTAAACATCACCATAGATCTTAGGGTTTACAACTAGATCCACTATATAATGAATCTAATCACCATCTTGTTTATCCTTTTCTTTTCTAGAAAATTCTCTTGGAATGAATTCCTTATGTCATTTTTCTAATCATCTCCTAACATTAAATGATCCAATTCATCAATCCTTATCTTCAACATGCTTTTTATATCCCAAGAAATCAACTTAGTCAACGGAAAATTACAATTTCTCATAAACCATTAAAATAATGTTCCTCGGCCAACACTATGTTCAGACACTCAATCATCACTAGTTACTTGGTTGCTACTATATTTCTTGCTCAGCACATAAACTGTCACTTGGTTGATATTAATGCTCGCTCAACACTAATTCTTCTTGACTTGTTCTGGTGCTCGGTTGATGCTAGCATCACTCAACATATACTTCAAGTTTCATAATCTTCTGTTCTATTGCTCGGTCAAGCCTAAGCATTTGATCTATCTTCTCCATGTGCGTTAATGTTATAATTTTTTCAGATAAATTATATTATATATATGAGATATATAAATAATATATGGCAAATATTATATATGGAATAATTAACTTATGTTATATATATATATAACCATTATAATATATTGAGAATATATTACTTATATTATAACTATAACTAATGTAGGTTAATATATTAAAGAGACATGTCTCTTCAAGAGACATGCCACTTTATTTCATATATATATATATATATATATATATATTCATTCATATAATAACTTGGAAAACACATAAAATATCTACAAGTGCTATTACAAGTTATAGAATATAGTATCGATCCTATTTCACTAACATGGTATCAGAGCCAGGTTATTACTACTTATTAATTTTAGAACATAGATATTAAAACTAACGTTTGAAGGAGGAAATGGAAGGCAAAGCCAATAAGACATATTTTTTAGTATTGGAAGAGGAAGAGGGAGGGCATGTCGGATGGATGGAGTGTCTAATTCGAACAGATGCACATTATAACCATAAATTCCACCCATTGTGGCTCTATAAGATGACCAACATGCTTTGGGGCATTTTTTTTTTCCATATTGCTAATCACCTTCTGCAAGATACAAAGAGAACTAATCATGTGAAAATCCCCTCCTCAATTGCAACAAGATGGTATTGCTGGTGGAAGTGATTTTTCGGACAAGAGCATCGAGAGATTTCTAGATCTGGATTTGGATGTAATAGAGGAGGTTCTACTATGACTTCCATTTCCATCGCTAATGAGGGCAAAGTCTATTTGCAAAGGGTGGAACAAGGCAATAATATTATCTACTTTCAATAAGCAAAATAATGAATATCATTTTGTGATGCAAGACATGTTGGCAGAGGGATCTCACGAAATCTCCTTCTTTAGCAACACACTCAATCGCTGGTTTTGAATTGCCTTACCACCACTATTATTTTCTCACTAATATGGAAAATTTTACTTATGCACAGCAGTAGCAGGGTTTCTCTTTTTTGTTGACTGGTACAATTCACAACATAAACCATTCATCATGATAAATCCAGTGAACATGTAGCGAAGGGAGGTGCTTGTTCTTCCATATTACTATAGGTGCACAATAGGGATGGTCATAGAACTCATTGTGCATGAGTTTGGTCACTTTGATATTATTTCTTTAGGGTTCCATTTCCTTGAAATGTCAAATTATTGTATTCTACTCTACAATTCAACCACAAGCAAGTGGACAGATGTCCCTACCATTCCTAGAATTGGCTTCTCGAATATACACTCTTGGACTAGTGTTGTACATGATGGTGTAGTCTACTTTACGTGTGACTATGGTGATGAGCTCGGTTGTTATGACATTGCCTCTAACAATCTCAAGCTCAAATACATTGAAGGAGGGTCACCTACATCTATTGACTGCGATGACCATGAAAATAATCGGCACGCCTCTTTGCCATCCTTAGTTTTGTGTAATGGGAAGTTTCTTTTGGTGGGGAGGATAGAGAAAGACATTGGAGGGTCTATATGGGGTAGATTCCCTTTCATCAAACACACTCTTGTGGGAATATGGGAGTTGCTTACTAATAATAATAACAACACACGGTATTGGTCTCTGATTTCTATTACTCCTCAAGAGCTGTTAGAAGATACAAGATCTATTACTGGCATGAGATCTATTATCATACTCGATTCTCCGTACAACATTTGACTACATTATCTTGCTTACTACGATGGAAGTTGGATGAAATGAAATGTAGTGCAGTGCTACAATTCACATGCTGCTTACTGGCATCAGAGAATCGTATTGGAAGAGATTATTTAGAAGAGATTACGATGTATTTGGAAAATAAACTTGTTTAAATATTGAGGATGACAATGTATAGGGATGGTTGCCTTGAGCAAAATTTAGAGTGAAACATTCACTAAAAGGGCTACCACTGGCTACTACTATTTAGAAGGACAAGCGATTCACTAAAAACTTGAGGGAGGAGTCAGCAAAGGATCAATTTTTTTCAAACATCTTTTGAGAGATATTGCCATTGCACTTATGTCACTTGGTCTCCTACGTGATTCTGACCTAAATCTAGAATCACCATATTTTATTTGGTATACACGTGAGATAGCAAAGAAGACCATAGTGATAACACTGTAGTTGATGTTTCAAGAATTGTTCAGTAATTTGACTAGAGAAAGAGATTAGGGCATGGAGTCAAAACTTTAATAATGATATAAAGAAGCTCTCAATGACTCTATGTGCAAAGAATATTACCAAGTGCAATGAGTGGATAGAGATCAGGTGCCATGTAGACAAAATCTCTGATGTTGAACTAAGGTTACCTTAAATTTGAGATGGCTTGCTATCTATTAATGATCAAATTTGGCATGTGCATCTTTAAAAAGCCCTGTGTTGGGGTGGATGTGATTGGGTGGCTAACTGTCCAAACTTGGAGGACATCCATCTAGTTTAGGTGCATATGGAACTCAACAAGGTCCCAAGGAATATGGCTAATACAATACAATTTCATGGAAATGAGTGGTGTGTAGCTAGGTAGATGAAGTGGAAGATGTTGATTTGAATAGACACAACCAAAATTTAATTGAGACCTTTGCCAAGCTTTGATAAGATATTCATGTGCAACATTTGAAAATGTGCAACATAGGAGGTCTTATGTCTTTTTAGTAGGTCGTATGTGAATATGATTCAGATAAGTATTTATTATCCTCGGGTATTGCATGTATCTAATCATTGTAGTCTCTCTCTTATTTTGTATTTTTATAATTACTATAAAGAGCTATTTTCCTTGATCTTTTCCTTTGTCTATGAGGATGTTCTTGCAAGAAAAGAAGATTGGTACATTAGGCATGCTACCAAATATTGTGCAGACTCAATCTTATGATAGTAGCTTCAAAGAAGCTGTGATTTAGGATTCATTAATCATCTGACAACTAGGTTGGATAATTTGAGTCTCTTGAAGTGAATATCCTTGATGATTGACATTATGAGAGGGAGTTTGAAAATTCACTAGAGGCAACCTTGGAGAAAGAGAGGGAGCAAAAAATAAAAATTCTTTATCAAGCTTTTGATGATCTTGGTTCAAAAGGAGTAGACCTTGTTGATGGATTCTCCACTAGTCAGCAACTATAATAGCTATAGGACTATGATTCATGGGATTAAGTCTCATGTTTTTAGGTTGGAAGACCTTATGCTATTAGGATACCTATTGAGCTAGGGAAGCATTACATGACTTGCTACCAAGAGGTTAGAAGGATGATAATAGATTTAGAGGAAGTTTGACACTTCATCGGAAAGAACCTTTTGCTAAGAGGTCAGAAAAGGTGATATCAAACTAAGAGGGAGAAACCTTATTCTTTGACATGTTTTATGGTGAATGTTGCGACAACACCACATGACAGTATTCATGGAGACTTTGTGGGAACTTTTGATGTCATACATGTATGAGCCTGTCCCCTGTGTACATCATGAAGAAGTGATGACTTCTAAATGATTATCACTTGTATTAGGAGAAGTTGTTGTAAAGTGACATCCTTACAATAACTTGTAGCATGATTCATATTTTGTAAAAGTGTTTCATGTAAGGGCTTTATCTTGTAAATCAACAACTAGGTGGTTGATATCATTAATTTGATTATCTACAAGTTATTTGTATAGATATATTTTTGGTACTTGGTGTATATCATGCCCTGATATTTTGATAGGCCATTACCACATTGAGTACTTGGTGGATATCATTTAGTTGATGTTCTGATAGGCCATTACTCAGAGTATTTGGTGAATATCATTTGATTGATATTATAATAGGCCAATGCTCATGTTACCAAATATGATATCAAATAGAATTGGTGAATATCATATGTTGATATTCTGATAGACCAATAGTTACATGATATCATATTCTAGAAATCTTCTGATCAAAGATTTCCTATATGTATTATTTTTGAAATATTACCTATGGTATAATATCTATGTGTTTTATCCTTCTTCATTAAGAGGGAGTGTTAATGTTATAATTCTATCAGATAAATTATATTATATATATGAGATATATAAATATAACCATTATAATATATTGAGAATATATTACTTGTATTATAACTATAACTAATGTAGGTTAATATATTAAAGAGACATGTCTCTTCAAGAGACATGCCTCTTTATTTCATATATATATATATATATATATATATATATATATATATATATATATATATATTCATTCATATAATAACTTGGAAAACACATAAAATATCTACAAGTGCTATTACAAGTTACAGAATATAGTATCGATCCTATTTCACTAACAACGTGCAACATGATTTTAAATAATCACTCCATCTTGTCAAAGTCCAACTAATCAAGTATCCACTTATAGTGTCCTCTTCATAACTCAACATTTCCTATAGATACTTTTGTTATGAATAACTCTTCAAGTCCTCTTCATCAACTAAATAGATATGACACTCTGATCAAATAGAAAACTATCTCACCAATAGGTTTGACATCAATGACGACATAACAATTGTTTCAATTATAGTTTCCAACAGTCTCCCTTTTTGGCATTGATGGAAACACATCTAGTTACCATGCAATCCAAAACATATACTGTCTTGAGTAACATCCTCTATTTACAACATCAAAACTTCATTAATATGCTTAGCAACATCTCTACTAAGTCTTATAAACTCTCTCTTAGTAATCTCTCCCTCTTGAATGGATATCACCACTTCTTTCTTATGGTAACAACTTTCACTATCTCTCACTTTCTTATTGATCTTCTCCTTTTGGATCATCTTTGTCTCTACTAGATAACCTCTCTTTCTTTCTTATGGTAATTGGATAATCTCTCCCTCTTTGATAACAATGCCAAAGACATTTCAACTCATGCATCTTTTCAATGTAAATATCTTCATGTTAGTTCTGAATTCACCTTTGTCATATTTGCATGACTGATCCATCGTTATGCTCTTCTTCTTCACTACTACCTTGGGCATCTCCTAAAGTAGAACTATCTGCATCGATTTGGAAGATAGCCTAATAACACATTTGTTGCAAAGCACCATCTTTTCTTAAGTAGCTTTGCCTAGGATAATCACCCCTATTTTACCTCTAAGATATTCATGAGAATCTTTAGGTAAAGCTTTGGTGAATATATTAGCTATTTTCTCTGTAGTGTTCGCATACTCCAATTTTACTTTTTTATCTTGAATTAGCTCTCTCAAGTAATGATACTTGATAGAAATATGCTTGGTATTTGTGTACATTATAGGATTCTTTGATATGTTGATGGCATTAGTGTTATCACAATAGATAACCAATAGATATGTGATCTCTTCCTTCATACCTTTCAACAATTGCTTGATTCATATGCAAATATTTGAACAATTCACTACTGTTTCCACATACTTAGCTTCAACTATTGATTGAGAAATGTAGTTTTTATTCTTGCTTGTCCATTAAATTGGTCTCTTTCCTAGAAAGAATGCACCTCCACTTGTGCTCTTTCTGTCATCAACATTTCCTACCTAATCAGAATTAGTAAATACCTTTAGTTCAAACTTATCATTCTTCTTGTAATAGAATCCATAGTCTTGTGTTCCTTTTAAATATCTCAATATCATTTTTACTACCATCATGTGGTTTTCCATAGGACTTGCAAAAAATCTTACAACTATCCCAAATGCTAATGCAATATCAAGTCTTCTATGACTAACATATTATAGTTTTATAATCATTGATCTACATAATGTCTAGTTCACATTAGTAGAATCATCATTCTTAGATAATTTGTGTTTAGTGACCATAGGTGTACTAACTAGTCTTGAATCTTCCACTCCAAAAAAAAAAAGTATTTCCTTGATATATTTTGATTAAGTAATGAAGATACCTTGCTTCAATTAATACACTTGTAAGCCAACAAAGATTTTGATCTCACCAAACATTGATATTTCAAATTCCTTCTTCATTTCATTAGCAAATGATTTGCATAATTCTTCCTTGCCTCCAAATACAATATCATCAACAAAAATTTTAGATAGTAGTACTTCATTGTTCTTTCCAATCTTCAAGTATAGATTATTGTTATCATTAGATCTTGCAAATATAATCTTTACCAAATAGTTATGCAATCTTTCATACCTTTCTCTAGGGGATTATTTCAAACTAGATAAAGCCTTGTGCAATTTGCACACCATATTTTTCTTGCGAGGATCCAAAAATCCATTAGGTTGGTTTATATATACTTCTTCTTCAAGTATCTCATTCAAAAATATAGATTTGTCATCCATTGAATATACCTTAAATCCTTTATAAGTAGAATATACAAGCAGTGCTCTTACTCCTTCTACTCTTACTATAGGGGAAAATATCTCCCCATAATCAACACCTTCTTCTTGTGCATGTCCTTTGCATACAAATCTAGCCTTATTCCTTTTGATCTCACCATTTTCATTCAGCTTGTTCTTCAATACCCACTTTGTTCCAATAACATTTTGGTCTTTTCAATCTACTCAATTTCTTCATTCATTTGTTGTATCCAATCCTTATTCTTCAAAGAATCTTTCACAGACTTGGGCTCAAACTCACAAAGTAAGAATGTATCACTTCTAAGTCTTTTTCTTCTCATAACGCTAGATTATTTATCTCAAATGATTATCTCAAGTGAATGATGTATTCTCACATATTTTGCTAGTATAGGCTCTTTTCTTCTTTGTTCTTCAACAGGTTCATCTTGAAAAATGATTTCAAACTCATTATCACTCTTAGGTTCAATTTTTTGTTCATGTTCTACATGCTTGGCATTGTCTTCTTGATGTTCAACTTCCTTTGTCTGTGACTTGGCATCATTTCCCTATTGCTTGACACCCATAGTTTGCTACTCAACAACTAGCTTTTGCAACTTAGCATTCCTAGTCTATTGTAGATTTGCAGCTTTGTTCTCTTGTTCAAGAGGGGTGCTAGGAGCACTATAATTCACATATATGAATAAACTATAATCTTTAGGCTATGTCATGCATTCAACTTCATTCCTTTATGTATTTTCATCAACTTTTACATTTGCACTTTTCACAATTTTGTTAGTACTAGATTTCAAACACTTATAAGCTTTGCTCTTAGTGGAATAATTGAGGAATATGCCTTCGTCACTTTTAGCATCAATTTTTTCATTTCTATTATCTTTAAGTACGTAATATTTACTTCAAAAAACTTTGAAATAATTTACATTAGGTGCATACCCATACCAAAAATCAAAAGGTGTAACATTTGTACCTTTCTTGACTTACACTCTATTTAGGGTATAAATAGTTGTACTTACAGCTTCTCTCTAGTATTTATGTGACATGTTTTTCTTCATCATCAATGTTCTAGCACAATCCATGATTGATCTATTTCTTCTTTCAACTATTCTATTTTGAGGAGGGGTCCTATGTGATCAAATTTGTTTATTGATTCCTCTTTGATTGTAGAATATGTTAAATTCAATGGAAATGAATTCACCATCTCCATCAGATCTCAAGCACTTTAAGCTCTTTCATTTCTCATTTTTAACTATGGCCAAATACCATTTAAATAAATGAAAAGCATCATATTTTTCTTTAATAAACATCACAATCATCATTCTAGAATAGTCACCAATAAACAAAATGAAATTTTGTCTCCACAATAGCTTTGAACACCAATAGGTCCACATATGTCAGTATCAACCAATTCCAAAATATCATTTGATGAATATGTCTTGCTCTTGAAACTAGACTTTGTCATTTTTCTCAATTAAAATTGTTTATACATAACATTACCATGTTTCTTGAGTTTTGGAAAACCTTGTACTCTTTTCATTTTACTAATACTAACCAAATTGTCAAAATTTACATGACATAACCTCTTGTGCCATAACCAAATATCTTCATACTATGAAAACAAACATGTCTCACTAGATAAATTTAGATAGAACAAATTGCCTCTTGTTTGATCACCACCTCCAATAAATTTACCATCAACATCAAATATTTTGGCCTTTCTATGATGTAATTCAACTTTTTAATTTGAATTGTTTAACTTTGAAACACTTAATAGATTATAGTTAAGTCCTTTAACCTAATAAAAATTGTCACACTTGATCTTATCAGTCATTTATATTGATCCTTTACCTTTCATAAGATATTGAACATCATTACCAAATTTAACACAACTATCCTTGTATGGTCCAATGTCCTCAAACTTACTTCTATCAGTAGTCATTTGAATAGAACAACCGCTATCAATTATCCATCTATCACTTTTATTGACATAAGATATTAATGCATTTTTCTCATCTTCATCTAGATATATTCTTTCATAGAAACATTCACAATTTCTTCATCATTACTTTTAGACTCAGTATGAATTCTTCCTTCAACAATATAACAAGATTTCTTACCTTTTTCTTTGTAGTCCTTGTTTCTCTTGTTGTCTGGGTCATCTCTTCTTCCTTTTTAGTTACATTCTTTTCTTTCATCCTTGTCTTCTCCCTCAAGAAATCTTGTAGCAATATGACCAACTTTATTACATGAAGAACATATTATAGGATGTTTACCTTTGTATTTTCCTTTGTCTCTTCCAAGTCTTCTAGCCATTAGTTGATCAAATTTATCATCATAAGTATCACTATCACTTTTTACATGTTTTCCTCTTCCTTTCTTGCTAAGAACCAATTATTATTTAAAAGAAGATTCAACACTAGGAATGTAAATATCAAAATTCGGCATCTCAAAAGTAGTAATCCTACCAATTTCACCTTCCAGTGTTAGGGTATTACCTAGAGTACATATTAGTTATTGTATTTTAGAAACCCTAATAGCACAAATAGGAAGTATATTTCTTAATACCTTAATATTGTTTCAACCTCACTCTTTCCATTCACTCCTCTAATAGCATTGACAATTGCTTTGATTCTTAAATAGTACTAAACTATATTCTCACCTTCTGTCATTCTCATTTCATTAATTTTTTCTCTAAAGCTTTTTGATTTGGTGCCCTCTCATGAAATTATCATCTCCTCCATATATCATCTTCAGTTTATCCCACATTTCCTTTGCATTCATTCAATCTTTTATGTCATCAAACTCATCATAGCTTAGGGTTGAAGCAATCTCCAACATTGCCTTATTGTGTTCCTGCTTTTCTTTTAGTTATTGAATAGTCAAAGGGACTATTGTTATATTCAAATATACATTATCCACAAGCTCTAGTGAAACATCACCAATTCCAGATATATGTAGTCTCGTCAATCTTTTCCATATAGGAAAATTCTCTTTGTTCAACTTTCATACCTCCTTTTCATACATGATGATCTTTATCTTTGAGTACCTTCAAACTTTTCTCTACAAGAACCATTGCTTGGATACCAATTGTTAGAATATTTAGAATAATTGAAAGGGAGGTGAATTAGTTATCCAGGGTCCAAATGTACCAATTGACCAAAACAATCACTTAAACAACTTCAAATCTTATCATTTCATAGCTTGGTCTCTACAATTAACTTTTGATAACATCAACTAGATGTCCACTATCCTAAATATAATAGACTTGTAGAATGTAAACATTAATTATTAAAATACCATAAATAGCATCCACACAAGTTTGACACTAGAATTTAATGTGGAAACCCAATTTGGAAAAAATTGCCAATAACATGTCACCAATTTTCACTCTTTTAAAGTGGTCTCTTTATCTAATTTAAGAAAAGGGTAAACACAATATTTGGTGATAATCAAGTACTTGTGATATCACTGTTCAATTTTTAGGAAAAACTTGCAAAAACTTGAAAGATTTGTATGCAAACCAAAAGCCATCATATTATTTGAAAATGTAAAAATATATACAATGATGGAACATCAAAAGTCACCATAGCCATGAATTCAAAATGTACATGTAGCTATAATAAAAACAACAACATTTAACTAAAACTATTCAAAACTAGGTGTTTATTTACCCCAACTTGTCGAGGTCATAACTTTTGACCTAGAGCTCGTAATTCAAACTCATTTACACTGTTGTAAAGAAGAACTAAAAATATAAATTTTTAGTCCCTAAAATAGTAAGCCTTTAGCTACTCAATTTTAAGGACCAATGAAAGTTTCAACTTAAAATTTAGAGCATAAGTGTTCAAACAATTGATTAATTGTGAATTGTCCTTGATGTTACACAAAATGTTATATCATTGCCAGTCAGTGTATGCCAAGCTCACTTGGGCATTAAAGACAATTTTCTATGTCTAGTATGCATTCCAAAGTTTGGCTAATTCAAAAGATAATATCTACCAAGTTCACTCAGGTGTTAAAGGAAAGATTATGAAAGTTGAGTGTTAACCAAGTTCACTTAGTTAATGAAGTAAATGTTGGATGGAATCGGTGTTAGTTGAGCTCACTTGGTTACCAAAGGAACTTTTTGAATATGCAATTATGATCGAGTTTAGTTGGTTAACATAGGAAAATCATTTCTGAGTTGGTGTCCACCAAGCAGGGTCAGCTAACAAAGGATTTTCTTGTTTTTGCATATTAAGTTCAACTAAATTATCTATTGGTTCTAGCCTATTGAGGTGATGAATATTAACTATTCTAAGTTATATTTTAGCCAACTTGACAATATGAAATATATAAATATAAGGTCAAGTTTATAATTAGAAAGATTAATGAAAAGAAGATAATTGAAGATTTAATGATGCTAAGAGGAATCAAATCAAAGGGATAAGTAGAATATCCTTATGGAGCTGAAAATATACATTCAATCAAGAAGGATCAAGTATACAAACTAGAATTGAGATTTGTAATCAACAATTTAGTTGCATCCAAAATCAAGTCATCTCATTTTTACTCTCTAACCATTGTAGTAGTAATCTAAATCTTTTAACAGAGTTGGTTTAACAATTATTTGTAAATCCTCTAACAAGGTGGCATTTCTATTGAATTGTCCAAAGACCTCTAACAAGGCCACTACTAATAGGGTGATTAAATCCTCTAACAGGGTCACACCTAACAGTGTATTTTGTAACTTTTAACAGGGTTGGCTCTTAATAGGGCTCACTTTAGAAGAGTGAAAATCAGTAACTAGTTGCAATCGATGATTTTTCCCAAATTGGGTTTTCACATTAAATATTGGTGTCAAATGAGTTCGTGCTATTTCTTTTATGTATTTGCACCTAAGTTAAAGTAATAGTAAATCTCAGATAACATCTTAAGACTTTCATGTTAAATATTTGTCAAGCATTTTCAGAGTTTACTGAGTTACAATTTTTTTTATGTGCTGTCGAGCATCAACAGAGTTTTGTTTTTAGAGTTTATTTTGTAGTAACATCTAAGGGATCTAGGATTTATTTTAGTGGTAACTGATTCACCCCTCCCCTCTCAATTATTTCTCTTATATTTCTAACAATTGGTATCAGAGCTTTTGGTGCTTGCAAAAAAGCTTTTAAGGACATAAGATAAAGATCATGATGTCTTATAGAAGAGTGTTTTCCAAGTTGAACCAAGACAATTTTGTATCTTGGTAAGGACTTATGAGGTTACATCTAGCAACTATCAGTGATTCAAGTTGTAAGTATCTTGATACTGAATACAATACTCCCACTAGAACATTATCAGTTGAAGATATTGCTAAAAATAAAAATCATAACATCATGATGATTGACATTATATTTGCTCTTAATTATGTTGAATTTGATGAAATCAAAATTTGTACTACAAGTCATGATATGTGGATCAAATTAAAATTCATCTATGGAGGAGATGACAATGTAAGAAGAGCTAAAGCAAAATGTCTCAGAGGACAGTTTGATCAAATAAAGATGAGAGAAGATGAATACATTACAAAATATGTGAAAAGAATCAAAGCAAGTGTGAGTGCAATCAAAGCTTCTGGAGGAGACATGAATGACAAAATAGTTGTAAGAAAGGTACTCAAAACCCTTCTTCCTATATATGCAATTAGAGTGTCTACTATTGAAGAGATGAGATGTGATCCAAATAGCAATATAACTTTGGATGCTCTAGTTGGAGGATTGACAACTTTTGAGTTGGATAACTATGACAACTATGTTCCTAGTTCCAAAAATATTGAGTCTGCATTTGAAGCCAAACTTTCACTCAAGAAAAGAGATAAGAAATCAAAGGCCAATCAATCAAAAAGTGAAAAAGAAAAAGAATAAAGTTCAGATAGTGATCTTGAAGTAGTTGAAGCCCTACTTGCAAGTAAATATTCCAAAGGAAGAGGAAAGTACAAAGGTAAGATTCCTCTAATATGATTTTCTTGTAAAGAAGTTGGTCACATTGCTGCAAGGTGCCCAAACAAAGAAAACAAGGATGAAAAGAAAAGTAATAAGTACAAAGGCAAGAAGGAATTCAAAAACTACAAGAACTACAAGGACAAAGGAAAGAAATCGTGTTTTATGGCTAAAAATTTTGATAACAGTGAAGATAAAATGGTATATATTGCTATAAAAGATGAATCTGATGATGGAGATAAGATGGCACTTATCTCTCATGTTAGCAAAAATGATACATGGATTATTGACAATGTCTACTCACATCATATGACTAGACACAAAACAAAGTTTGAGCACATGGAACATTATGATGGTGGTAGTGTGAGATTTAGAAACAATGAATTTTGTTGCATAAAATGAAAAGGATGTATCACTTTGACCAATGAACTTATATGTGAAAATGCTTATTGGGTTGAAGGAATAAAGCACAAGCTACTAAGTGTGGCACAATTGAATAACATTGGATTCAAGGTAGAATTTATGAATGGGAAGGCCAAATTGTTGGATGGAAAAGGAAATCTAGTTGGATCTACCAAATAAACAAACGGTAACCTAATCTATCTAGATCTCAATGAAAGTTCATATTTTATTTCTCAAGTAGAAGAAAGTTGGCTATGGCATAAAATGTTATGTCATGTGAACTTTGATAATCTGGTTAAAATAAGCAAAAACAAAAGAGTAAGAGGTATTCCTAGCTTGAGGAAACCTAATATGGGTCTATAAAAAAACTGTCAAATTGGTAAGATGGGAAAAACTAGCTTTAAAAGCAAGAACTATCATTCTAAAGAAGTCTTAGATCTTGTGCATACAAACTTATGTGGACCTATGGGAATAGAGAATTACAGTGGAGATAATTTTTTCATTCTTTTTGTTGATGACTATTCTAGAATGATGACTATAATGTATCTAAAAGAAAAACTTGAAGCTTTTCAAAAATCTAAGTGGTATCTGGCAAGAGTAGAAAAAGAAACTAGAAAGAATTGAAAATGTTTGAGATCAAACAGAGGTGGTGAATTCATCTCTAATTAATTCAATGAATTCTACATTGAGAAAGGAATGAAAAGATAAGTATCAACCTCTGGTACACCTCAACAGAATGGTGTAGCTGAAAGAATGAACAGATCCATCATGGATTGTGTAAGAACACTAATGATAGAAAAGAATGTTGCAATCAAATACTAGAAGGAAGCAATCAACACTGCAGTGCATACCTTGAATAGAGCATAGTTGAAAAAAGACTCAAATCAAACTCCTTATGAACTATGGTATGAATACAAACCTAATGTAAGTTACTTGAAAGTATTTGGTAGCAAATGTTGTATCTTGAAAGAATATAGGAATGGTAAATTTGATGTCAAAGGTGATGAAGGCATATTCCTATGATACTCTTGGAGAAGTAAAGCATACAAATGTTTGAATTTGTCTACTCATAAAATCATAGAAAGTGAACATGTGAGAATTGACGAGTTTGCAAAAAAGAGTGAAAAAGAAAGAAACAAAGAGCCTAACGATTACAAAAGATTTTTTTACTATGAACCTAATAACCTACCAAACCTATTTGGTAGATAGGGGGCTTCACCTCCTGAGTCCCCAAAATCTCCAATAGCTACCAAGTTGCAATGTGTGCAACCTGAGTTACAATCTAAAGGACTTGAGTCAGAACCAAAGGCTACCGAGCTATTGCTACAACAAATCGAGTCTGATGGACCCCAGTCATAGATTGTGGGACCTGAGCTTAATATTGAAGTTCATGAAGAGATCAATAAAACAAACTCCAAATCCAAAGAACTTGTGCTATCAAGATATGTCAGAAGGCATCATGCACCTGACCAAATCATTAGAGGCAAATCAGATGGAATAATGAGAAGAAACAAATTGAAAGGTACATGTTTACTTGTTGAATTTGAACCTACAAATATTAAAGATGCTTTGGATAATGAAAGTTGGATTGAAGCAATGAACAAGGAAATAGAATAGATAGAGAAGAATAAAACTTGGACTCTTGTTCCTAGATACAAGGATAAAAATGTAATTGACACAAAGTGGGTATTCAGAAATAAGGTAAATGAAGATGGAAAAATTTCCAAAAATAAAGCAAGGTTAGTATGTAAAGGATATTCTCAAGAATAAGGTATTGATTATGGTGAAACTTTTGCTCCTATTGCAAGATTAGAAGGTGTTAGAACTTTACTAGCATATGTAGCTCATAGAGGATTTAAAGTTTATCAAATGGATGTAAAATATGCATTCTTGATGATGAAGTCTACATTGAAAAATCTGAAGGTTTTGTAGATCCTAGCAAAAAGGACATTGTCTACAAATTACACAAGGCATTATATGGTCTCAAGCAAGCTCCCAAAGCTTGGTATGAAAGATTTCATAACTACTTGGTACATATTGATTTTCAAAGAACAAATAATAATAGTAATCTATATATCAAAGAAGGACCAGACAAAAAGATTGTGTTAGTAGAAATATTTGTGGATGACACTCTATTCATAGGAAATGATAACTTGTGCAAGGATTTTTAAAAGAAATGAGTAAAGAATTTGAAATGTCTATGTTTGGAGAGATGAAATTCTTTGTTGGATTGTAGATCCAGTAGAAGAAAGATGATATCTACATTACTCAATCTAAATATATCAAGAAGATACTAAAGAAATTTGGAATGGAAGATTCAAGGCCTGTTGGAACCCATATGTCTACTAGACATAAAATTTCCAAAAAATGATGATTGCAAAGAGGTAGATCATATCACATACAGATCAATGATTCAAAAATTACAGTATGTAGTACATACAAGGTCTCATATTGCATTAGCAATTAATATGGTGGCAAGATTCTCATAAAATCTCAAAGAAAATCATATGATGGAAATCAAAAGGATCATGAGATATCTTAAAGGTACTAAAGAATATGGTTTGTAGTACAAAATAGGAGGTGATTTGGATTTAAAAGTAATCAGAAATGTTGATTGAGTAGGAAGTATTGATGACAAAAAAAGCACCAGTGGTGGAGCATTCTTTCTTGATAAAAGACTAGTGTCTTGGACAAGCAAGAAATAGAATTGTATCTCTCAATCCATAACAGAGGTAGAGTATCTGGCAGTGGCAGTCAATTGTTCTAATATGTTTGGTTCAAACAACTATTGGTAGGTATGAAGATAGAGATCAAGGATCAAGTAGTTATATACTATGATAACACCAGTGCAATCAATATATCAATGAATACAGTAGTGCATACCAAAATAAAACACATTACTACAAAATATCATTTCTTGAGAGAATTGGTACAAGATAAAGAAGTAAGATTGGAATATGTGAATACAAAAGAACAAATTGCAGACATATTCACAAATCCATTACCTAAGGATGTATTTCTATATCTAAGAGGTAAGCTAGGGGTCATTCCCTTATGTGAAGACATATTCACCAAGCCATTACCTAAGGATGTATTTCCATATCTAAGAGGTAAGCTAGGGGTCATTCCACTATCACTAAATGAAGTTTAGTGATGCATCAATTAGAGCATGTTAAAGATCAATCAGTTGGTGCAGTATTGACAAGGGCATATTGCAAAGGAATTAGTACTTGAGGTACATTGATACTTATTGATTATTGTCTTTGGCATGAGATGTCAAAGAGGGAGATGTTTGTTGTCATATCTCATATAAATTTTGAAAAAGAAAGAGAAAGAGATATAAAATGGGAGAATAAACTTGGTTTGATATCAAAGGTAGAGTTTGCTATTAGAAGAAGTTATAACACATAAAAGATTTTTGATAGAGGGAGAAATTGAAGGCAAAAAGAGTTCAGATTGAAAAAGGGAGTTTTCATGAATGAGAATCAAAATGAAACTAAGAATATATTCCTTACTTTAGTCTTGCTCTAAAAATTTCATTGCATTGTGACATGTTGTGTTTCCATCTATGCCAAAGAGGAAGATTGTTAAAACAATTGATTATGTCATATCATTTCCAATCAGGGTATGTCGAGCTCACTTGGGCATTGAATACAATTTTTTGTGTCTATCGAGCATTCCAGAATTTTCATAGTTCAAAAGACAATATCTACTAGGTTCACTTGCGTTTCAAAGGAAAGATTGTCAAAGTTGAGTGTTAATCAAGTTTACTTGGATAATGAAGGAAATTGGATGAAACCAGTGTTAATCAAGCTCACTTAATTACCAAAGGAACTTTGTGAATATGCAGTGTTGATCGATTTCACTTGGTTAAAATAGGAAAATCATTTCTAAGTTAGTGTCTACCGAGCAAGGTTGCCTAACAAAGGAATTTCTTATTTTTGCTTATTAAGTTCAATTGAATTGTTTATTCATTCTAGCCGACTGAGGTGATGAATATTAATTATTCTAATTTATATTCTAGTTGACTTGACAATATGAAATATATAAATATAAGATCAAGTTGAGAATTAGAAAGATGAATGAATGGAAGATAATTGAAGATTTAATGATGCTAAGAGGAAGCAAATCAGAAGGATAAGAAAAATATCCTTGTGGAACTGAAAGGATAATTCGATCAAGAAGGATTAAGGATACAAGCTAGAATTGAGATCTATAATCAGTAATTTAGTTGCATCCAAAATAATTATCTCCATATTACTCTCTAGCAATTATAGCAGTGATCTAAATCTCTTAACAGAGTTGGCTTAATAGTTATTTGTAAATCCTCTAATAAGGTGGCATTTCTATTGAATTGTCCAAAGACCTCTAACAAGGTCACTCCTAATAGGGTGATTAAATCCTCTAATAGGATCACACCTAACAGTGTGTTTTGTAACCTTTAACATGGTTGGCTCCTAACAAGGCTTACTTCAGAAGAGTAAAAATTAATAACTAGTTGCAATTGGTGGTTTTTCCCAAATAAGGTTTCTATGTTAAATATTGGTGTCAAATGTGTTCATGTTATTTTTCTTATGTGTTTGCACCTAAGTTAAAGTAATAATAAATCTTAGATAACATCTTAAGATTTTCATGTTAAATATTTGTCGAGCATTTTTAGTATTTACCGAGTTACAATATTTTTTTGTGTGCTTGTCAAGCATCAGCAGAGTTCAATTTTTAGAGTTTATTTTGTATTGGAATCTAAGGGATCAAGAATTTATTTTAGTGGTAACTAATTCACCCATCCCCTCTCTATTTTTGATTAGATAAATAGGTTTTACAAGGACCCTGAAACCCAAGAGTTAAAACATAAACAAGGTTGATAATAAGCATTAAAAGCCCAGCCAAAAAAGAGTAAGTCTAAAGGCTAATAATAAGCACTAGGCCAAGCTGAATAACAAAGGCCATAGGAAAGGCCACACTATTTTTTGAAGCCACACTATTTTTTAAAAAATGCAACAGACAAAAGCCAGGACAAAAAGCTAGAAAAAAAAGGAATAGCTAGAAACAAAAGGATAGAAAAGAGCTAATCCTCGTTCTTTCTTTCTAGCCCCTGCATGACCTGGGCAGCCTTGTAGGCCATCTAGTTCTCCTTAGCCTCCTACTGATGGGTCCTATGAACATCCTAGTCCAGAGAAGTATAAGTGATACTTGTGGCAGTTTCATCATCAAATCTGGCTTTTCCCTTATCTTTTCCTTCCTCATCCCCCAGCATACCTCTATCTTTAATCAAACCAGTTAAAGATAGGATATTGTCATTTATCGAGTTGCATAGTGAGATCATCTGGCTCGATAGATTGTGGTTGTAATTTTCCAGGTTGAGAATCCTCCTTTCTACTAGGCTAATTCTATCATCCCGGTCTATCCCTTTCTAAAGACCCTTCAAATTCCTAGCTCCTTCCATTTGACCCACCTTCTCCTTAACTTCCTCCAACTCATGAAAAAGCCACTTGATTGACCTAAAATTGTCAATCATGCTATTACGGGCATTGTTCAAAAGGTTCATCCATGTTTCCTTGGCATTATTAGATATTGCCACAATCGCAGGATTAATTAGCTCTTCAAGCTGTAGCTCCTCCTAGTTCTCCACTAATATCACTTCTCTAAAAATATCCATTTTCATTGTCCTCACATTAAAATTCCTCTAGGCTTTTCCCCTATCTTTGGTCAGCACTTCCCCACCCTCATCTCCAATATTGTCCTTTTTTTTCTTATCTAGATGGGCATGAGGATGGACAGGGGAGAGAGGCAATGAAGACATAACCGATTCTGGTTGCATCCTCTCATCCTCCAAACCCACCCACTTGCATTTCTTCCCACCCTGGTCTTCATTTTTATCCTCCTACTTCTCCTTATCCTCGTCTTTAGTCTCCAAGCCCTCCTCTTCATCACTGTAGTCCTTCTCCTCATTCCCAAGCATCTTCTGACCATGACCCCTAGGGCTTTTTCTACTAGCGGTAATGGGAGAGGGTGACTTCTTATCATGTGGCATAACTTTTTTACCAAGGAAAGTTAACCCTCCTTCCTTAGAGCTAATGCTTTGAATATCATTTGAGTTAGAGGAGTAGCTTGAACTACCATTTTCCTCTTTCCCTGACTATCAGGGGATGTTACTTATTGTTTGAGCCTTAAAGTGCTCATAGATAAGCAATAATAGCCCCTCATGCAAAGTGGGGTTAATAGTGGGCTTCTTTTTGAAGCTAGACACTGCCTTGCTCATGGAAGTCAACAAATAGAAAGGAAATGAAACTTTACTATCATGCCAAAAATGATTCAAAAGAATGAAATGGTGGGTGCGAACACGATCAAACCTAGGGTCAAGAGTAATGTACTCAATGATGGCATGCATAACATACCTCCATAGTTTCATTATGGAATCCAAATCATAGAATATATCACTCTTTTTCAAGGCATTCAGCTCCTTAGTGTTCTCAACAAAGTCCTTCACTGCATTGGCCAAGAGCTTTTTGTCCCTAAAGCACTTAAAACCCTCCTTCAGAATCTCAGCTATAGTCAAAATCATCTCCTTCGTTATCATAAATGAAACCCCATTCACCTTGACTCTACCATCCTTCCACGAGCTGACCATGCTATCGGTCGCATCTTGATCAAAACCATGTAGCTTCATGATATATCTTGTAATCCCACCCTGTTCTAGCTTCTCCCACACTTTGTCCCTACTTCTCCATTTTTCCATCTTTCCCATCAGTTCTTTTCTACACCTTTCACCCACCATTTCAGTAATTTGCACTCCCACAATTGTCATAATCATAGCCCACTATAACTTCACCACCTGATGGGGTCCTCTGTGCTTAAGAAAAAGCCAAATAAATTAACCTTAAAGTAGTACAAGTTGCATATGCAAAAAATGACCCATAAAGTGTGTCGAATAAACTATAATAAATTCCACCTCTTGCACTTTCCAATACAACCTTTATGGATTGTACCCTTTCCCTAAAAACCATTCCTATTCATAATTGTAAATTGATCTCCTTCGTACTCCCTTGGATCTTACCTAGCTCAATTAGGCTCTTAACATCCACCGAAAAACTCTTTCCTAGTTGCTAGGTCATCTTTTGGTTAGATTCGACACCTTTATTTGCGAACCAATCTGCCACCAGGTTTGCTTCTTGGAAAATGTGAGTGACATGGACTCTATAAAATTTAGCAAGAGTCTCACGTGTCTCTTCAATTAGATTTGCTATTGACCATGAATAGTGAGAATTGCCATTAATACATTTCATAATGTTATTTGAATCCCCTTCAAGCTAGAGATTAGTAACTCCAACTTCAAAAGCCAGTTTCACCACATGGCATGGAGCACTTGCTTCCACAAAGTGATTAGATTGGAAGCCCAGTGGGAGAGAAAAGGTTGCTACTCCCTCACGAAATTCATTCCTTATTATGCCTCCACTTCTCAAGGAGCCAAGATTACCCTTGGAGGCCCAATAAAAGTTGGCTTTATGCCATCCTTCTGGGGGGAGAAGCCACTTGGCTTCTTGTCTTTTTAGCATTTTGACTTTTTCCTTCTCAATTTTTCTACCACTCGCTTTGATATCTCCCCCCTTCCTTACTAGGTATTTTTCCTTTATATTATTATAAATCTTCTTCTTGAGCACTATGGTCAGCTCCTCTTTATCTTTGAAGATTCTACTATTCCTCTCCTTCTATATGCTCTAACAGTAGTGAGGTAAGATCCAAGTACTTAATTCCTGCAAAATAGATAGCTTGAACAAATTTTTCCATTGGCTGAAAAAATCTAAGAGATTATTTGGCATGCACCAGCTAATCCCTAAGTCTTGGGTAAGGAAATCCCAAACCTCCCTTGAGTAGGAACAATGAATGAACAAGTGGTTTCCTATTTCCAGCTAGTTCTTGGATAAAATACACCTACTTGGCATAATCTATCCTCTTTTTATAAGGTTATCCTAAGTGAGGATTTTATTCTATAGGGCTAGCTCATCAAATATATTGATTTTTGGTATGAGGCTAGGCAGCCAAGCTCTCGACCATGGAGGCTTCTCTTTTAAGCTCCAAAGAGCCATATAACTTGAAGCAACAGAGTAGTTTCCATTAGAATTGTCCCCCCAGATCATTTCATCCCTCTTGTTGCTGAGAGCCATAGAATTTAACATTAACATGATTGGATTTAGATCTTAAGAGATAATAGATAGATCTTTCCAACCCTGGTCATTCATATAGTTACTGACTTTTATTCCAAAATGTTGAATACAGTGATTCACCCAAACTTCATAGATAGGATTGTTCATAAGGGGACCCTGAATAAGCCAACTATCAGACCAGAACTAGATATCCTCCCCATTCCCTAATTTCCAAGATACTTTTGCCTTAGCCAGATCCCTAGCTTTCAAAAAACCATTCCAGATAGCAGATCCTCTAGGACTATCCTCACTAAAAAGGGTGAATTGAATTGAAGGCCTCTTAATATACTTGTTAACCAAAATGTCTCTCCATTCCCCAATGTTGTTGAAGATATGCCATAATTGCTTTGCCAAAAGAGCCTTATTTAGATGAGTAAGCTTCCTTATACCAAGACCTCCATATTTCTTAGGGAGACAAACTTTGTCCCAAGCAACAAGAGGATATCTTTTTTTCCCTTCAACACCAGTCCATAAGAAGTCCCTTTGTATTTTCTCCATCCTCTCAACAAATTTCACCGAAATCACAAAAAGACTCAAAGTGTACACAGGCAAGTTATAAAGGGTGGATTTAACCAGTTGGCATTTGCCAACTTGGCTAAGAGTGGCACGTTTCTAGCCTACTAACTTCTTATTGAACTTATCCATAATACCATTCCAAAAGGAGTCAAGAGGAATCGTTCCCAAAGGAAGCCTACGGTAAGTAGAGGGAAACTTTCCCACTCCACAACCCAGAATCCTAGAAATTTTTCTATGTCTATCCTCTGGGGTATTAATAAAGTATAAAGAGCTCTTATCCCAGTTAATGAGCTAACCCAACCCTCTAGAGTAGATATGCAGGACTTCCTTCATAGCTTTTTCCTCCTTAATAGAAGCCTCACCCCCCATGATAGTATCATCAAAAAAATGTTGATGTGAGAAAGGATCACTTTTAGAGGATGGTTTTATCCCTTTGATTCTACCTTCCTTCTTCTCTTGATAAGCCTTCCTATACATTTAGCCAAGAAAATGAAGAGAATAGGTGAGAGAGGATCCCCCTAATGAAGACCTCTAGAGGGTTTGAAAAAACTTGAAGGAGCTCCATTAACCAACACAACAAGAGAGGAAGTAGAAAAAAGTTAAGAAATCAACTTACAAACTTTTCAATCAAACCCAAAAGCCTTGAGCACCATATCAAGAAAAGACCAGTCAACTCGGTCATATGCTTTAGAGAGCTCCAGTTTAAGCAATATCCCTTCTCATTTTCCAACTTCCATAGAGTGGATCACTTCATGCACCATCATGATCGAGTCTAAAATCTATCTTCCCAGGATAAAACCCATTTGTTGCTACGATATCATCAAAGGGAGGAGCTTGAGAAACCTAGAAGTAAGCACCTTCAAAATAATCTTGTAAAATGAATTGCATAAACTAATAGGTCTAAACTTGTCCAAAGAGTTTGCCCCGGGCACTTTGGGAATGAGAACCAAGAAGGTGGAATTAATCTTCTTAAGAATGCTCCTGGCTCCAAAGAATTCCTTAACTACCTTCACCACATCTTCCATCACCACCTACCAATACAATTGAAAAAAGAAGGTTGGAAACCCATCTGGGCCTAGAGGTTTATTGCCAAGCAAAGAAAAGAGAGCTTCACGAACTTCAAAAGTAGTAGGAATAGCTCAAAGCATTAAATTATGGTGAGGTTGGATGATCTGAGGAATGCAAGCAACCATGTCTTCCTGGTCCACCTTAGATAACAAAGGGTCCCAAGACAAGGGAGAGGAGAAGAATGATACAGCTTCAACTAATATATCATTCTCCTTAGTTAGCAGATCTTGGCCTTTCTTGATAACAACAATTTTGTTATTAGCTCTATGCTTGAGAGTGGTTAGATGAAAGAACTTTGAATTCTGATCTCCATCTTTAAGCCAGTTAATCCTAGATCTTTGTCTCTAGAACTTCTCCTCTTTGCTGATAATATTATGTAAGTCTAAAAGAATAGACAACTCAGCCTCCCTATTAAGCTCATCATATCCATCCTGCTGAATAGAGGCTTGAAGTTTATCAGATAAGTCATCTTTCTCAAGAAATATATGGCCAAAATTAGATTTGTTCCAAACTTTAACCATCCTCTTAACATTACTTAGTTTCTTGGCAACTCTAAACATAGCAGTGCCTTCCACATCTATTCCCCACCAATATTTAACTTTATCCAAAAGACTAAGATGAGTGGTCCACATTTTTTCAAATCTAAAAGGGGGGTTTCCTTCTAGTACCTAAAGGAACAACCATGAGGGAGATAGAGGAATGGTTAGAACCCACTCTAGGAAGAAGAGCTAATCTACAAAAGGAAGACTGCAGCCAATCTAGAGAGATTAAAGCTCTATCCAATTTGACCTGGATACAATCTTGCCCAATACATTTGTTTGACTAGGTAAAGGCACCTCCCATTAGATCTAGATCCAAAAAAGCCAAACCATTGATGAAGCTAGAGAGGTCTTGTTTACTTTCCCAGTCCAGAGTCAGACCACCCATCTTCTCCTCATCTACAAGAGGGGTATTGAAATCTCTCTAATGATACCTTTCTTTAAATTACTACTCTGTACCAACTCTCCTACTTTAGTCTAGTAATTCTTTCTTTCCCTTTTATTGTTAGGAGCATATAAATTCAGCAAAAACTAGTTATTATTGGATTGAATATGATAAACTTTACAGAAAAGAATATTACCTTCATTAAAAACTGATTCAACTCTAAAATTCTTGTTATTAAATAGAGTCAACAGACCTCTAGAAGCACCCTCTAAATCCAAAGCCTCCCCAGTCATCATGTTACTGAACTTAATATTCCCCAGAAAATCCTTTTTCATCTTAGTTTCTTGGATCATCATAATATCAAGTCTCTAATCTCTGATCAAATTCCTAATAATTTTTTTCTTGTGGGCTCCATTTAGGCCCCTAAAATTCCATGAAATAATCTTCATTTTCCATTCTTGGAACACTCCTGAAGAGTTCTCTAGCACCCATTTGCCAAACATCTTCTGGTCTCCTCCTCTCTAGTTTGTTTCTCTAATCTTCTACCTCTTCTAGCCACTGTTCCCACATTTGGTTTACAGTTGCTTCTGGTCTCCACCAGAGAGGCCAAAGAGGGTTCTCTAATATATTTCTTCCTAGGCTTAGGGGAAAGAAAAACTTCTCTTTCTAATTCAATGTCCAATGACCTAGATACAATAAAAGCATTCTTTGGAGTACTTGGAAGATCCTCCCAATCATCAAGAACCTTCTCCAAAACATCATTCTCTACTACTCTTTCATCTCCTACTCTAGAGGAAACAAGGTTTTCCTCAGGACCTTGATAGATAATTATATCCTTCTTTACTCTATCCTTTTCTTCTTCCTTGGAGGCCAAGACACACCCCCTTTTAGACTCTTCAGGGATCCCTTTTGAATTAGC
This sequence comes from Cupressus sempervirens, assembly GCA_028749045.1. Taxonomy (NCBI): domain Eukaryota; kingdom Viridiplantae; phylum Streptophyta; class Pinopsida; order Cupressales; family Cupressaceae; genus Cupressus; species Cupressus sempervirens. The sequence goes on along the minus strand of CM053793.1, from coordinate 559,505,163 downwards.
CTCCAGCATAATTTATTGTGAAGCTTCCTTACATTCAATTACCATAGGATTAACCTATCACAATACTATTGTCCCTTCCACAACTTGAGATTCCACTATCTCTTGAATGACATCTTAAATTTCATTTGGGTCATTTGTCTCTGGCAGTTCCTTTAGATCGATGGATCCATTAGCATTTAAAGATTTCTAGGCTAGCTCCAATATCTCAGTTTGGGTAACATCTTTCTTATCTTTGGTCTGAGGTATTGCTGCAAAAGATTATAGCTTTTGATTTTTTTCCTTCTTAACTTTTGTAGCCTTTTGACTAGCCATTTTAGAACCATCCTTCTTGCCTAAGATGGTGGTCTTCTTCTTCCAAACTTTCTTGTCCCTATTGAGATAAGAAGAAGAAAGAATCTCTTCTTATCCATCTTTGCTTTTGGACATTGAAAAGCCTTATGTCCAATCTTTAAACAATGAAAGCATCCAAAAGGTACACTCTCATAGTCCAACTACTGAATATGAGTACCAAGCTTAGACTCGAAACACACCACTTTTGGCATATCATCCCCTTCCCTAACTCCTATACAGATCCTTGCATAAGTTAGTCTACTCTTAGAAGTAGTAATAGGATCAATAGATAATAGTTCTGCAAAAGAACTGGCCACACCCAAAAAAACATCCTCATTCCAAAATTCCAAGGGCAGCTCAGGGAGTCTAACCCATACTGGAGCTTGCTGAAAAAAGGATTCATTTAAGTCGAATTTTGAAGACCATTTCTGCAACACTAGTGTTGCCCGTCCTATGCTCCAGGGCCCTTCACACTAAATATTAGCCATGTCCTCATTATAGGTGAAGTCAAAAGAGAGAAACCCCTTTTCCATCATGGTAACATTGACCTGACCTTTTAGAGGCCATTTCTTCATTGTGAAGGACTGTACCACATCAATGTTTGGCCTCTGACTGATAAACTTCCCAACCAACATGGAGGCCATTGAAGCAATACTATGATCAACTAATTTGTCTAGAATTGCAATCATACATGATCCCTTTTCTAGACTAGAAACAATCTTAACCAGAGGGAAGGATGACTTACTAGAGGGTTTGACACCGAAGAGCAAGGCCTATTTCGCTGGAAGATTCCCTGGTCTATCCACCTTGGGTTGCATTTTTGGCTTGTCTTGGACTCTGCCAACAGCACATGGGTCCCCATCCCCATTTTCCACCTCTCCACACTCTGCCTAAAACCCTTCCTTCATACTTGGTTTCTAATTTCCTCCTCCTTGAGGATTCCTACCCGAGACCAAATTTGAAATTTGAATAGGTGCATCCCATCTGCTCCCCTATCCGCTCCCTCTCATCTTTTGTCTGCTGGTTAGGCCCAACCCCTCTCAGTTACTCATCTTATATTTGCAACAATAAGACCACTGAAAAAGACTTTTAAAAATACCTAGAAAATCCTTTTAAAAAATTATGAAAAAGTTTTAAAAAATCTGATCATCCTAGATAATCTAGATTAGCTCTATTAGGAGCTAACCCTATTAAAGGTTACAAAACACACTATTAAATGTGACCTTGTTAAAGGATTTAATCATGCTATTAGGAGAGGCCTTGTTAGAGGACTTTGAAAAATTCTATTAAAATGTCACCTTGTTAAAGGATTTACATATGACTATTAGGTCAACCTTGATTAAAGGATTTCAAATACTATTTACAATGGCTAGAAAGTAATAGCAGGTTTTTATCTATCAAATACAACTCACTCTGCATATACAGATCTAAGTTTGGCCATAAGTTGGTTCATTGTCTAGCCTCCATTGTCATCTCAGTCTCTAATTCTCTAGGAAACCCTTCAAGAAATCACTCTTCACCTCTTCTCAACTCTTCTCAACCTTCTTCTTAGATCTGCTAGTCAACAAAATCAGCAACTTCTCCAACAACACTCTAGAACTCTCCTTCACACTATAGGTTAGGCCCTTGTACCTCCTTAAATAGGTAATTCTAATTTTTTGTCATTTAAACATCATCACAGATCTTAGGGTTTACAATTAGATCCACCACATACAATGAATATGATTGTTGTCTTGTTTATTCTCTTCTTTTCTAGAATTTTCTCTTGGAATCCATTAATTTGGTCATTTCTCTTGGCATAAAATGATCCAATTCATCAACCCTTATCTTAACCACACTTTTCATATCCCAAGAAATCAACTTGGTTGGAAATTACGATTTATCATAAACTATTAAAATATTGTTCCTCATCCAACACTATGTTCTAACACTTGGTCATCACTAGTTACTTGGTCATTAATAAATGTCTTGCTTGGTACATCAACTATCACTCAGATGATATTCATCTTCCGTCAACACTAATTTTTCTCATCTTGTTTTAGTGCTCGGTTGACACTACTATCATTCAGCATATACTTCAAGTTTTGTAATCATTTTTTCTATTGCTTGGTCAAGCCTAAGCATTTGATCTATCTTCTCCATGTGCAACATGATTTTAAACATTCACTTTATCCTATCAAAGTCCAACTAATCAAGTGTCCATTTATAGTGTCCTCTTCATAACTCAACCCTTCATCTAGATAATTTTGATGTGAACAACTCCTCAAGTCCTCTTCATCAATCAAATAGATATGATACTTTGATTAGATAACAAATTGTCTCATTGATAGGTTTAACATCAATGACAATATAATAATTTTTCCAATTGTAGTTTCCAATAGTAATGATGATGATCCTCATGACACTTCTTCTCAACACTAGGTAAAACTCATTGTTATTTTAATTACATTTTTTCTTCACTATTGTTTTGGAGTAATTAAATATAGGTTCTAATTATATTAATGACATGGAAGAGTGTTGATCAAAGAAAGGGAAAGGAACATGCAACCCTTGAGGAGGAGTCCAGAGAGCAGGACTTGTTCATTATTGATTTAACATCAACCACTAATCCTATGGCTGCAGTTCAAAAGGTCCTCTGTGACATTTCATTGGAATTGCAACGATTGGGATCTCTACAGCCTCAAACTCCTTAATCACTAGGGAGAGGGATTGAATTGATGCATCTCGCTAATAGTTATCAAGTAAGTATTAATGTAATTTTTAATTATAACAAAATATCAAATAATGGTTTTTATAATATACTATTTTATTTATGTCATTAACTAAAATAAAGACATTTTTTTTATAGGTTTATCTGATTGGTTGTATACCTCATGGCCCTAATGAGGGTGCTTTAGGTGGTTAAAGTAAATCTCAAGTTCTATCATCCACTTCCATTTTCTCAATATATATATATATATATATATATATATTTACACTAACAATATTATTCTTCAACACCAATTAATGATCTGATGGTGATGTCATCTGTAATGAGGAATAGAACCCTAGATATATTGACGACTACAATGTGAACATGCAACATGACCACATATGCTACTATACCACTTATGAGTACGCAGATCCCTCTTTCTCTCTCTCAATTTTCATGTCTATATTTCTCTTGAACAATTATTTCTTGGGGGCATTTTGTAATATTGGATTAATTTTGTGTAGCAGGAGATGCCACACAAAATGGGAGGAATTTCCTAGATTTACCCATGTTAAATGTATGGGAATGGTGGAGGATTTCTTCTTACTCATGAGCAATGAAGATGGAATTCCCTTGAGAGTTTCCCAACTTCTAGGTACTTTATTTATTGGTCATTTCATGTAATCTTATACTCATAATTAGGCTACTTGAGAAAGTGGGGTAGTAAGTATTAATCCCATGATTATTTTCCAAGGAATAATGTTTTTTATAAAAGAAATTAATGACGATTTATTGCGATATTTAGGCCCACCATATGTATAGGGTGGAACATTCTATTCAATCTAAAATTGCCCAATGCACCTTTTTTATTTCATATTATTGCTAGAATAGTTTTTTTTTTATTAATCTAACAATGTTTATTCTTCTTTAAAGGTGACAATTGCAATGTCCAAAGTTGAAGAAGGCTCTCATTGAAATTACGATAAACTATTTTGGCCATTGTGCATTTCAGAAAATTGGGCTACTTGAGAAAGCAAGGCACAGTTTGAGGTATATTAGACGCCAGTACAGGGATGCATTAGAAAATAACCCTAACTATGAGTGTCCCCCTACATTCCTAACTTATAGTGGCATAATCTTAAGTTGGATGGGGTAGAGAGATGTGAAAGACATAAAGGACAAGAACTACCAACCACTAAAAGAAGGTGTGTAATATTGTTAAGAATGTAATTATCTATGTACTAATTACTCTTTGTATTAATAAGATCTAGCATATTTCAAAATTTTCATAGTTTTCCTGACACATCAAAGGCAATAGAGGCAAAAAAATAAACACAAGCTCGACTCTAGTAGTTACTTAAAACTTTTTGCATGAGTTGTAAGTATTAGTAAAAAAAAATAAGCATGAAAATATTTCTCTATTGTAATTAATTTGGTATAAATGAAACAATGCAAAAAAAATTCACAATACCAAAAAAAATTCAAGGCACAAATTTCAAAAGAAAATCTCATAAGAGGATAACAAATTAGCCTATAGACATGGCTATCAAGTTGTGGTTGAATGTTGTGAGCTAAAATGAGTGGGAAAGATTCTACTAATGGACCTATCACGATATTTGAATTGAATACTTTAACAATTATTGTATTTGATGTTAAGTTTCAACATAAAGTGAGTATATTAATTTTAAGTAAGAAAACAATGATAAAAATGCACATGACATTGAAATGCAGACTGACAATCTTGGTAGACCACCTAAACAAGTAAACATGTTAAATTTAAATTGGTGTACTAATAAAAAATTAATTTTTTTGGGTGTTTTAATAAATGTAACATTTTGTATTATAGTTGCAAAGGGCATACATGGCATTATTCATGATGATCACATTGAGGTTAAGGGCACCAGATAAGATGATGTGGCCAGAACAAGTAAAGAGCACCATAATTATGTTCTTTAAAGTTCTCAAATACTTGTAACAATCATAGTAAAATGTTCTTAATTTAACCCTTTTATTTGTTATTATAGAGGACCCTCCTTCGCATCGTGAGAAAAGGACTAGGCATGCATAATTAAGAGCACGAGAAGAGACAAAAAGAACTGCTGAGGGGGGACATGAATTTGATGACATGGATGTTCTTCTTTGAGATTTTAGATGCCATTCAAAAAAATCCTCAAGGAAGAAAAAGAAATGATTGTTATTTAATATGCAACCTAATTGACAATGACTGATTTTTATGTCTCAATGAATTTAATTATTTTCTAATGAATGTTCATGAATTATATAATGTGTTAATGAATGTTGATAATTGTTGCATGTTAATGAATGTTAATGAATCTTATGTGTTAATTAATGTTATCATATCATAATTAATGAATGTTGTGTTTTATTAATGGATGAAAGAATGAATGAATGACGTTAGATATTAAAGGGTAATTTAGAGTGATGTTGAGGGGTGGGAGGGATGGGGCCAAATGAGCTTTCACCTTCATGTGGTTGGCCTTGTTTAGTAGAGAATATTAAACTATTCTTGAAACAAAGTGAAGCTCAATAAGGTTGTTCCTTATCTAGGGTCTCAAATGTACCAAAACATGTACCACTAATTATTGTAGGCACACAAAGATTACAAAGGAGACTGAGTGCACGTATTTGTGTATGATGTCACTGTTGATGAAATCATTATTGAAATTTCTCCAACTTTAATTGACTTTGTACAATGTTATTGTGATCATTATTAATTTTACTAAATATACCAGAATATTTTGTATGGTATTATTCATTCTAAGAACTTTTAATTTAACATCATCAGATTTCCACAATCCATTTGTAAATAAGAAGTTTTCTGGATTCAATTGTGTGTGATTTTTTTACCGGAAACATTTCGGATCATACTACATGATCCATCATCAGGATGAGAAGAGCAGGATAGTAGATATATGTAGATTGAGCCTAACTCAAGAGATATAAGAAGAGAAGTCTAGAGCACACAAATCCATGAAAAGCAAAAAAACTCACCTAATGAAATAAATGAGACTTTAGAGATGGAGGGCACAAAAGAGGTTAAAAATAAAATTAAAGGTGATGAAAATAAGAAAATAGAAAGAAAGAAATGATGAACTTAAGACAACCACAAGACCCAAACAAAATGAGAAAAAATGAAAAAGAACACAAAAATACCTACGCACGTGAAAACATATATATATATATATATATATATATATATATATATAAACCAATAAATGAATATAACTAAGGAAAAACTAATAAATTATGCATATTATTATATATAATATACAAATATATAATAAAATGTACTATTACACCCTTATATGTACCAAAAAAAAAAAAAAAACCCTAAGAGAAAAGAACCAAAATACAAGCATAACCAAAAGCAAGTAAATAAATATATATAAGAATAAGCAAATATATACTAATTAACAACCAATACATCCTATTATGTATTGCTATATACTACGAAATATACTATTAACATAGTATATATATAATATATATCCTATGTATATAAAGCAATAATATACTACAAAATTATAAGCACAAATATATTATCATCACATATACATATGTGTGTGTGTGTGTGTGTGTGTGTGTGTGTGTGTGTGTGTGTGTGTGTGTAAGATGCACTAATACATCCTATAATAAACTACTAAATGCTAAAGGATAAATAGTACATAAAAATGATAAACAAAGTCTAGAGAGAGAGAGAGAGAGAGAGAGAGAGAGAGAGAGAGAGAGAGAGAGGAAAACACCTATGCAACTAAAAATGTGCCCATATCCAAATGAATATGTCAAGTATATATATACCTATACGCAAAACCATATATATGTGTAGTACACACACACACACACACACACACACACACACACACACACACACACATATATATATGTTGTACCAAGGCAAAACCCTAATGCATATACACTTGGAAAATATGTACGCAAGAATATATATACATATATGTATCTACATGTATAAAACCCACAAACATGTAAATATGGATATATATAAATATATAAGTATATTTATATATTTATTAATATAAATATGAAAATAAATATAAATACATATGTATATGTGTTTAAATAAAGAAAATATAAATACATGAATATATGTATATATATGATAAATACACAAATATAAATACAAAAATATTCATTTATATAATATTAATAAGAATTGGAGAAGAGGGATATATATATATATATATATATATATATATATATATATATATATATATATATATATATATTGTCATGCCCAGACTACGAGGGCAAAAAGACACACAATTTTTAAATAATAATTAATAATTAAACATGCTCTACGTTTTATATGATTGAGATAAGAGTTTTAGCACAGGTTCTCTACATTACGTCTTAAGATTATAACATGAGAACGATCACATCGTTAAGATTTTGAAAACCTTTGTTACAAGATTGATATTGACGAAAATTATGTCATTACATTAACTTACAACAATATGTGAAAATAATTTAAAGATAATGAAATATATTCAAGTTTAGATTCATTGGAAATATATAATCAAAATCAACTATTTTAACATATTAATAAACCATCAAAATCTTACTAAATTTTAATTTAATGAAATAAAAACTAGCTAGATATGAATTAATAATACATTTAGACTAGTTAAAAATCATTATAGTATAGAGCTAAAGTTATACTAATGTAATTGACGGTAGGACTTAACTTTTCAATTTAAATACAATTTAAAAACTATTAATTTAAATAGGAAATTAAACTAGCATTACTAAAGCAATATATATATAAAATTTAAACAATATACTTTATTCAATTTACACTTTAAACTAATAAAAACTAAAGACTAGATGCTAACTCCACTTACTAAAATATAGCCTAATAATTATAATACTAACAAATAAACTCACTAACATATTTAACATTTAACTAAAACCCAAACTAAATTAACAAACTAACCACTAAACAACTAATCTATCCTAACTAATATCTAAACTAACCCTTAACATCCTAACATAATAATAACACATCTAATAAAACTTAAAAAAATAAATAAAACTAACTAAACAAACTTAATACTAACCTAATACCTAAAACACCTACCCCCTAAAACGCCTGCCCCCCCCCCCCCCCCCTACTGCCTAGCCCTGCGCTTTCCCAAACGCAGAGAGATACATACATACATCTCACAGCACAATACATGAATTACGAACAACAAGGTTTCCAAAAATTAGCACATAGAGATCAGTTTTGTTTCTCTGTCGGTTTCCTCGACTAAAATATCTGCACACTCATTGCACACATTAGTAGTCCCGAAAATCACATGTACATATATACGTATCAGAAATTTACATAAATTGAAACATACATAAATCAGGGTTTCTTGCATCCTACTTATATCCTTAATCATAAAGATTCCAACTCAATGTGTTAATCCTACATTTTACTGATTTCGTCAACATACATATACATGAACATTAAATGACAATCATCAAATATATCTGCAAATGACATCACACAACATGAAATAATAAAATATGTTCTAAGCATCAGTTACTGTCTCGACATCTCGAGTCGTGAATAACAAAATAAGGGTAATGTATCACTATGCTACGATGGGTCGGGGCGAGGCCTCACATCCTCCCCCACTAGGCATGAACTTCCTCCTGGAGTTCATCAAAAAGGTATGGGTACTGAGATCGCATCTGCGCTGCATCCTCCCATGAAGCCGTGACCTCATCATAACAATCCCATTGGACCCTAACCTGGTCCAGCTCTCGGCCTCAAAGTGCTAGGGTCCGTTGGGCAATAATGCGGATAGGCTCCAGTGCCAGCTGTCCGTCTGACTCCACCTGTAAAGCATCCCAATCTATAATATGAGACTCATCATAAATGTATCCTCTAAGTACTGAAATATGAAATACATCGTGGATGCATGACAGGCTAGGTGGCAAAGCTAAACGGTATGCAACAGATCCTATCCTCTCAAGGATCTTGAATGGCCCAACAAATTGGGGTGCCAACTTAGAGCCCTTTCCTAATCGAATCAGACTCTTGTGTGGTCGTACCCTCAAGAACACTCTATCACCAACCTAATACTCTTGATCTATCCTCTTCGCATCTGCATACTTCTTCTGCCTATCCTGTGCCTCTCTCAAGCGTTGTCTAATCAGGGTCACCTGCTGCTCCATCTCCTTTACCAACTGGGGCTCAATAGATACTCGATCCTTGATCCTATCCCAACTCAAGGGTGTCCTGCACGGTCTCCCATACAAAGCCTCATATGGCGGCATACCTATGGAAGAATGATGCCCATTATTATAGGCAAACTTGACAAGATGAAGGTATTCCTCCCATTTGACTTGATGGTCCATCACGTACATATGTAGCATGTCCTCCAAAACCTAATTCACTCGCTCGGTCTGGCCATCAGTCTGAGGATGGTACGCTATACTAAAATTGAGCCTAGTGCCCAAAGCTGACTGCAACTCTCTCCAAAATAAAGAAGTGAACAAAGAGTCTCTATCAGATATGATCTTACGGGGAACACCATGAAGTCTAACAATGTCCCGTAAGAACACCTAAGCTATGTCTTAGGCTGTGAATGTAGTACGCACGGGTGAGAAATGGACAACTTTGGTCAATGTGTCAACTATCACCAAAATGGCATCATGGCGATGAGATGACCTAGGAAGACCAACAATAAAATCCATAGATATAGTGTCCAATTTCCATACTACAATCTCATGCGGCTGGAGAAGCCCGCCAGGATGACGGTGCTCTGCCTTCACCCTCTGGCACTCGAGGCATCTTGCAACTATGCTAGCAATCTGCACTCTCATGCCTGGCCAATGATACAACTGCCTCAGATCTGCATGTAACTTCTTAACACCAGGGTGCGCTGCATAAGGTGCCCTGTGAGCCTCAAGTACAATGAGCTCGTGCAAACCCCCAATGGAAGGTACATACATACGTCCCCTATGACGCAAAAGTCCATCAGTCTCCAAAGAATATTCTGCAAACTTCCCTTCCAAGGGTCTCTGAGAATGTACCAACTAACTTACTTCTGCATAAAGCTCATCAGCTGGTAAGTGTTGCAAGATCCGCTCTCTCAAGTCAGTGCAAGTAGTCACAGATGAAAGTTCATGGCACCTTCTTCTTAAGGCATTTGCAACCACAATCTCCTTTCCCTTGATGTAATGAACATCAAAATCATACTCACACAGGAACTCCATCCACCTTCTTTGCCTAGCATTAAGGTTCAACTGAGAAAATATGTACTACAAGCTCTGGTGATCGAAATGAAGCTCAAATCTATGACCCAGAAGGAAATGTCGCCATCTCACCAAGGCATGAACCACTGCCGCTAGTTCTAGGTCATGAGTAGGATAATTGAGTTCATGAGTCTTCAACTTCCTAGACTCAAAGGAAATAGGCTGTCCTTCCTGCATAAGGACTGCTCCTAAACCATCTAAAGATGCATCGATGCACACCACAAAATCTGCAATAGGATTTGGTACTGCAAGAATTGGTGCACTCGTGAGGGCTCTCTTGAGCTCTTCAAAGGCTCTACCACACTTCTCTGTCCACTCGTATTTCTTCCCCTTTCTCTAAAGAGGAGTGATGGGGTGTGCCAATCTAGAGAATCCTAAAATGAAGCGTCGATAATAACCTGCTAGCCCCATAAAGCTCCTCACTTCGGTAACACTGGTGGGTTCTGGCCAATCCATGATAGCCCTGATCTTTGATTGGTCTACTGAGACACCATCACCCGATATAACATGACCCAAATAATGTATCTTGGGTCTGAAGAATGCACACTTCGACAAGCTGCCAAACAACTGATTCTCTCTCAGCCTCTGCAATACCTGTCTCAAGTGCTCTTCATGCTCTCTCTCATCATGAGAATAAATCAGAATGTCATCAAGAAACACAACCACAAACTTATCCAAAAAGGTACGAAATACTCCATTCATGAGGCTCATGAATACAGCTGGAGCATTCGTAAGGCCGAAAGGTACCACGGTGAACTCGTAGTGGCCATACCTAGTACGAAAAGCTGTCTTGGGGATATCACTATCCACAATCCTCAACTGATGGTAACCCGACTTTAGGTCAATCTTTGAAAATACTCGAGCACCCTGCAACTGGTCAAAGAGATCATCGATTCTGGGAAGAGGATATCGATTCTTGATGGTCACCTTGTTCAATTGTCGATAATCAATACACAACCTAAGTGATCCATCCTTCTTCTTGACAAAAATTATCGGTGCACCCCAAGGTGACACACTAGGTCGAATATGCCCCTTCTCCAAGAGTTCCTCCAACTGAGCCTTTAGCTCACTAAGCTCATGAGTAGTCATCCTATATGGTGCTCTCGAAACTGGCTCAGCTCCTGGTACTAGGTCTATGTGGAAATCCACTGCTCGCGGTGGAGGCATACCAGGAAGCTCTAAAGGAAACACATCTGCAAAATCCTGAAGGATTGGAAAATCATCAAGGGATGGCTCCCTTTCTGAATCTTCCTCTTGGTCACTGATAGTGATAGCAAATAACTGACAACCCTTTCGCATGCACCATCCAAGCTGCATAGCAGAAATCATACAAAGGGACACTGGCCTCTTCACTTCGAAGATCTCCCTAGAGATACCATCATCATCCACACATTCCACCCTCTTCTGTCGACAATCCAGCTTGGCGTTGTGGGCACAAAGCCAATCCATGCCAAGGAAAACATCATAAGAACCTAGAGGGATAATGTGTAGGTCAGTCCTAGTGGACATGTCTCCAATCTGCATCTGACAACTCCGCACCATGGAACTAACTGACACTCTGGCTCCTGAGGCTAACTCTACCTCCCAACTAACATCCTGTCTAACTGCCACTAGCCCGCAACGCTCCACCACAAATGGAGATATAAAAGAGTCAGTAGCTCCGGAATCAAATAAAATTGCAACCATATGGCCCTGTATAATACCTGTAGCCTCGATAACTGTGGCTTGATGCTCAGCCTGGTGGTTGTCAACCGCTACAAAAACTCTATGGGATCTACCCATGTCACCAACTGTCGGCTCTGAAAAAGCCCTGCTCTAACCACTGGATGCCTATCCCTGCGGACACTCCCTAGCTATATGACCCATGCCACCACAAGTGTAGCATGGTCCGCGAGTATAAGATCGTGCACCTTGTGACCCAGACTGCTGTGGACCTCCTGATCTGCTAGATCCACTGAATCCTCCCCTAGAAGACTGCTGAGTCTTCACTGACAGAGACTGTGGGACCTGTACTTTCTGCTCCTGCCTAGGACCCTGTGACTGCCACTGCTTGGGCTTAGAGCCCTGATAATCATGAGAAGGTTTCTGCTACTGCTACTGAGGTTTTGGCTGCTGAGACTGCTAGCCCCTAGAGGACCCTGTTATATAGTTCTGATTCCCTTTCCAAGGGGGTTTCTGCTAGAAGGAGTTTCGGTTCTGAGGCCGATCCCGTGACTCCTGCCTACCTCGAGTATCCTCAGCAACTAGTGCTATCTCCACTGCCTGTCTAAAGGTGGTAGGGAAGGCCATCCTAGCTGGGCCCTGAAGAGAGAAATTCAGACCCATGATAAAGCGATGCACCCGTAGTTTTCTCGTCCTTCATGTATTCCACATAGGGAAGGAGCTCGAGAAACCTACTCTCATACTGAGCCACTGTAAGGCCTCTCTGATAAAGAGAATGGAACTCCTCTATCTGCTTCTGCCAGAAATGCTCTGACAAGTACCTCTCGCGAAATCTTTCTAAGAAAGATTCCCATGTGAGGGTGTCCATCCTCACTCCACCAATGATCTCCTCCTGATGCCACCAGTTGGAGGTATCCCCTCTCAACTGATGAACTGTTAGTTGTGCTTTTAGATTACTCCCATAAGGGCATAACCCAAAGCACCACTGTAAGCTCTACAACCATGCCTCTACTACTGAACCCTCAGTGGTACCGGTAAACAATGGTGGTCCAAGTCGAATCAATTCCCTGATGTCATCTCCTACATGTCTAGGAGGTCTGTCAAAAGGGGGTCCTCTCTGGTGTATGGACTCTTCCTCATGTTCACCCTGACCCTCTAATTGTCTCGGTGGGGGACTTCTAGTCCTCTCTCTGACTCTGGGCCCGCCTCCTCCGGGTCCCTCTGCTTCCACTACTGGAATCTGCTGGATTGGCTGAACTATAGGTACCACTCTCTGCTGAACTACACCGATCAAAGTCTGTAGTGCATCAATAATGTCCTAATTTGGGTTCGGTGGTGGTGGGAGGTGGTGGTGGTGGAGTTGGTGGTGGAGGTGGTGGTGGTCCACCCTCCTGTCCCACTCTACCACCCCCAGTCTTATGACCTCTGCCTCACCGGTTGCGAGTAACAGGCGGCATCTACACAATTAAAAGTTTGAGTTAAGTTTAGGAAGCATAATGGTTTAAGGTTCCTAGTGTTGAAACTAGGCTCTGATACCAAAATTTCATGCCCAGACTACGAGGGAAAAAAGACACACAATTTTTAAATAATAATTAATAATTAAACATGCTCTACGTTTTATATGATTGAGATAAGAGTTTTAGCACAGGTTCTCTACATTACGTCTTAAGATTATAACATGAGAATGATCACATCGTTAAGATTTTGAAAACCTTTGTTACAAGATTGATATTGACGAAAATTATGTCATTACATTAACTTACAACAATATGCGAAAATAATTTAAAGACAATGAAATGTATTCAAGTTTAGATTCATTGGAAATATATAATCAAAATCAACTATTTTAACATATTAATAAACCATCAAAATCTTACTAAATTTTAATTTAATGAAACAAAAACTAGCTAGATATGAATTAATAATACATTTACATTTAGACTAGTTAAAAATCATTATAGTATAGAGCTAAAGTTATACTAATGTAATTGATGGTAGGACTTAACTTTTCAATTTAAATACAATTTAAAAACTATTAATTTAAACAGGAAATTAAACTAGCATTACTAAAGCAATATATATATATATATATATATATATATATATATATATATAATTTAAACAATATACTTTATTCAATTTACACTTTAAACTAATAAAAACTAAAGACTAGATGCTAACTCCACTTACTAAAATATAGCCTAATAATTATAATACTAAACAAATAAACTCACTAACATATTTAACATTTAACTAAAACCCAAACTAAATTAACAAACTAACCACTAAACAACTAATCTATCCTAACTAATATCTAAACTAACCCTTAACATCCTAACATAATAATAACACATCTAATAAAACTTAAAAAAATAAATAAAACTAACTAAACAAACTTAATACTAACCTAATACCTAAAACCACCTACCCCCTAAACGCCTGCCCCCCCCCCCCCCCCCCCCCCCCACTGCCTAGCCCTGCGCTTTCCCAAATGCAGAGAGATACATACATACATCTCACAGCACAATACATGAATTACAAACAACAAGGTTTCCAAAAATTAGCACATAGAGATCAATTTTGTTCCTCTGTCGGTTTCCTCAACTAAAATATCTGCACACTCATTGCACACATCAGTAGTCCCAAAAATCACATGTACATATATACGTATCAGAAATTTACATAAATTGAAACATACATAAATCAGGTTTCTTGCATCCGACTTATATCCTTAATCATAAAGATTCCAACTCAATGTGTTAATCCTACATTTTACTAATTTCGTCAACATACATATACATGAACATTAAATGACAATCATCAAATATATCTGCAAATGACATCACACAACATGAAATAATAAAATATGTTCTAAGCATCAGTTACTGTCTCGACATCTCGAGTCGTGAATAACAAAATAAGGGTAATGTATCACTATGCTACGATGGGTCAGGGCGAGGCCTCACACACACACACACACACACACACACACACACACATATATATATAATGATACCCACATATATAAATAAATAAATAAATTTATCTATTTATATATATCTATATACCCACATGAGTATATATCTAAATAATGAAAAAATGCATATTTATATTTATAAATACATATGCATGCATATATATTAGAAAATACAATTATAAAACAAAAGTATAAGCAAGAATATATATATATATATATATATATATATATATATATATATATATATATATATATATATATATATATATATATATATATATATATATATAGGCAACTAAATACCAAGAAGAAAACAACATAAGCAGGAAATTGATAAGACAGAAGAGGAAGAAAAGGAATAGAGAAGTGAAAAAATGAACCTGAATGGACAACAAGAGCAATCAAGAAGCAAGGATCGGGCGAGCAAGGCTGTGAGAGAGGGAGAGAGGGGGGGAGAGGGGGAGGAGGAGGAGGAGGAGGAGAGAGAGAGAGAGAGATCAGCACAAACCCAGGAAGGAGATCACCAAGAGAAACCAAGGAGAAAGGGAGAGCAAAAATGAGAGGGGGGGGGGGGGGGGTGGGTGGGGAAGAGGGGGAACACCACTGCGACAAAAAACAAAAGAAAGAGCACAAAGGAGAACCACTAGAGAATCAAGGATGGAGGGGTCCACCAAGCATGCCAGAATGGGGGTTGCCAAGAGAATCGAGCAAGGGGTGCCACGTATGGTTGATGGACCATCCATCATCACGGTTAAGGTTAATGGGATGGAAGGTAATGGCAATGGCTTCTTTTATTTTTTTGTAATTCCAATAGTCTTAGATATTCTTTTGGACATTGTAATGATCATCTCTGTATTAACATGACATGGCTCATCAATGAAGGTTGGAGAACAATGAGGGGGAATAAGTTGGACACAAAAAGAGCCTCATCATGACTTACAATCAAAAGTGGGCAGTTATCAAGTGAAAGCATAAGTTTATTATTTCCTTTAAAATTGTTGCTCCAAATTACAAACAATAGATGCATTTCCCCTCACAAACTCATTTTTGACCAATCAGTTGGTTATTTTTGATCTATCAAAATACATTTAGGCTCTTTTGGCACTCCTCTTTCTAGACATTTTACGCTTCACTACAAGGCCTTATATATTTCAAGTACATACATAATTTTGTTAAACAAATTAGTAATATTTATTCTTGCATATACATAGATTTTTATGTATATTTAGTAATAAAATTTACACAGATTAGTAGTAGTAGTAGTAATAGTACTAACTATACCATACTATACCATATAGAGGAAGACTATACTATGATCATAAATAATAACTAGGCCTATTCATGCTCATCATATGATCACATAGTAGAGAATCCAAATAATCATTTATTGATCTTAACAATAGCCCCACAAACTCATTTTTGTTCCCCTGTGACCTAATTTTGAATTCACTTACTTTATACCATTACTGACAATACAATACAATACAATACAAAAATCTTTGATTTACTATTAGTTGATATATATAAGCATGAACTCTTGTGTGGCATATGAACAACAAAAAGGAATTATTTACAATCATAGTATAGTTTATCTTTGCATAGTATAGTATGATATAGTTAGTACTATTACTATTACTACCAAGTACTATTACTATTACTACCATTACTACTGATTGACCTAGCCTCTTGTTGTTCCTACTAGCCACTTGCACTACATTGTATATGCCACTAAACCGTGAGTGACATGGGAAACTAACCTATACTAAACTTAAAACATGTCCAAGTAATAGACCAATGATTTATTATAACTACAAAATTACTAAATACATATCCCTTTTTGTAGATCTCTACATCTTTACAACCAAAGACAAATTTAATAATTGTTGGGTTTAAGTATTTTTAAAGCATGGTTAATTTAAGCCACATACATTGGACTACATCTTTAGTGTATAATGATTTTCACAAACAAATTAGGCATGCACACAAGTAATATCTTAGGGACACTACATAGGTTTTCAATTATTCATCTTCAAATTTTGTCTTTGCAACTACAATAATTCTCCTTCAATGTATTCTTGAGATCACCTTATATCTTTTCTCCAACTACCTTTAAATTTTCTCAAAAAAAATCTTTTTTATGCCTCTTAATATTCTAAGTTATAAGAGTAGGCATAAGTAGAGTTAAACCATCACCAAAAACACAAATCATAATACAAGAGGTAGTGATCACCAATGTTATTTATAAAAGAAACTATGAGTAATGATGGATGCATCATGAAGAATGTCAATAAACACAAAACTCTTGATAGTGACCCTTTCTATGCTCAAGAAATGATTAAAAAAACTATTACAACTAAAAGAAATAATTATAATTAGAAGTAATTAGGATTGACATTAAGTTTAGCATATTTTTACCTATACATATTATAGTTGAACCACACCCATAGGCATATGGGAGATATCCATAGTGTACAATCACAGGTGTCACATGGAAATTACTAGTTTGTGTTTCATAAGAATGAAGCAATGTAGCAATATTGTTCAAATGGGATGGAAAAGAATTTAGGCTAAAGATACTTGGTTTTCTTATGAAGGATCTCAAACTTCCAATTGGGTGTCAATCTTATGATCATTACATTAGTTACAAGTAAATGCATATGCCCTTGAAATCAAATCACCTTTAAACTTTCAACAAGTCTATTTTTTTTTGCATCAGTATCTCTTCTTCTTGGATGATGGCTAGATGATGTAGCTAGGAAAAATCCATTATGTTCTCTTAAAAGACATTCTACATTAACAAGTCTAACATTACATATTTGAAAAACCATCAAAGTTCAAATTGCAAAATCTTTGACAAACCATCAAAGTTCAAATAGAAGACAATACTTCAATTGGTAGAAAACACTATCCTTGTAAAGGAGACTATTAAGGGTTTTCACCTTTAGTTCTTTAATTTTCTTATAATGATATCACAATAGTTATAATAGTAGATCCAGGTCTTTGTACAACAAAGTAATCAACAGGTAGAGGGTTTAGTTATATAGGGAGTAATCTCTTAGATTATTTGTTGCTAGAGTAGGTTAATTTCTTAATCACATTATTTGATTGTATTGTCATGAGTGTGACTGCAGTGAGTTGTACACTTAACTAAGAGCTTTACTAACCTTTTTTGGATCTCTATAAGGTTTTTCTTCCTACAACTTCCTATTGTATACTGACACATGTTGATATTAATATAACTTTTTCCTCAATTAGATTCATAGTGCACTTGTATATTTAAAGAGCACATATTCTAATTTTAATCACGATGCATGTAAAGTCTCCTTTAAAAAATTATTTCAATGTAATTTATATCTTTTTAGATTTTAATAAGATAGTTTCAGGCTTGAGAATTCATTATTCTGTATTTGATGTTCCATTTTCACCACTATTGATATATCAGTCAAGTTTGTTATTAGTGACACACACTTATTTAGATTGTATATAGCTACTGAGCTTATTGTACAATTATCAGTATTTGCCAAGCATTTTAGTTGTTGCCAAGTTCTATAGTTGCTACCAAGTCCTTTGGACAAATCTCAATGGTTACTGAGCAGTCACAACTATAGTAAAGATTAGTAGTGTAAACTGTGCATCTCAATGTATGTTGAGTTTACCAATACAAACCAAGTTGTGCAATGTTCATCGAGTTCATAGTGTATGTGATCCAAGTCTAGTGTTAACCAAGCCACTTAATGGAAACCAAGACACTCATTTATACCAATCTCAAAGTGACGGTGTTTACCAAGTCATACAATGTAAACCAAGAGACTCAGTTTATATGACAAGTTTCACAATATCTACTGAGTCACCAGTGTAGATTGAGTTCAAGACTACTTGGAACTGATTAGTATGGACCGAGCTTCTACATCTATTGAGTGTGTGACGATGTCAAGCATTGATAGTGGATGTTGAGTATTAGAACCTCACTGAGTCAGTCTTTAGAACTTGAGTGTCTTCATGTGGGCTGACTTTGTAGTATTTGTGTTAAGTCGTATTGTGGCTGACTTTGTAATTTATATAATTGGACTGATATATATATATATATGTGTGTGTATGTATGTATGTGTGTATGTATGTATGTATGTATGTATGTAATGAATTGTATCATATCCAAAAATGAGTAAGGAATGTGAATGTGAATGCAATGTAAGTGAATATAATTAGAGAAGAGCATAAAGAGCAAATTAAAAAGGCTACAATATTATAAGGAGCAGCAAAGTCATATCTATCATAGCAAGGTGATTTGTACTTAAAGGAATCTCATTAAGAAAACCAAGTTGCAGATTAGAGATCATCTACTATTTCATCCTAACAGGTGAATTAGTCGAATACTTTAACAAGGTAGGCCTAATAATCTTTTGTAAATCTCTTTATTGAGTGCATACTTAATTGTATGTTTGTAGATCCTTTCACAAGGTGGACCTAGTAGTCCTTATTGCTCCTAATAGGGTAGATCATTAGAAGTGATCAATGTAAGCTTTAACAGGCTAACTTTATACTGCAATACTAAAGTTTGTGGGTATCATCCCCACCCTAGTTTTACTTTCTATTTGCAAGGTTTTTGGGTCAAAAAATCTTTGTGTCATAGTGTTATGAATGATTTCATGTTTTTAGTTTCTTATGTATGCAATTAGATTAGATTATATGTGATGGATTAAATGATAATTGGATTGTTGGATTAAGAGTTGAAATTGTTGAAGTTCTAGAAGTTATTGATTCACTCCTCCCCTCTCAATAACTTAGCATAGTCTTGAATATTTCTAACAATTGGTATTAGAGCTTTGTGGTTCTTAAGATAAAATTTTAATAGCTTGAGAAAAGATCAAGGCCATGGAGATATTTAGACTTGATAAAGCTATTGATAATGAGAAGCTAGATTTGGAAATGGCCATTGCCCAACTCAAGAAAGAAAAGGAGAAACTCTCTCAATCCCTAAAAAGAAGAAAAGAACTTACAATTCAAATGAATGATCATCTCTACATTGAAGAAAGAATTGAAGACCTTCATTCAGGAAATTCAGATGAAGCCAATGAAGTAATCAAAGAACTCCTAGAAAAGAATGGTTCCCTACAAGAAGAAGTAAGAAAGCTTAAAAGAGAGCAAGAATTTCAAGTAGTAAGGTTATGTGAAGTCATGGAGTAGAAGAAGAAGATAAAAGAGGAAATAGATGGAAGGAACAATGAAATCCAGAACCAATCCCTTCAGCATGTAGACCTTATTGATCAGCTCTCCAATGCAAATAAGGAAATCATGAGCCTAAGATTTGAAAATGAAAGAATGAGAAATGATCTAAATTTTGAAAGGAAAATCAATGAAAGATTGCAAAATGATTTGAACTATGAAAGGAAAATCAATGAAAGAATGATGAAATCCCAAGTAGACATGAATCAATTGAATGAGAAAAATCTCTATAGAAAAAAAGGAAAAGTAGGAATTGGATATAAAGAAGAAGGAGAATCATCCAAGAAATGAGCTAAAAAGAAACAAAGACCTACTTGCAATCACTGTGGTAAGATAGGTCATACATCAAACAAATGTTGGAACAATAGAAAAGAAAAATTCAATGGAATGTGCTACAATTGCAATCAACATGGTCATAAGGCTAATGAATGCAAAGAGAAACCAAAATTTGAAGGCAAATGTCACAAATCCAAGAAACAAGGACACAAGTCATCTGAATGCCAAACCAAGATATTAAATCCAACAAAGCAAATTATGAATGCAATATTTGGTTGAGACTACAACACCTAGTGTGGATGTCATTATTGTGGAGAATTTGGTACATTGGTATAAATTTTGTAAAGCATCACTTAAGAAAAAGAGATACTACTAAAAGATGTTTTATTTATACATAACTTGGGAATCTTACTAAGAATCGCATGAATACTGGTGGAATTGAAGATGAGAAAAAGGAAAAAGCTGATAACATCCAAAAATAGATGAGGCAACAATGGGTTCCTAAGTCTACTAAGGATACAAGCCCAAGAAATGATGATCAAGTCACTCAAGAATTGGGTGACTCCACCATTTCTACTTAAGTTCTCAAAGGAGAAACTAGAACTATGCTATCAAAGAAGACATCCAAAATAGTTCCAGATTAAGAGAACAAAATGATCCAAATCAATATTCAGGATACAAAGGGATCACCAAGTACAAGTGTCTACCAAGTTATCTTCTCTACTGAGTGAGGTTGGGTCACAAACTCTACCGAGCAAGGTTGAGAGTAATGAAGATGCATATGGTTACCAAATCATGAAGACTTTGCCAAGTGTTCAATGCAAAGTAGTGGATGACAGTTTGTCAACATGATGTTAGTTGATCTACCTTTTGTACTGAGCATTTATGGAAAAATTTTAACCAAAGGCATGAAATTGAAGTCATTTCTTATCATGAAATTTTGAGTGCTATTGTGAAGTGCGATCATTAGAGCTTCCAAGCAATTTTAGCGAATTTCCAGTGAAAGTTTTTGAATTATCTCAAACCCTATTGAGTGAAGATGGTATCCAATAGCAGCAAGGTTAAGCGAGGATCTGACATGTTAGTTCATGGAGTAGAATCGGAGGCACCAGATTTCAAGCTCACTCCTGCAATCATTGAAACCCTAGATCCAAGTGGAGCACAATCGCAAATCCCTCCAAAGGTACTTTTGTTCAATGATATTTGCACTCATTTCAAATGTGTTATTCAAGAAATTAGTACATTAGAAATGGATGATGCCCTAGGCCAACTATGTGTAAATGGTGTTTTGAAACCTGAGCACCAACACCTAGAAACCAAAGGTTTAACTCACATCCCTCACATGCCCCATGAATTTCAAGTTAAATGGATTAGGTTTATCCTTAGTTGGGTGCATAATGGATAGTTATGGTTGGATCAACCAATGCTGATCACAAAGAAGATGATTCATCGAATCAGTGGTCTCCCAATGCTACCCAAAGCCAAAATGACAAAAACCCTAGGTCATGCAGAACTTGAAAAGAAAACCCTAGCAAAATGGGATGGTAGAGGAATGAAAATTAGCAGTGTTTTAGATATGGAATTGAAGTTTGGTATTCACACCATTGCACATAAGATATATAGCTCTAGCAGGTTGAATAGTGTGTCATGTGATATTGTGGACTTGGCATACAAGGTGGTAAAGAATAATTTATCTTTTGACCTTGCCGGGCTATTATTGAAACAGTTCAACAAAAATATGGAGAGAATAAGGACATCAAAGAATAACCTATGTAAGTTTGGTTCCTTTTTAACATGTCTATTCTTTTATGTTCAGAAATTCTTCCCTTCAAAAGGCACTGTTGTTTGGAGAAAAGATGTGCCTATGTTATATCAGATAAATGAATTTAATGTTGAAATGGGTGAAAACTATAATAGTATTATGGACAATTATTTTGATACATTTAAGGAGAAAATGAAAAATAGATACTGAATCCCCAAGAAACTAGTTGAAGATTATAAGGATGATGTATGTTTCATGGTGGATTGTGAAAAAGTTTACATTTAGGTAGTTAAGCCTAGAATTGTGTTGGTAAAGCTTCTTGGTTATGAGGTTGATATTGATGAAACTAAAGATATCATTGAAGCTCTTGTGAATGATCTAGTTGATCCTAAAGCAGCATATTTTGGCACATATGATGAAGCAAAAGCCAAGATTGAACTTGAAATGAAGCTTCCTCAGGCAGTAAATAAATGAAAGAAGAGAAATGCAAAATTGAAAACTAGTTCTACACTTTTGTTAGCTGAAGGTAAATGTGAGGATGAGGAAGCAGAGGATGAGGAAAAATATAAGGAAGAAGAGCCATTAAGGAAGAAAGGCAAGGTGATTATCACCAAGCCACAAAAGCCATCCACTATAGTATTCACAAGAAGATCTTCAAGGAAGAAATCTGACAAGGAAGGAAGAGTCGTTGTATTCTCAAAACCTCCACCCACCTTCTAAGATAGATTAAAAGATCTGGAATTAGGAGCCAGAATAACAAATTTTAAATCATTAAGGTATGAAATTAGGATAGCAAAGGAGCAGAAGTAGATAGAAGATTTGATGATGGATAAGATGGGAAAATGGAAATACTCACCTAACTAGCTTGCTTCTCAAATTCCTAATGATTTGTTGGAAAAGATAAAGCCAAGATAGGAATTTTCTATGAAAACTATGAAATACATATATGGAAAAACCTTGAGGTAGCTATAAGCCAACATATTAGATGTAGAGGTAAAAGAGTCACTAAAGAAAAATGAACAAAAATTGACTCTAAAGTTTAATACCTATTTGATTTTGATGAAAGATATTGAACATGTTGTAAACAATGTAACAAACACTTGGAAGAATATATATCTATTACACAAACCAAGTGATTTTCTAGTTGATGTTAAAGATGATGATGATGAAGAGGACAAGGACAAAGATGAAGAAGAAAATATTGAAGAAGCAACTCATTTTGACAATGAAGAAGATGAAGAGGATCAAGGACAAGAGGCTACTGAGGAAGCAAAGCAAGATGATGAGGAAACTAGCTGCAGCAATTATTGCCTCACTTCCTCACTCTCCAAGAAAACCAATGACAACATCAAGCACAAAGGTAGCCCCAGTAAGTTTGACTATGACCACCAGTACCAATCTAAACATCCAATCACTCTTTGCTCCTACTCAGCTTAACACATCATTGACAAAAGTGACCTCCACTTCATCTACTAAGCTGCAGACTCTTCCTTCATCAACCGAGTTGGCTACTTCAGTTTTGAGCGCACCAATTTTGAGTACTTTAGTTTTGAGCACATCAATTTTGGATTCTTTAGGTATTTCTATAAATATTCCTTCAATAAGCACAGTATCAATTTTTACAGCAAGTCCTAGCATGTATACTATTATTTCTATTTTGGGTACAAAAGAAATAAGTGTAAGGATAGTTAAGCCCAAGGTTCAACCGAGCACAAAATTTTTGGGAAAAGGAAAAGAGCTAGAGGAAGAAATTGATCTAGATGAGGAAATTGTAATCCCAAATTGGGATATTTCCAAGCTTACTCTAGACCAAATGCATTCATTTGGTGAACTCCTCTAGAACAAGGATAAATAGAAAAGACTAAGAGAGGAGAGAGATAAGAAATTTAAAATCATTGAAAATGCAAAGAACATTTTGGTAGAGGCCATAGGTATTGAAGTTGATTCTTCTCAACCAATTTTTCTTTAGATAGCAAAGGCAGTACAAAAATTTCATGAAGATACTGAGGGACAAGATAAGCTAGTGCAAAAGATAAAAAGAAGTTTGATAATAAAGTGTTGGAGCACATTGCTCAACATATAGCTATTTAACAAGTAGAACTTTCTACAATTTTAGGAAATTTAGAAACATCTTGTACAAATGTGTCATCTCTTTTTGGAAAGCTATGTAATATTTCTAAGTTTACTAAGGAAATAAAGGACAAATTGTCCAAAATAGATGAAGATTTGAAGGCTAGTGCTTAGCAGCTATAACTTGACCCTAGTGCAAGCTCTGCACATTTCAAGAAAATAAGATTTTTGTCAGATATGCAAGAAGAATTGCTCAAAGAAGAAGCAAGGGTTAGATCCACATTTATAGATATAAAAAATATGATTCTTCCCATCATGGATGCACTGTAGAAACATATTGTACATTCAAAAACTCTCATCCATGACAATAGCTTCTCCATTGTGGACCATATGATAGAATTGTCAACAGAAGTCCAAATTGCACTTCACACATGTAAGGTCCTGCAAGATAACTAGGATAAAACCATGGCAATCATTCTCAAGGTACATTCAAAATTTTTATCTCATTTTGGTGTTACTATGTAAATAAATAGAATAAATCTTTGGCAATAGTTTCAAAAAGGGGGAGAAAGACATATGTTATGGGGGAGAGAATGCAATAAGTTGAAAAATCGATGGGGGAGTAAGATATGTACAGAAAGATATGTTGTATATAACAAAAAGATGTATAATATAATGTATGGAAGAACCTTACCATATACAAATATATACCTTACAAAATCAATTTTGAAAAATTTCAAAAATAGTATACTCTAATGAGCTACTATCACAAGGTGATGGATAAAAGGTATTTAGGAAACTTTTTGAAATCAATTTTGGTTGATAAGTGTTTTTGTCACTAATGCCAAAGGGGGAGATTGTTGACATATCAGTCAATTTTGTTATTAGTGACACACACTTATTTAGATTGTATATAGCTACCAAGCATATTGTATAGCTATCAATGTTTTCCAAGCATTTCAGTTGTTGTCGAGTTCTACAGTTGCTACCAAGTCCTTTCAATAAATCTCAGTGGTCACTGAGCAGTCATAGTTACAGTGAAGATCAGCAATGTAAATTGTGTATCTTAGTGTATGCCAAGTTTACCAGTGCAAACCAAGTTGTGCAGTGTTCACCAAGTTTGCAATGTATGTGATGTGAGTCTAGTGTTAACCAAGCCACTTAGTGGAACCAAGAGACTGAGTTTATACCAAGCTCGAAGTTATAGTGTTTATCGAGTCATACAATGTAAACCAAGAGACTCAATTTATATGACGAGTTTCACAATATCTACCGAGTCACCAGTGCAGACTGAGTTCAAGACTACTTGGAAGTGATCAGTATGGACTGAGCTTCTAGGTCTACCGAGTGCATGATGATGTCAAGCATTGATAGTGGATGTCGAGTATCAAAACCTCACCAAGTCAGTGTTTAGAACTTGAGTGTCTTCATGTGGGTCGACTTTGTAATATTTGTGTTAACTTCTATTGTGGCTGACTTTGTAATTTGTGTAATTAGATTGGTACATATATAATGAGTTGTACCATATCCAAAAATGAGTAAGGAATGTGATTTTTTATGCAATGTAAGCGAATATAATCAAAGAAGAGAAGAAAGAGCTACTTACAAAGGCTACAATAGTATAAGGAGCAGCAAAGTCATATCTATCATAGCAAGGTGATTTTTACTTAAAGGAATCTCATTAAGCAAGCCAAGTTGCAAATTAGAGATCATCTACTATTTCATCCTAATAGGTGGATCAATCAAATCCTTTAACAATGTAGACCTAACAATATTTTGTAAATCTCTTTACCGAGTGCATACTTAAGTTTAGAGATCATCTACTATTTCATCCTAATAGGTGGATCAATCAAATCCTTTAACAATGTAGACCTAACAGTCTTTTGTAAATCTCTTTACTGAGTGCATACTTAATTGTATGTTTGTAAATCCTTTCACAAGGTGGACCTAGCAGTCCTTATTGCTCCTAATAGGGTAGATCATCAAAAGTGATCAATGTAAGCTTTAACAAGCTAACTTTATACTGCAGTACTAAAGTTTGTAGGTGTCATCCCCACCCAAATTTTACTTTCAATTTGGAAGGTTTTTGGGTCACCAAATCTTTGTGTCACAGTGTTATGAATGCTTTCATGTTTTTAGTTTCTTATGCATGCAATTAGATCAAATTATATGTGATGGATTAATTACTAATTGGATTGTTGGATTAAGATTTGAAATTTTTGAAGTTCTAGAAGTTACTAATTTACCCCTTCCCTCTCAGTAACTTAGCATAGTCTTGAATATTTCCAACGACCAGTACGTGTTCGTGGGTTATGGTAGCCATATATTATTGTTTTGATTGAATTTTTTATGTTTCAAGATTCCTAAGTTTAGGACTAGATTATCTGGATGCAAAATTTTCTTATGATGGTCTAAAAATTAATACTCTTTACATGACAAAATGTTTTGCTTGGTCAAATTTGCCATTCTATATTGGGCATCCTTCATTTTATCTTCCTTTGTTATTTGTTAGGAGATTTTATGAGGTAAATATTTTTCAATCTGCTCTTTCTTTATATGCACTTGATCTATTAAAATTTTCTTCCCTTGTTTTCAGGGTGTTGGTTCAATGTGATATTAGCTTAAATGCCTTTGATAGTTTTTTTTTCAAGGAAATTTTAGAATTCTTATTTTCTCCTTCCTTATATAGGATAGAAAAATGTTATGTGCTCTTCATAGATAGCTCAATATTAGTTCATTGATTGTATTTACATCCTTAAACATCTTTTTGATCACATAGATTGATTGGTGTCACAAGTGAGTTTCTTCTTCCTCCATGGAGTTCGTAGAAAAAATAGAGTAAGGTCAAATTTTGGAGTTTTGAGCCATGTGCCTATGTTTGTTTGAACTCAAAGTATTGGTAATGTGTGTATTAATGTTCCCTTTTCCCTTGTATTTTCTCTAAGCCACAAATTCCAAGGAGAAAAAGAAGTAGAATATATTCACGTACATGGTTGAGATCTTGCAACATTTGAGGGAGTCATTGAAATAGTTATCTCTTTTGGCCATTACATGGCCCTTTTCCATCAATATGAGGTGATGTTCCTAGTGAGTAATCTTATAGTTGTTTCCCTCTTCCATTGCCAACCTTATCATGCTCCTTATGATTAGAGTTCCTTAATATAATAGTCAACCAAGTTATAGGTTTGAGGAAACTGCAATAAAGTATCCAAAGAATCTTTCCCTTCTAAGCACATGGGTGGGATATGCCTTGCACACACTTAAACCTCATGGGATAAATATTCATCACCATGAGGTCATTTTCTTAGAAGAGGACCTTGTAATGGTGTCAACCTCATTTCGCCCTATTATTTTTACCATTATTGATGACAACAAATGCATAGAGTTACACATTATTGCATGTATTCTTCAAATATAAGATGACATAATAATATCATATACATATACATTATTCATAAACAAGAAATTATTCATATGCATCATATTATAGGAGTTGATACTTCATACCAATCTATACATATAATATTCAGATTCTATATAGCTGAGTAAGATTAGTGTAATTTAGATCTGATTGATTTGATGTTATATAATTGTTGATGCTTATTGATGTCCATATTGCATTTCTCACTTGATTTTTGTTGACTTATTGATTGATTAAATCAATTCATTTTATTTAAAGATTCAAGTTATTGGTGATTAATGATTAAGTAATCATGATTGGATGATTAAAGAGTGATGATAATATGAATGTTAGTTTGATAAGTTAGTGGATGATGATTGAAAGAACATTGATTTGATAAAGTGATGATTAATGTGTTGAGCTATCATTTTTCATGATGCTTAATGGTAGGAATCCTTTCGAACTCCTCTCTTGAAAAGCTAATTTGGGATCAACTCCAAGGTTTTAGGTGATCTTGTGACCTACTAAAATTTACTCAGTTGAAGATAAATGTGAGTGTTCAGAAGGAGGTCTTTGCCAATTTGTTTAATAATTCAAAAAAAAAAATCAATCTACTTGTTGTTTCAAAATTCACCACTAAAGAGATATGTTTTTGGTATTTTATGTTAATGATGAATGGAATCTAATAATACAACTATATGAAATCCTAGTTTAACCAAGGGGTTAGTAAAGAAAATAATGAAGAGAAGATAACAAGAATTTTAAGCAAATAACATGAAAGTAAAATCTTAATGGACATAAACTATGAAACAATGCACTTGCAAGTTAAGCTTTTGAAAATATCAGTGGATAACCAATGAAAATAGGAGCAACACTTGCTTAATTCCACTGATGTAATTAGTAAAGAAAATAATGAAGAGAAGGTAACAAGAAGTTTAAGAAAATAACATGAAAGTAAAATCTTAATGGACATAAACTACAAAAACAATGCATCTGTGAGTTAAGCTTTTAAAAATATCGGTGGATAACCAATGAAAATAGGAGCAACGCTTCCTTAATTCCATTGATGCAATCTTTGATGGGAATTCAGTGACCATAATATGTTTCACTTTTCATCAAATCACAAGGCCACAAAAACTGTGCTCATGCGAGACAAAAAGCTATGCAGGAACAATATGGTGATCTCTTCTCAAACTAAGTACGTCATCAAAATTTTTACAATTGTAGCAAACACCAGAATTAAAATATCTCACAACCAAAATAACATAATAAAATAATTGGCTCAATTACACTGCATGAACACACATCCACAAAATATAATATACTTAGGCAAGAATCACTACACTCCAAATGCGAGCACCAATAGCATATATCATTGCATCAAAATAATGGCAGCATAGAATACATAGCACATTCCTAAATTTATAAGAAACCTTCTCCTCAATTTGTGTTGAGAGTGAGAGATATCTTTATGTAATCATATGCTTCTAAACTAATAAAACAAATCTAATTATGTACAAACTAACTATCCAATTGGTGCTTAGTAGGACTCCATCCATTTTATATCATTAATTGGATGCACGAGCCTTTACATGTCTTAAAACAAAGAAAACATGAGAAAATAAAAAAGAGAAAGCCATCGGCCGATGTAGGAGTATTTGGAAGTTCCAAAAATAGAAGCTTTATCTTTACTAGGCATATATCAGAGTTAAACTATTGTCAGAATGTGTTTCTGATGCATGGAGAGATCTAAATTTAGAACTAGCAATTAACCATCAATGCACCTCTATTTCTTTAAAATCTTCCAGAACACCATTGAAAAAGTGCACCTGGTGCACTTGGCATAGCAGCACACTAGTGCACCTTAGAGGCAAGTTCCAAAATATGTAAAATTTCACTAAGTCTCAAAATTGAAATTTTAGCTTCTAGGTTTTGATACCCTTTACACCAAAGCTATGTTTGGGTATTTTCCCTTGAATTTCTTGATTATCTCAATGACTTGAGCCACATCTAGAAAATCTAAGGCCTCATATTTTTCTTTCACCTTCTACCTGTAGTTACCAACCTCAATATGAGTCTCCGCAAAATCTACTAATTTGACATCCAAATCTAACAACGCCTCTTCCTCCTAAATGCATGCCTAATGTCATCATCATTAGTAGTCTCCTCAAAAGCTTTCCAAAAATTTTCCACTACTACCTCTACCATTATTAATTTCTCTCATGCATTATCCTCAAAAATTTCTAAGCACACATCACTATAATGCTTCTCAACTTCCAAACTTTGTTCTTGGGTTTGATCCTTGAGCCTATGAATCTTTGCATGTAATGTCTCCATTACTTTATTACCATCTGCAATCTTTTCAATCCAATCGTCAATCTTGTCTAACTCCTCATCTGTATATATCTCCATCAGCATCTGATACCTTCGGCCTTTAATTGCCTATAATGTCTACAAATCCTTGCCCCAGGTATGTACTTCATCCATCAGACCAAAATCTTGATTTGAAATGGCTACTAGCCTATCCACATTTTCCTGCATAACGTGTAACAACTTCATATTTCCTTAAATGATCTGTATACCCTTTTCCTCAAAAATTTCTCTCCACTGCTAACAAGCTCTCAAAAATGGATCCAATTGGCCTATACCCCTATCTCTTCTCTTGATTGCCATGTTCAAGGTTTTCTCAGGGTTTGTGTGATCTAGGGGATCAATAACTTTGCTTAGATATCCCTTTAGGATTTCATTTTGTTGCCAAAGTGTTATTAATTATGACCCATCCTATTCCAAGCTCCTAAATACTTCTTTAATCCCTGTTGTAACCATTATTTTAGCAATATCCAAAGTTGGCTTCCTAAGAATAACCTCCTTGATCTAGTAATCTCATGGAGTCAATTCTTCAACATTAGAATGTGGAGGAGGGATAGCTATGTGAGAAAATAGGTCTTGGTTTTGATCATTCATGATAAAGGCTAATGCCCATGCATCTTTTGGGGGTGATTCAAATTTTCTTAAGACTTCAATAAATTCCATCCTATCATCTCCCTCTATGGTGAATTGTTGCTTCTTATTTCTTATTACTTCTTTCCTCATCCACCTTGGGATATGCTCCAATGAAGATTTTCCTTTTGAGGGCAAAGGAGTATGTTTTGCTATGCCTTTTCCTTTATCTCCCCTTTCTAGAGTCATCTCCTTTTGCATGAGACCTATACTGGGAGTCTCTATGTCTATAGAGTCCACAATCCTTACCTTATTGTCTTGGGAAGTTTGCTAAGGTTGTTCACTTATTTTCCCTTCTTCTGACACTTCCTCGGTAGGTGTTTGTTGTGGCTCTTCCACTTGCTCTATTTGGACTTGTTCTACTTCAGTGCTTGGAGGAAGAGGGGTAGCTGATCCTTTATCTATACAGAATGTGATTTGTACTAGGGATGATGGAGCTACCTTGGGTCCTTGTGGTTTGGGTGGCAGTTGACTCCAATCCTCCTATCGAGGTTGATTGGTTGGAGTATCTCTTATCTTATCCCCGACCAATTCGATACCCACGGGCATGAAATCAAAATTTGACATCTAAATACATTATTACTCTCCACATCTTGCTCATCTATCCACTGTTGCATTTCATATTTTGATGTTGTAGTTTGAATGGGTTCATTAAGAACAGATGGAAATGTGATTGTAGAGCTTCTTCTCCTTTTTTACTTTTTAGCTCTTGTGAGTCAAGTCCTCTAGTTCAAAGGTAGATTATAATCTTCATCCTCATAGTCCTCTTCTTCCTCCTCTTCAAGGATTGGTTCATGGATTGATGGAAAAGGAATCACTCTCCTAATGACCTTTTGTCTCCTCTTTATCGAAGTCTTAATCTTTCTTCTCTTAGGCATAGAGGGGGAGGCTTGTACCTCTTATTGTGGTGGAGATGCCTCTTGTACTTTAGTTTCTCCTTCTTCTTGGCCCTATTTAGCTGGTGGCACTTGGGGATCCACTTGAGCTTGTGTAGCTTCAACATTCCCCAGTCCTTGTACATTTTCTTCTCCCTACTATGGAGGTTCCTAAGTTGCTTCTTCTTCTAGCTCTGCCCATTGAGGAGAAGTTCTCTTCCTCTCCCCTTTACCCTTTTGTGCCATGTAATATCCAACTAGTCTATCTAGCTAGTTTACTATCTCAGGTCTCACTAGTGACTGGGCTATAAATGTAGGTACAATGACCTTAGCTCCTCGACCTTTAGTTGGGTGGGCTTGAGCATGGAAGACTATTTTTTGAGGAAATGGATCAAGTTTGAAAGGTCTCTTGATCCAATCCTTTGTCAATTTGATGACATGTCTTGCCCTATGGTTAATGTCCAAGTTCTCTTCTTTGTCAATCTCAACATTCATAATAAGCTAGTCACCAATCTTGTTCCTATTGAACAATGGATCGAGCAGATCCTCCATATCTTGTTGCATAATCTTCAATGGAATCTTCACCTTCAAAGCACTCTCTACCAAATACAAAGTCATTCTACAATAATCCCTCATGCATGTTGTATTCATCCAGTGATCCTCCAACTGCATCCTCATGTTGAAATGTCTTACTAGCTAGATGTTGTACTCTTTCGGTATTATCAAACTAAGGTAGTGGAGAATTGTATTCTTCCAAGGGATTTTGATCCCATTCACTCTCAAAAGATAGAATGTCTTGTCTTCACACCACACTAAAAGGTCCTATGGTAATAGGCCATGTCCAACATATTTTGTGTTGCTTTTTGACTCTGTCATATGTAGACAAGAGTTGTCGAGAAATCTCTAGTAGAATGAGTTTGTCACTAGGAAACCTAGGGAGCTTCTTAGGGTTGATAGTTGTACCCACTACTCTCAAATATGAATATTTAGAACTAGATGTAGTAGGCCCCAACTTTTGATATCTTGGCAGCTGCCTCTTATGACATCCTTTTCACATAATCCCCCTATATGAACTGAATTATTGCAAATATGAAAGCATTACTCATAATCCTATATTCCTTTCTTTGCTCTAAAAGCTTCTTCTTTACCAGTTGAGGATATGCAATGTAAGGCCATGCATTTGCATCCTGCATGTTACCTTCTTATAGAGCCTAGGATAATCCATCATCCTTGAAGATAAAAAGTACACCAAGTATGATGTCATGTAAAAAAAAATTTTATTCCTCGCCATCATCAATTGCTCACCCAAGTTCTTGCTAAGGATAGAGGCCCAATCAATCAATATCTTCATCATCTTGATAGTTTCAATGAAATGGACCATCCATATGTTCAAGTGTCTAGAAGCAAGTAAACCCATGACTCTACTCAAGAGAATGATTGAATATCCCATATCCTCCTTCATATATCCTCTTGTCATGTCAACTTTACCTACTTTTTGTCCTAGGGGAGTCCTCTATATGAGGTATGATCATTGTATGATCTCAGAAGCTTCATTGATGTGTTCCTTGTACCATCTCTTAGCTTGGTGATAGGTCAATATAATAAATTGATCTGCCCTTGGAAGATGGAATACCTTCTCTATATTGTTGGGTTAGA
The DNA here is from genome assembly GCA_028749045.1 of Cupressus sempervirens. Taxonomy (NCBI): domain Eukaryota; kingdom Viridiplantae; phylum Streptophyta; class Pinopsida; order Cupressales; family Cupressaceae; genus Cupressus; species Cupressus sempervirens. The sequence continues at coordinate 559,471,953 of CM053793.1, read as the reverse complement.
GATCCAAGATGATCTCTCTAGTTATTCTCTTGATGACCCTTTCTTTGGGAACATATATCTCCGCTAGTGTCATGACCAATTCTAAGGACTTCATTGAAACGAGATGCAATTTTGCATTAACAATTCCTAATCAGATCAGGGAGGAGATCATGGAAGACCTTTCTATTGGTTTGTTGCATAGTGTCAAGAATGCACCCAAATTTTTGTGACCTAGTTCATTGTCTTAGATCTCTGGGTAATCATCCTCAAATCGTGACTTTGTTGGAATGCCTTAAAACTTCAACACTATGAGTTTTGGAACCATTTTTTCTATAAGGGAGGATGATGAGGAAGCCATTGAATCTACACAAAAATGATGCACATTAGTCTAAAGTCAAAGAAAAATGAATAAATCAAACCCTAAAATTGACACAAGAAAACCATAAAACCTTATTTGCTTGAAAATCACTAGAAAACCTAATTTATACCCCTAGAATGCAAAAAATGGTACACCAGCCACACCTGATAGGTGTGCCTAGTGCGCCTTCTTTATGCAAAGTGTGAGGTGTTGTGCACCTCATGGGGTGTGTTGATGCACAATCTATATTTACTTAAGTTTTGAAAAAAGGCATTTAAGGTGACCAATAGCGCACCTAATTAGGTGCACTACTGCATGCCTTAAATAAAATTTGTTGTATGTTTTTAAAGTTTTTGAGAAAATAAAGGTGCACAATAGTGCACCTACTTAGGTACACTACTGTGCACCCTAATTTTGGAATTTTAACATTGTTTCTGCGTTTATTTGTAGGTAAGGGAGTAGTGGAGGTGCACCTAATGAGGTGTGATGTTGCAATCAGATGCTTGGAGGAAAGAGAAAATGATGGGAAGGAGAAGGGGGCCTTGGGTTTTATAGAGTTAGGAACCACACACACCTTTGGTGCTGTGCAAGTGCACTTCTATACATTACCAAAGGGGGAACACTTTTTTTAGTCAGTACTTTGGTGCACTAGCACACCTAACAAGGTGCACCAGTGCACCTTTTTTCAAAATTGTCTTAATCCCTCCAAAACTTGATTATTAAGATTGGGTTTCTAGGTCGGGACCTAGTCTTGACCAAAAATAATAGACTAAACCCTTAAAAGACTCAGACCCCAGACTAGGGCTCTGAAAAGCCAAAAAAAAAGTAGGGGTCCCCCATTTCTAGTCGAAATGGGGCATGCATTGTGAAAGCCACAACATGATGTGGATTTGATGATTGGATGTTATCTTTCTGAATGATTACTTGGTTGATTGCTTTAGGGATTAACAATTGATGGAAAAAGGATGATGAATGATTATTTTTATAACCTTCTACATGATCAAATGATGGGCATGAACAGGCCTAGGCCTAGCTATTAATTGTGATCATGATCATGCAATATACAATCCAAATAGTTTTAAATTTGTTTTTATCCATAACATAATTGATGGAAAATTGTTGCAACTATCTAATGACATTCCATTGGTTGTACAACATCATTGTCAGCTATGTTGTCGTAAGGCCAAGTCCATCAATGATTAATTCTCACTCAACATCATAAGTGGAGTGACACTTATGTTAGCTCCAGTAGATATTGTAATTGATGATGTTATTAATGTATGTAAAAGAGTCATGTCAGTTGTTATATTCTCATTGATGTCAAAGTCTTAATTGGCTAGATATAATGCCAACTCATGAAAGTACCATATCATTTGATTGATGAAGAGGTTTTGAAGAAAGTATGATGAAGATAGAGTTGATATGTAAGGTTTTCAATGGGTACTTGAATGAGCTCAACAATGATCATGTAATATTGGTTTTTTTAATTTTACAATCATGTATTGTTGTAATATGTTGAAGATTATAAGCTTAACTGTGTCACAAAGTTAATGAAGGGAGACCATATTAAATGAGTGACTATAGTATTGCTCAAGTAATTGCAAAAGGAATGAAGAACATAATGTTGCCCAAGCAAGTTAGTATTAGATAAGTTATGTGTTGCCTAGGTTAATGTAAAATTTTCCAAGTGATATCCAAATGACTAAGTTGAGAAATTGGAATCTGAGGTCAACTTTTGATGGAAATTCAAAAAGTTCAAGAAGGTCTATTGTGAGAGTTAAAGTTTGTTGCAAGATCAACAATGGAGAAAAATTAAGAAGGATTTGATGAAGGAAATTGAACAAGGATAAGAATGGACACAAATTTCTATGAAAATTTATATTTTCTATGTCTAAATTCATTGTATGAAGGAGTTCAATTGTAAACCTAAGATTGATGATTTTGATTAAGTGATAAACGATGGAAGGATCTAGAAGCATTAAAAAATCTATTTAAGGAGAAAATTACAATTTTAGATTGTTGGTTCAAGTTGATGCAAAAATTGGAATCATGATTGAAGGTTGTTGTGGAATGTGAAGTTGTTGAAGGTGAAGAAGAAAAAGTTGAGACAAGTGAGACAAGTCAAGCAGAGAAGATAAGAGAAAGGAGTTTTTGGAAGAAAAAATCAGTCGAGTGAGTAAAAGATAGAGAAAGAGAAAGTTACAAGATCTGATCAAGAAAAGGTAGTTGTTATTCTTACATATCACTTTACATTGTTTATAGTTAAATCATTGTAGTAGAAAATCTCAGAAGCACCGAGTGGACCTTACAAGTTTGTTAAATCCAATATGGTGACATTGATTAGTGGTGTTTGTAAGTCCTTTGAATCATACCACTATTTTTAGTCCTAGACAAAGAGTGATAAGGTCTAGATGATCTTTTGGTGAAATCCTCTAACAAAGTCACTTTAACAAAGTATATGTAACCTTTAAAAAGATAGTCTCCTAATAGAGATCACTTCATAAGAGTAAAAAATTTCGGTTGTTGGTCCTAGGTGGTTTTACCCTTAACATGGTTTTTATTTTCAATATTGGTGTCAAAATTGTGTGAATGTTATTTGTGTTGCAAGTTTATTTAGATGCTATTCAATTTGTTGCAACTCGATAATAACTAAGTTATCACTAGGTAATTATAGGAAATCAAATGACAGTTGGTAATGGAAGGAATAGTTTGGAAAGAAGTTGATTTATGAGTTAAGTTTAATGTTGTATGTGTCTATTGAGTGATTGGATGTATTGAAGATATTACTAGTAATGTTTGTGTTTCTTTGATGGTGATGAAATGTTTGAAGGGACTATGAGATAATTGGACATAACTGATTCACCCCCACCCCCCCAAACCCCCCAATTATATAATAATTTGGTATTAGAGCTCGAAGTGCTTGAAGGAAAAAATTTAAAGGAAATTAAGACAAAGATCAAGATGCATAAAAGAGAGCCACCAAATTTGAACAAGGAGAACTTTTCCTCATGGAAAGATCGAATGAAGTTACATCTTTCAAGCATTGAAGATGATGTCACACATTGGTTGGAAAATGAATATATCACACATTCTATTCCTTTGACTATGGATCAACTAAATGAGGAGAGAAATCATAATAGTATGATGAGTGATATTGCATCTCCTCTAACTGATGCTAAATTTAATGATGTTAAGAATGATACCATTGCAAAGCTATTGTGGGATAAACTAAATATTTTCTATGGAGGAGATGACAATGTAAGAAGAGATAAAGTTAAGAGCTTGAGAGGCAAGTACGATGACATGAGAATGAAAGAAGGTGAAAATATTGCACAATATGTAAACTAAATCAAGGATGTTGTGACTGTAATAAGAGTTGTTGGAGCAAAAATCTTGGATTCTAAAATTTGAGAACTCTTTTTCTTCTTTATTCTATCAAACATTTTGCTATTCAATAAGTAAGAGCTATGTCTAGTAATCATCTGACACTTCATGGTCTAGTTGGTCAGTTGACTATATTTGAGTTGAGCAATTATGAAAACAATATAGTTACGATTGGAAATTCTTTTAAGTCTTCACTAACCATCAACAATTCAAAGTAAGAGAAGAAATCCTAAGAAGAAAGTGAATCTGAAACTGAAGATGATCTAGATGTGATTGTAGCATAGCTTGGAAGAAGATTATCAAGAGGTAAAGGTAAATACAAAGGTAAACTACCCTTGATATGTTTCAAATGTAATGAAGTTGGTCACTTTCCTGCTAAATGTCCTAACATAAGAAATATTACAAGTACAACAAGAATAGGGATTACAAAGACAAAGGCAAGAAGGTATGCTACATTGTTGAAGAAGAGCATGCCAAGACAAGTTTTGATGATAACAAGGAAGTAGTTGAAATGGTCTATGTTGCAATCAAGGAAGAGCCAAATGGTGAAATTTATGAGAATGAAATTTCTCTTATTTCATATATTACAAAGAATTATTCTTGAATTATTGATAGTGGTTGCTCACATCATGTGATTGGTGATCTAAGTAAGTTTGAAAAAATTGAAGAAATTGATGATGATGGAACTGTTAAGTTTGGTAGTGATGTTCCATACAAAGTGAAAGGTAAAGGATCATTAATACTAAATGAAAGATTAGATGTGATGATGCATATTGGGTTCAATGACTCAAATATAATTTTTTGAGTTTATCTTAGCTGAATTACTTAGGTCACAAGTTGGAATTTGAGAAAAGGAAGGTCAAAATCAATGATGGTGAAGGTAATGTAATTGGAATAGGTGTACAAACCAAAGGTAACTTATTCACCTTGATCCTATGATTGATATATGTTTATTTACTAGAATTGAGGATGTGTGGTCATGGCATAAAAGGTTGTGTAATGTAAAATTTGAAAATATGGTGACAATCAGTAGAAATAAAAGAGTGAGAGACTTATTGAAACTACAATAACCTAAAATATTATGTGCAAAGAATGTCAACTCAGTAATATGAGAAAGTTTAGTTTTTCTAGCAAGTCACACACTTCTAATGATATTCTAGAATTAGTGCAAATAGATTTATGTGGTCCAATTGGAATTGTTAGTTATTATGCTAATAGATACTTTATATTATTTGTGTATGATTATTCAAGGATGATCATTGTAATGTTCATGAAAGTGAAATCATGTGCTTTTGATATGTTTAAATGGTACAAAGAAAGAGTTGAAAAAGATACTGGAAAACCTTTGAAATGTTTAAGATCCGATAAAGGTAGTGAATCTATGTCTACTAAATTCATTAACTCTTGCTCTATAAATGGTATCAAAAGATAATTATCTGCACCAAGAACTCCACAATAGAATGGTATTGTTGAGAGGATAAATAGATATATCATGGATTGTGCAAGGACACTAATGATTGAGAAGGAAGTCTCTCAGATATTTTCAAAAGAAGAAATCAAAACTATTGTTTACACACCCAACCATGTTCAATTGAAGAAAAGAACAAAAAAGACACCTTATGAGCTATGGTATGGTCATACACCAAATGTAAGTTATTTCAAAAAAATTGGAAGTATATGTTATACTCATCTAAGAGAAATCCTTACAAATATTTGAAAAAGGCTACTAATAAGATGATTGAAAATGAAAATGTTAGATATGATGATTTCTCAAAGAAGAATGACCTGCAGAGAAAGAAAGAACCTAAAGATTACAATAATTTTGTTTATATGTATGATGATGTACCAAATACTCAACCCAAGTTACAACACAGACCACATCAAATAGTACCATCCCAGTCATATCCAATTGTGCTTGAACATCATGGCTATGCTCAAGCATGAGACATTGGTTACCAAGTCTCAAAAAGTTATACCTGAGTAGCAAGTTAAACTCCCACCAAGCAAAGAAAATATTGAGAATCAAAGAATTGAACCCGTATTAGCCAAATATGTGAGAAAGAATCACTCACCTATACAAATAATTGGAGATAGAAATGCTACAATACAAACAAGAAGAAAAATAAGAGAAGGTACATGTTTAATATCTAATTTTGAGCCTAGACTAGTTAAAGGTGCATTGAATGATGAATTTTGGATTAATGCTATAAATGAGGAGATTGATCAAACTAATAAGAATAACACATGGACACTTGTACCAAGACCTACTGATAAGAATTTGATTGGAACCAAGTGGATTTTCATAAACAAATTGAATGAGAATGGAAAAGTGGTAAGAAACAAGGCTAGATTGGTCTACAAAGGTTATACACAACAAGAAGAAATTAACTATGGTGATACTTTTGCACCTATTGCAAGATTAGAAGGAGTAAGAACTCTATTGGCTTAAGCTACATATAAGAAATTCAAGGGATATCAAATGGATGTTAAATCTACATTTTTGAATCAAATACTTGAGGAGAAAGTTTACATTGAACAACCAGAAGGGTTTGTTAAACCTGGAAAGAAGGACATGGTCTACAAGTTGAACAAAGCATTGTATGGATTGAGAAAAGCCCCAAGAGCATGATATGAAAGGTTACACTCTTATCTGATTAAGATAGGATTCACTAGAAAAAGTAAAAATAGTAATTTGTATTTGAAAAATGAAGCACAAGATATGGTGTTAATATCTAAAATATTTTTTGATGACATAATATTTTGAGGAAATTATATGTTGAGTAAGTCATTTTCTGATCAAATGAGTACTAAATTTGAAATATCAATGTGTGGAGAGATTTTTTAAAAATTGCATTGGTTTACAAGTCTGTCAACCACCAAAAGATATCTATGTTACTCAATCCAAGTATGTGAAGGAAATCTTGAAAACACTGGGGATGGTTGAGTCTAAACTAATAGGTACAAACATAGTGATTGGAGTAAAATTGTCAAAAGAAGACACTACTGGTGAGGTTGATTAAACACAATACACATCTATGATTAGAAAGCTACAATAAGTTGTACATAGTAGACCAGATAATGCCCTAGTTATTGGAATAGTTGCAAGGTTTGGATCTAATCCAAGTGAAACACATTTGACTACTATGAAAAGGATATTTAGATATCTCAAAGGGATTGAAGATTATGGCCTATTGTATAAACAATAAGATGAATTTAATCTTAAAGTCTACATAATGTTGATTGGGCTAAAAATGTTGATGATAGAAAAAGCACAAGTGGAGGAGCATTATTTTTAGGAGAAAAGTTGATCACATGGATAAATAAGAAACAAAGTTGTATTTCACAATATTTGTTGAAGCTAAATATGTTGGCGTTGTAATCAATTGTTCAAATATTGTATGAATCAAATAATTATTCAAAGGAATGCAAGAAGAAGTAACTGAGCCTATCATTATTACCGTGATAATGCAAGTGCTATAAATACATCAAAAAATCTAGTGATGCATGCAAAGACAAAGCACATATCAATCAATTTTCATTACTTGAGGGAGCAAGTACAAGAAAAGCAAGTGAGGCTTGAGTATGTAAATTCTAAGGAGAAAATTATGTAGGAATTGATAATGAAAAACTCCACATATACCTAGATATCATGCATGCAAATAACCTATTACAAGGAAGTAAGAAAGGCAGAGAGAGAGAGAGAGAGAGAGAGAGAGAGAGAGAGGTTTGTTCAATAAAAAAGAAGATTGTATTTACTTGTGCAAAATAGAATGAATAAATTTACAATTGATCAATCCTTATGAAGGAGATCAAAAACATAAAATGGAAACGCTAAGAGGTAAATGACATTTGATAATTATTAATTAATTATTAGATAGAAATACAAGTGCATAAAGGGAAATCTTAAGAAGGGAGTAAAGGTAATTTAATAAATAAAATAAAATTAACATTTTACTCTAACCCCCCCCCCCCCCCCCCCTTAAAATGAGCAACAATGTAACTACAAATAATGCATGAAAAGGTAAGGAAATTACAATATTGAAAGAAAACTTGGGTCCTAGAAATAAGGCTTGATGAGGTACCCAATCACAACCAAATCTCTATGACACAGAGAAATAAGGAAAACCACATAGGAAAAATCCTACTCCAAAAAGAGATAGAAAAGGATGCACAAATGAAATATCTCAAGAGACTCTCTCAAGACCATAAGTACAATTAAACCCCCCATGATAGAAGCTTGAGACTCCATATGCCCCCCTAGAATGGTAGAAATTTTGTTTCAATTAACATTCCAATGTAGCTCCAATCTGAAAGAAAAAAAGGCAGTGGATAAGGAGGGTGAAACCCCTAAATTTAAGGTGAAGCTAGAAATCCTAGATGATGCTCAAAGGAGAATGCATGAGAATCCTATAATAGATTTTCCAATGGAGGTAGGATAACAGGTGTGTTGAATCTATCATCTGAGGGGATATGTGTGTCCTCTAATATATCCTCAACAAGTGCAATAGGTGGCTCAATGACTAGAGCTACAATGGTAGGAAATGCTAAAGAGTAATCATGTGTAATGGATGGAATTTGAACATGAGGTGGAGGTGTATAAGTCACAACACTGGTCTTAGGAACAACACATAAGTTCAAGTGACTTGACTTCACCTCAGTAGTCTCTTGTGAAGAAGGAGAGTGAGTCTCTGATAGTGGAGATGGTGGACCAAAATGAGAGGAGGAGTATAGGTGGGAAGAATGATCAACAATCCATGTAGTAATAATATTGCATGTCTCACTATCTCTAATGTGCACTGAATCTTGTGCAAACTCAACTATCTTCCTTGTTCCACTATATGTAATTTAATAAATAGAGAGAATGTTAGAGGACAAAGATGGAACACATAGTACATCATAAATTGTACCATCATCAATGTCAATAGAACCTTTCCCACATTCAGTCATAATAGTTTTGTTCCCTATCAAAATGTGTGGAGTAGGAGAAGCCTCAAAAGAAGAGAACAAATCTTGAGAAGATGACATATGGTGTGAAGCATATAAATCTAGTAACCATCTAGAAGAGGGTGGAGTAGAAGTTACACATAGTTCATCACCCTTTCCTATATCTTTACCATCAAACAGAAATGATGATGAAGAAGAAGATCTGTGAGAAGTAGAAGGAATATCAATGTTTCTCTTCTAAAGAAGAACTATCAAATCTAAAACCTATTTGGCATAGTCATCTAACTTCTTCTCATAGAAATGTGACTCATTATGATTGGGCTTATTATAATAAGCACACTTCGATCTTTCTAGATTTGGTTTATCTCCTTTAGGAGGAGGTGGCCCTAAATAACTACGAGGGCTAGAATCAATCTAAGACTCTGTAGGATGTGACTTACGTTTCTTCTCCTTTGTTGGTGTTTTTCAACTATTAAGTAATAAGATACTCAATACCAAGATAATGAAAGCACAAGCAATCTAAGGATCAGCTACTTCCTATAAACAATTTAATTTTTTTCTTACCTAGACCCAACTACAACAAAATCATGAAAGATTTCCTACTCTTTAGGCTATGCAGAATAAGGTGGGTATACCTGAGGGATGGTTCAAATGAATGTTACTAAGTAAGAATCTCTTAGTTTCATTATGATTCTCATCTCCTATCTCTGACATATGCATAGTTTGTTCATTCCATGACACCTTAAGAGAATACACATTCCTTATAAGCATATTTGGTCACAATTCTTCTCAGATTTGCAAATATTTCTAGCAATAGTAGCTAACTAAGACTTAGAGATCAAATGCAAACAAGTGTTGACCAGCATTGAGATCTTTCAAATAGTAAAGTAAAAATTGATTTTGAGTTTGAGTTTGATGCTTTTATATGACTTCTTCACATATATATTGGATTTAATAGATTAGTGTCTTATCCATTGGGATTCAGAGTCCATTCAATTCCTAGATCTGAATGATTGCTTTACAATCAACATTATCAACAATTCTTACTAAAAAACATACTAACAGACATCCTTCCTATTACCATGGAAACCCTATCAATACCACTAAATCATTTATTTAATTCACTGAACTATTAGCAACTATGAATTGATATATAATTTGATTCAATTGCATTCAACTGGACAAGCTTTGCTTATACAACTTCAAAATAACTAGGTAAAAGAAATGAAGACCAGATTCAACCAGAAAAGATGTGGTGACAATTCATCTTTTATATTAATTTTCATTTTGAAAATAATTGTATACAATTGAACAAGACTCAGAATGACTCAAGACAAAACATCTAAATCCTATCAAATTGATGCATTCTCAAAAACCTATATAGAAAATATATCATAAATTATTCACATCAAGATATTGGACCAAATAGACCTTAAAGGTAGATTTAACATAAGCTAAAAATGATGCAACTATTCAGAACCTTTCTCTAGCCCTGGAATCTCACTTATATAGTGTGAGATGCAACAAGCTTCAGGCATAGAGAACTGGTAGTTGTCCTTTTGACAAAAGATATTTACATTTTGTAGCTATCACAAAAGACAAAATTGTGTGTAACAAAAAAAAATTTACATCAAAATATTCTTTAGGTGGGCCACTTTTCTGTTACAATTCCAAAGTTGTGCATTCCATGATTTATTCTTTGATTACTCTAACTCCTCAGAGTATGTGGCTATTAGGCTTGCTAATGATGTGTCTTGTTTTGGTACCTGCAAGCTAACCTCAACTTGGGGATTTTCATTGTCTTCATCATGAACTGCTAAGGTAACAATTACTTCTATGTCCTCATCTACCCCATCATCCTCTATCACCTTTTTTGAAGGCGCAAATTCTTCTTTCCACTTGTTAAAAATAGTGTCATCAGGCCAATCAAAATTTAGTATTTCCCGCTACACTTTTATTACAAAATTTCCAACTTTTTCTATTTCAACAAAGATCTTTTCTGATAACATTGTAAAATAGTTTCACTTTGACCAGCTCTTCATTAGTCATTGCCCATAATATATGCCCCTTTCATTTATAACATTATTCACTCTATGACATAGTAGTCCATCTAATTCCTTTCCCCATTCTTCTTTTTCTTTTATTCTGTCAACCTTTTTAAGGGCATTAGGAAAAAGGTCAAACTTCTCTACTATGCACTTGGAAAAACAAATTTTGATTCTCTTCTAAATAGAAATCCATTTCTCATCAAAGTCCAACAAATTACTAAGTATATAAAAAATCTTCTCTATTTGATGACAAGGTAATTGGATAATGAAAATAGACATAACAGTAATATCCTCATTTCTTTCACTCCATTTCTACACAATGGGCTTCAAGTTGCCTTCATCCCTCTTTATTTCATCTCATATATCTTAGATTCTTGCCAACTGATCATAAAATGTTGACCACTCAATTCTATCTGCTAAGTACAAAATTGTTTGCCTAAGCTTCTCTTCATACTAATTATTCAATTTAATCTACAATTCATATAACTTGGTTTTTTCTTCTTCAAACTCTTCAACGATATAGAACTCAAGTCTTTTTGGAGTATTTGGTAACTCAATAATGGGGGTGGATTTAAATGGCTCAACTGGCAGATAAGGATATACAATTCTTGGCCTACTGGACTCTCCTACTTTCCTCTCTCCAAGTTGTTTGTCCATTTGAGATACTTGGTTTTCCAGTAATTGTATTTGTTTTCCTCTTTCGTCATATGCCTTAAGTATTTCTTCAAACTTGGCATTGAGTTCTAAGAATCTACTTTGTTCTTTTCCTTCCACCACATCCCCAAACTCTAATATTTCTTTGGCCATTCTTGTAACCTGTTGACTGCCCACTTCATCAACCCTGTATACTGTAAGAGCACCAATGTGTTCTGCACTTGAAATTTCTTCCATTCTAGTCTTGTCTCTTTTTTAAATTGACCATATGAAAAGGGCTTGATAATCATTACTAAATTTAACCCCTCTATGTGCTTGTAATATCTCTTCCTCTATTTTATACTACACATGTTTTTCTTTTCTGGTAGAATCAAAAATCATAGCATTAGCTATGTCCCATTCATGCAAAACCAAGACTCTTGACTCCCTGAACAATTGCCTTCTAGCCTTAGGTGTTAATTTGCAAAATCCTCCAAAAATTTAGCCTTCACATCTTCCTTGATGTTAGAGTCTGATTTATTTGGTTGTTCTGCGTTTATTTTCTTACATTTTTCCTCAAAATTTCCTATACTTTGTCTCCACAAAAATTGTGTAAATGTCATAGATTTAACAAAATTCTCATAATCTATGAATTTTTGAGAGGCTTGAGCAATAATAGGATCTATCTCCTTACCTCTATAATCAGCAATAGTGAGGTCAAAGGAGGGCATAAAAGGCTCCTGAGGCACTCCTCTTTCCATATCATCAGTAGTAACAACTATATCTCCTTCCCCACCCATTTTTCTTAACTATTCTCGTAAAGATGCTTCATATTCTATTTGGAGTGGGGTTGGTGAATACTCTTCCATATCAGAAGAGGATCCTTTTTCTAGTTTCTATCTTTTGGGTGCACTAGTAGCAGGTGGATTCTCTAGTCTTGGCCTTCTATGAGGGGGAACATGCTATATATTTTGAACCACAATATATCCCACCCTCCTTTGTAAGGTATACTAGCTTGGAGCAACTATTATTCTACTATTTATTCTTCTCTCCACCTCTGCTGCTTTATCAGGATATGCTTTAGCAAAAGTAGCCTTCTTTTCATTCATAGTTTGCATTATTGTAGAAAAATTGTTCATTAATACATGCATTTTGGCCCCCCCAATACTTCTCATATTTCAAAGGATTATAATCAAGGTCAAAAGCATTAATGAATTCTAAGACTTTACTAAAGACTATCCATTTTTCTTTTCTAACTTCTTGCTCCTATAATAAAAAGATATTTCTAATAACATCTTCAAGGAAGTATACATATTGTGTAATACTCTTAGCTTTTGTCCTCTCCCTAAGGATGTTATAGAATCCTTCTAGATCAATATACCTTTCATGGAATTTTTCCATGTGATATTTATTCAAAAATAAACTGAGATTCCTCCAGCCTTTCTTAACAAAAACAAAATCATGAGCCACAGTGACAGTAGGAAAGAAAGTGCCTTTACCTATGCCAATCATATCCCTTTCTTTAATGGTTCCAATTTGCCACAATAATTCTGTAATTCCTATCTTCAAAGGTACATGGAAAGGTAAAACATGAGCTTTTCCTAAAAAACCATAAACTCTAATCATAGTAGAGATATTGTATGGGATCATATCCCCCCAATTATGACTGACCAAAAATCCCTTAGCATGGTCCTTTAATCTAATTAATTCTAGTAGAGGTTGTGGAATTCTTGGGCTATCCCCTCTCTAGAGCAATCTGAGCCTTGATGCAAAATATCTGTCAAACTGATATAGTTGGCATCTCTAATGCCCCAAGTCATGTCAACACTCCATAACTAGATTGGTAGCTTCTCACCATCTTGGTATAGCTCTAGTCCCTTAGAGAAAAAGGTAACTCCCTTATAGAGACATATGTGAATAAGCAAGGAGTACCAACAAAAAGTTCTATTTACCTTACCTTGAGATATTCCCACCAAACCATTATGAATTTCTTCTACAAGAAAATTGGAAAAATCAAGAATGGTGCTCATTCCAAACTACAATGTTTGAGCCATAATGAGAATAATAGAACCTTGGATGTATTCCTCCTCATCCATCCCAAATATCTTGTAGAGAGTGAAATATAAAGCTTGGGCCCTAGAATTGAAATATTTCTTCATCAATGGCTCTGGAGTGCTTGGTGTAACCAAGGGTAGTGACCCAATCTTAGCAAAATGTTGTTGCAATGACCCAGCTCTCAGATATACTCTTTGTGCATCATATCTTGCCTGAAGATCATCCATATCAATAGGCTCATGAACTGCATGGTTAGGGTTGAGCTTAAAAACCTCACTAATCAATTCGGGAAAAACCCTAAAAAGATTTTCTCCAGCATAATTCTTCACAAATCTAGTGATATGGTCATTTTTTTTTGGCTATATCATATAATAGATCACTATCAAAGAAAACCCCTAGGACCACCAATTTATCAATATCAAATTCCTAAACATTGCTTAGAGGGGTGTCTTGGTTGCATTCATAAAACCATTTTTTAAACAATTATAACCCTCTTGCAAAAACCTGGGCATCTCTCAACCAATTAGCTTTGTCATAAAAACCCTCACCCACAACCAACCTAGGGTTTTTTAGAATAAACTCCCTGCCTACTATTATTTCATGTACAGATGGCAAGAATTGTTCAAGAAAATGATCGTGAACAGATCTTTTAAGATAATTAGTGTGACCAGAGAATTCCTTTTGTGGAGGCATTTTTGAAAAATTTAACTTCACATAGTTCTAATTCCTTGATTTTAAACTGTTACAGACTACTTACCCGCTGAATTATCCTTCCTTTTCTCTGTAAATTATGTTGTAATTTTCTAAAGACTTTGCCAAATTTTTTGTGCCCTAGCTTTGGAAACCCTTGCACTCTAAGAATTCTTTACAATTGTGCGGTTTAATAATTGTGAATTTATAAATTTCACCGAGGCATTAAGATCACATGAAGGAGTTCTAAGCAGTACTAATTTCCTTTAGTCATTAATTTTATTTTGTGCTTCAAGATTGAATTTGATCTATCAATTTCATGATATCAGACTACTTCATTTAAAAAGGAAAACTATTTTATAGTTTTTAATATCCTGGACACATGTCAAGCAGGTGCTTCCCTGCTTTGCTTAAAGTTTGAGTATTTTGATAATGCAGGTAAGTTCTAATCATCGATCTCCTAAAGATTAGTGGTGATGAAAATTCATAGCATATTACAAATAAGACACTTTAATATCATGACCCAACTAGCATTCCACATCAGCACCTTTTTCCAACCTGGCATAAGTCAGCAATTGTCTGTCATAACTAGTCCCACCTTGCCACATGGAAGACTAGCACTTCCCAACATTATTTAAAAACCTTGCAACTTCACAATGCAGGTAAGTGTCAATCGTCAATCCTGTGCAGATCGACAATCACAAAAATTTGTATCTTTTTTGCATCAAATCAACTAAACTGACCAATAGCATTTCTTCTTTCTAGCCAATGTGTACTAACAATTTCCACATTAGAGACTTCATTATTACCTTTGCAAAGGGTGGGTCCATGACATCATTGCATGCTACATGTCTCAATGGCACTTCCCTGCTTTAATTAAAGAACTTGCAACTTCTAAAAGCAGGTAAGCATCATCCATAGATCTGATTGACAGCTAGCCAAAGATGCTCATCTAAAGCTTAAAAAGTTTCACATTAATAAAATAAGAGGTTTATTTGTGGAAGAATAAAAATAAAGTAATCTTTATAAAAAGAAAACTTAGGGTAAACTATATCCCGTGCTATTTTAAAAATGAATACCTCTTTTAAAATTGGGGCACATAACTAGGTTTTATTTTATCTTTTAGGAAATTTGAACTAGGGTTTTTCACTAAGAACTACCAATTTTTCAAATATGATCCTAGGTTTTTTTATTATGAAGTTCAACATATGGCAAGGAATGAAAAATAGGGCCAACATCCTTAATCCCAGAAGATGGTCGAGCTACCAATGCATAAGTATGTAATCCTATGAGAGAATCCAACTAAGAGAACTTATCTTTCTCTCAAGTCAAATGATCACAAAAAACATCAAAGAATGGCATGGTAAATCTATTACCCAAAGCATATTTAGTGGAATAGAAGGTAGAATAAAAAATATGAAAGTTTCTACAAATTTTAGAAATATTTAGGTGGATGCACTCAGTGTCAATCTTGATTTTACCGCAACCCTGCAGTAAAGATCCTTTTTATTTGACCTTCATCAAGAAGTCCTCAATGGAAGGAAAAGAATCTAGTACAAGAGAGGTAATCGCTGCCTCAATATGAAGTGCTCTGAACTCGTTGATGGTACTTGTTGTGGTTTCACAATGCATGCCCCATTTTGCCTAGAAATGGGGACCCCTACTTTATTTTTTTAGCTTTCCAAATCCCTAGTCTAGGGTCTAAGTCTTTTTAGGATTTTTCCTACTGTGTTTTAGCTAATCTAGGTCTCTACCCAAAAACCCAAATCCCAAAATATTGTGTTCTAGCGAAGAAAAGTCTTTCTTTTTGCAAGTAAAAATGTGCACCTAATGCACCTCACCAAGTGCCCTAGTGTGCTAAGTCATTAATGAAAGTACTTCCATCGAAAGTGTGCAGTTGTGCACCTGCACAACTCTTGAGGTGCACCAATGCGTTCACTCTACCCTCTGCCACCTACGCACAACACCTTTATATTATCTAAAAATCTTCTAATGGGTTAAAGGGTACACACTTAGTGCACCCCATGAGGTGCGATAGGTGCACACTCTCATATTTTAAGAGTTTGTATAAGGGAAAGGTGCACCTAGCGCACCTTTGAGGTGCACCAAGTGCACTATTATGTTTTTTTGAGGGTTTTTATGGTTTCTAGATTTTTTTAATAATTTTGATTTTTGGGTCATTTTTTTTTCACAATTAGCATTTGCTTAAGGTTTGATTTCGAACTTTCTAGACTAATGTTTGCTTCTTTCTACAGATAAAAAGGGCATCCTTAACTTGTCAAGGTCATAACTTTTGACCTAGAGCTCAGAATTCAAAACCATTTACACCACTGGAAAGAAGAATTAAAAATATAATTTTATTCTCTAAAATAATGAGTCTTTGATTGCCTAGTTTTAGGGACCAATGAAAGTTTCATCTTGAAATTTTGTGCAAAGGACCTCCAAAAAAGCTAGTTAAAAATTCTTAGAAAATCTTGTGAAAAAGTTTCAAACATTTAATCATTTTGGATAATCTAGATCACCTGATCTCTCATTAGGAAAGATAGGGTAGTTGAAGAGAAGAAAAAGATCAAAGATATAGAGGTTGGACACATGAACCCGAACAGGTTTCTCATCTTATGCAATTATTAATGACAAGATTCAACACGGGTGCCTTGGGATTTTAGATAGAAGGAGGAGTTCAAATGTATAAAAAAATTTGGCTACAAAAAGTGTATAAATCATCAAAATGGGAAAAATAAGTACACTAGAGTGCTCCCAGACCTCATCTGAGAAAATTCCAGAAACTGCTTTCAAAACTAAGAACTTTAATTTTTTGGCAAATTGAGCACCTTGCACAAATTTCATGTAGGTGTGCAGGTGCATTGGTGCGTAGGTGCACTGGTGCACTGGTGCTAGGTGTGCTTCTTTTAAGGTGTGATTATCCATAGGTGCACCAATAGTTAACTACTAGTTCCAAATTTAGAGCTTTCCATGCACTGAAAATGCATCGTGACGGTAGTTTACCTCCTTTAAACATCTAGCAAAGATGGAGTTTTTATTCTTGGCACTCTCAAACACTTCATCATCTAATAGCTTTCTTCTTCTTGTTCTCTCATGCTTTTTTGTTTTAAGACATATAAAGGCTCATGCATCCAATTAATGATATAAATATGGATGGAATCCTACTAAGCACCAGTTAGAGAGTCAGTTTGTACATAAATAGATTTTTTTTACTAGTTTAGAAGCATATGATTGCATAAAAATATCTCTCACTCTCAACACAAATTGAGGAGAAGATTTTTAATAAATGTAGGAATGTAATATGTATTCCAGGCCACCATTATTTTGATGCAATAATATATGTTTTTGGTGCTCACATTTGGGGTATAGTAGTTATTGCCTAAGTGTGTTATATTTTGTAAGTGTATGTTCATGAAGTGTGATTGAGCTAAATTTTTTGTTGCATTGTTCTGATTGTGTAATCTTTTAATTCTGGTGTTTGCTACAAGTCTACAAATTTTGTTGATGTACTTAGTTCAAGATGAGATCACCATATTGTTCTTGCATAGCTTTTTGTCTCGCATGAGCACACTTTCCATAGCCTTGTGATTTGATGAAAAGTGAAACATCTTATGGTTACTAAATTTCCATCGATGATTCCATCAGTGGGATTAAGGAAGTGTTGCTCCTATTTTCATTGGTTACCTACTGATCTTTTCAAAGGTTTAACTCACAGACGTGTTGTTTTTGTGGCTTATGTCCATTAGCAATTTCCCTTTCATGTTATTTTCTTAAACTTATTGTTACCTTACCTTTGTTATTTGTTTTGCTAACCCTCGGTTAAAATAGGAATTCATATAGTTGCATTGTTAGATTGCATTCACTAAAACAAAATAGAAAATACTAAAAAACATATCTCTTTATTTGAAATAGAAAGCAAATTGATCATTTGATCCAAAATTGGTTCGAACCAGCAAAGGCCTCCTCATGAACAAACACATTTACCTTTAATTGAGCAGATTCCAGTAGGTCACAAGATCACCTGGAACCTTGGAGTTCATCCTAGATCAGCTTTTGAAGAGAGGAGTTTGAAAGGATTCATGTCGTTAAGCATCGTAAAAAATGATAGCTCAACAGTACCAAACAAGTCATTGAGTGTGTCCCACATTTCATTAGGAGTGGAACACTCATCAAGATTAAACTATAAGCTACCTAAAACACTCAAAGAAATCAAACCCATGGCTTCATCCATCTTATTTATGTGCTTCAAAGTCTAATATTGACTCTAAAACATTAGTTGCACTATATTTAAACAAGACCACAAACCCTTTGAATGGAGAAGTCATTGCATATGAGATTTCCATGTGTGATAGTTGTGTGGGTATAGAAGTACTAGACAAGAAGAGGTCTCGACCATTGTTTTAGAAGGTGTTCAATTTTATTTTATTTTAAATTCTAGTTTATTGATGTAAAGAATAGAAATAATAATACAAAACAACCCAATACAAAAAATCAAATCCTAGCAGCTAGAAGGAATGTGTAAACAAGAAGAGAGAGAAAAGGCTTTAGTTTAAGAATCGCATGTACCTTTGATACATGCAGTTGAAAATAACAAAGAATCTGGATAGGGCTTGAGAAGATATTTTTGGTGCTTCTTTT